>CM065481.1:46518675-46837659 GCA_032873175.1 Leptopilina drosophilae | reverse complement strand
TAATTTTTGATGTTAATAAATAAAGCTAATTATACTAAATTGTGAATCTAATCATTTATTAAAATTTTACTTTCTGTCAAATATTAAGTGATAAATTTTCTTCTCAAAGAAAAAAAAGATACTTTTTGTAATTCAATCACATTCATTGGCAGTTTTGTCTTCTATCGGCGATCAAATCTATCGAACCCACAAAAATAAACATTATCTGTTTGAGATTTCTCTCTAAGGTATTGGCAGCTTAGTTCCTCCTGCGAATAATTAATAAATAAAGTACTAAATAAATAAAAATAAATAAAGTTTACTTTTCGTTCGTAACAGTATTTAGTATAATTCTCTAGTAATACTTTCTACTATTGTAGACTTTCTTACTTATAATATTAAAATTTCTTACTGACTATTCTAATTTCTGTTACTTCAGAGTAATACAAAGTAATAATTTGATTAAAAACTTTCCTAAAAATGATAATTATATTAATTCATAAAAGTGCACGATTTCCCCAAATTGCAATCGGTTTTACTAAATACTAATATAATAATACGAAACATTTAAACAGAATTTCTCTCCGTGTACATTAAATTTTTTTAGATTATTTCTGAAATCTTTGTTGTCAATAACAACTATTTATATATGATGAAATTTTGAAGTTTTAAGCAATATACAGACAGACGTCTGCTTTTATTAATAAAGAGACTTATTGCCCAAATGTCCGAAAATTAACTATTCAAAATCGACTAATTCAATGCATTTGACTAAAAACCTATGCCCGTGCAGAAATTGACCTACTTGAAGCCTAAACCTGATCAAGGCCAGACGTTGCAACTCTGATCAGACCCACATCAGGGAAATATTAGAGCTCAGATAAGGGCCATGTAGGATTTACATTTTGAATTTATATCTTTTGAGGATAAAAATGCATGAAAAAATATTTATTATGTAAGTATTAAATTTTTTTGTAATTTTTTATAAATAAGGTAAATGTCCCTGTTTGTAGACTATTTTTAGAAATATTTTTGTCCTATTTCAAAAGTAGTACCTCTGCAATAACCCTTTAAAAAAAATTCCAAAATTTGGGTTTTTTTAGTAAACATGTTTTGAGTAGTTTCTATAATTCTCTTTTGATTCTGCAAAAAACATCTTTTTTTTAATTAAAATCGGTTTAGCCGCTTTCGAGAAAAATCAATTTTTTGATTTTGCTTTCCTCTTCCATAACTTCTGTAAAAATGAATTTTTTTAAAAAATATTTAGTGGAAATTTTTGCATTCTTATTTCGCTATACCCTTTTTTGAAAACATTTGCTTCGTTTACGAGCTTTATGAATATGCCGATGCCACAATAAAAAGGTCTACTACGGTCAACGTCGCGGAAAACGAAACTTTTGTAAAGTAACAGTTTTTTTTTAATGTTCATAACTTTTAAATAATAAATTCTAAAAACTTTATTTTCATAAGCAATATTGTCAAATATATATATTTTAAGATGCATCGAAACAAATTTATTAATTTCTCGTTATTTAAAAGTTACAGATAAAACAAAAAGACTGTTACGTTACATGCTTCCCGATGTTGACTATATGTTTGCTTAACTTTTTAAAAGACTGAACAACATGTTTTCTTAAGATGATTTATATTATAAACATATTCAGAAAAATTTAGTGTCATATCAACATTATAATTTTTTGAAAAAGTGATGTTATGTGGATTTCTTTGTACTTTAACAAGAGATTTGACCCACGTGAAACGATTACCGGTAAACCTCGCGAAATCTCCGCGGAGCCACTCTGCGGAGATTCCGCGGAGTAAGTCCGCAAATATTCCGCGGAATTATGATTTTCCCAAATATACTGCAATTTAACAAAACAAGTTAAATTGTAAGAAAACCGATTTACAAGAATATCATTTATGGTTATGCAGGAAATCCATTAATATTTTTAACCTAAAATGTCCAAAACGAAGAATCAGCATATTTAACATATCCTGACAATATTAAAATAATTTCAAAGTATCCATCTATCCATAACATTACCTACGATTATCGCGGTATGATCTACAGTATTTTATCAAAATTTGGTGCAATTTCAAAGGTAAGTTTACATTCAAGACCGATCACTTGGATACTACCCACGGTTATCCAGTTAGCCTGTCACTATTTTAAACATTCCCAGAGGATCCTAAGTCTCAAATTTAAAAGGTAACCTAACCTAACAAAAACAATGAATCTACATAACACCCGCGGTTATCCATGTATCACGTTCATATTTTAACCAACTTCTAAGGTGAGTCAACATAACCTGTCGAATCCGGTCAATTTTTTAATAAATTTCAAAGGTAAGTTAACATAGCCTGACAAAGACAAAGCACCAGCTTATCAACCACAGTTATCCAAGTATCCGACCATTATTTTGGACAATTTCAATGTAAGTGAACCAACCCTGATCAAGACCTTGCATTAGTAAATAAACTACAGATAACAAGCACTACGGTCAATTTTTTCATAAATTTCAAAGAAAAGTTAACATAACATGTCATAAACGATACAAATGATGATTATCTAATATTATCAAGATATCATGTAGAATGTTTGTACAATTTTAATGGTAAGCCAACTGAACTTGCCCAAGACGACACACGATCTACTAATAAACCAATAATATCGAAAGATATTCTATCGAATATTCAAACAATTTCAAGGGTAAGTAAGCATAAGATGTCATAAACGATACACCTGCTAATTATCTAATGTTATCCAGATATTTAAATTGTCCAAACATTTGACTAAATATGTTAATAGCATTAGCTAATTAGCAGGTGTATCGTATATGAGCGGCTGGATTCCATAAGGGCACGTAAATTTTTCTCGGCCGAAATCGAAGTCCCCTGGACACTCAAAATTCAACATCAGAATTTAAGTGTTTAAAATATATATCCTTATAGGAAATTTCATTGCGCATCTTTTTTTCTTTTAAATTTTTATTGTATCTGTTACCGTTTTCAAAATATAAGGAGAAAACTGTTTTTTTAAAGCGCGAAATTTTTATTGTTTTTTTCACTTCAACTCGCGATTACTCAGTCAATTTTACGAATTTTTTAATGAAACAAAAACGAAATTACACGTTATTTTATCCTACGAGTGACTAAAGAAGAAAAATGATGTTTTAATTATAAATAACAAAGTTATTAATTTTTTATTAAGATATTGCAAAATTTGTAAACTGAAATTTTCACTAAGCGGGGAAGTTGAGCAAATTTTGAGCAACAAAAAACTTCCAGCGAGAAAGTTGTTCATTTAGGTCTAAACAAGTTTTTCCCGAAAGTTACAGTTCAATTAAACAATTACTTAACAAATGGCGAATGTTAAAAGTCGTTGGCGGCTGAACGCCCAGCGAGCGTATCTTACCCGTATTATGTATATACACAGAATAAAAACTCTCCAGCTTAACTATTAGGTGAGATACGCTCGCTGGGCGTTCAGCCGCCAACGACTTTTAACATTCGTCATTTGTTAAGTAATTGTTTAATTGAACTGTAACTTTCGGGAAAAACTTGTTTAGACCTAAATGAAGAACTTTCTCGCTGGAAGTTTTTTGTTGTTCAAAATATGCTCAACTTCCCCGCTTAGTGAAAATTTCAGTTTACGAATTTTGCAATATCTTAATAAAAAATTAATAACTTTTTTATTTATAATTAAAACATCATTTTTCTTCTTTAGTCACTCGTAGGATAAAATAACGCGTGTTTTCGTTTTTGTTTCATTAAAAAATTCGTAAAATTGACTGAGTAATCGCGAGTTGAAGTGAAAAAAACAATAAAAATTTCGCGCTTTAAAAAAACAGTTTTCTCCTTATATTTTGAAAACGGTAACAGATACAATAAAAATTTAAAAGAAAAAAAGATGCGCAATGAAATTTCCTATAAGGATATATATTTTAAACACTTAAATTCTGAAGTTGAATTTTGAGTGTCCAGGGGACTTCGATTTCGGCCGAGAAAAATTTACGTGCCCTTATGGAATCCCGCCGCTCATATGACAGGTTCGTTGGCGTACCCTTGAAATTGTTCGAATATTTGACAGTATATATTTAAATATCAGTGGGATATGCATCCTCAGGTTATGTTGACTTACCTCTGAAATTGTCCAAACATTCGACTGGATATCTGAATAACATTAGATAATTAGCAATTGTATCGTATTTGACAGGTTATGTTAACTTGTCTTAGACATTGTTTAAAATATTAACATGAAATCTGAATAACCTTGGATGTTATGTCGATTTATTGTATTTCCAGGTTACGTTAACTTATCTTTGATATTGTTCGAATATTTTTCGTGATATCTTTGGGTATCAGTGGGAATTATTAGAAGGTGCTGCATTGTCTAGGACAGGTTGTGTTGACTTATCCTTGGAATTGTCCAAAATAATGGTCGGATACTTGGATAACATTGGTTGATAAGCTGGTGCTTTATCTTTGTCAGGATATGTTATCTTACCTTTGAAATTTATTAAAAAATTGACCGGATACCTGGACAACAGTTGAAGATTAACTAGTTGTTTCCTCTTTAAAATATTATGCGAACTTACTTTTAAAAATGATCAAAAATGACTGGATGCATTAATTTCAGTTGATAATTATCTAATGCATCATGTTTGACAGGTTGTCTTGACTTACCTTAGAAATTGTTTAAAATATTAACATGATATCTGGATAACCGCGGGTGTTATGTAGATTTATTGTTTTTGCCAGGTTAGGTTACCTTTTAAATTTAAAACTTAGGATCCTCTGGAAATGTTTAAAATAGTGACAGGCCAACTGGATAACCGTGGGTAATATCC
The DNA here is from genome assembly GCA_032873175.1 of Leptopilina drosophilae. Classification (NCBI taxonomy): domain Eukaryota; kingdom Metazoa; phylum Arthropoda; class Insecta; order Hymenoptera; family Figitidae; genus Leptopilina; species Leptopilina drosophilae. The sequence goes on along the minus strand of CM065481.1, from coordinate 46,832,830 downwards.
AGGTGATCGATCTTAAAAGTAAACTTGCCTTTGAAATTGTACCAAATTCTGATAAAATACTTTAAAATTATTTTAATATTGTTAGGATATGTTAAATATGCTGATTCTTCGTTTTTAACAGTTTAGGTTGAAAATATTTATAGATTGACTAGATGACCATAAATGATATACTTGTAAATAGGTTTTCTTTTAATTTAAGTTGTTTTGTGAATCTTCAGGACATTTAAGAAAATCATAATTTCGCGGAATATTTGCGGATTCACTCCGCGGAATCTTCGCAGAGTGACTCCGCGGAGATTCCGTGGAGTTTACCGGTAATGTTTTCACGTGGGGATGTAAATTACCCGTTTCATACAAGTATAGAAGGCAGCAATAGACAAATATAATATGAATGTATTATATTATATTATGTTTTTTTAATAAAAATCTTTTTTTCTTTACGATAAGAAGATATATTAATTTTTGAAGCAAATATGACTTTTAAACAATTTTTTATTTTCAAAATATAGTAAATTATTGTGTTCTTATGAAAGAAGGTTAATGTACCAATTTGTGAACTGATTAGTAGCTTTCATGAATGCGCTGATACACGGAAAAACTTTGTTTAAGAGTTATTTAGGCACTTGTTTAAGAACTCAGGATATGGAAATAAAACAAGAAATGCTACAAAACCATAGATTGAAATATTATTTTAAGCTATTCGGGGATAACTGTAGTTAATTTCTGGACTATTTGTTAAATTTTCTTGAAAAAGTCCTGAACTGGTTTAAGAGTAGAAAAATGTAAAATTTACGAAAAAAATTTGCCCGCGTGAGTAGTCGAACTTGAGACCTTAAGACTCAAGATCGCTCCGCCTTATGCTACTCGGCTGCAGGAACGCATTACGATACTTTAGTTTCAGATAGTGTTTAAAGCTTTTTAAGCCAAGTGGCGCTGTATACCTATTGATTACGTTATGTCTTCTTTCTTAAATAGTTCGAGACTTTGCAGCGCGCAATGACTGAAGAAGTCAGTCGTAGCGTCACGAACAATTACACTGTTCGACAAAATTTTGTTGCAAGAATAAACGAAAGTGATTTTTACAGGATTTTGGACGTAGATTACTAATCTGTAAGTGAAATTGTCCCATCACGTCTCAATTTGGAGAAAAATGGGGACAAAGTGCTAAAAATTGGCTTTTATGGCACTTTTTGAAGTTTAATAAAGAGAGAATGCGTGATAAAAAGCTCAAATATGGCTTAAATGAGAGCTCAAACCCTCAACTTTAACATCCAAAAGCAAAAAATCTTGTAGAAAAAACCATAATTTTGTCGATCAGTGTTGTTATTTTCCATGTACACTCATCTTTATAAACATTACCTGTTTAAAAAAGTAAAGTAATATCAAATCTCATAAATACTCTCTTTAATTTATATAACTTTAGTTCTTCTGCTCTAATAAACTATAAAACGTAAACTTGTCAAATGACTTTATTCTTGCAAATGTCAAAATACAAAATATATACTGTAAAAAGGGGTGATAAGCGCCACCAAAAAAATTTAGATGAAAATCTAATTATGTTTGGCTACATTAAAAGCCCAAAAAATAACGGTTAGTACTTATTGTGTATTTCTATTTGAAAAATATACAATAAAATTATGGACTTTGATAATAAAATAGTATATTTCGTAATTTGTGCGAGCAGTTACCAATTTTTGAATGAGTACTTTTTTGGAATAAACCAAAAAAAGTGCTCGTTCAAAAATTGTCAACTGCTAGCACAAGTTACGAACGATATTTTTTTTTAAAAAACGTAGATTTTTTAGAAAAGTCAAAATGGGGTGATAAGCGCCACTTGCATAAAATGGATAAAAACAATCATTTTGAAGCCCTATTTTAATTATTTTTTATTCGAAGAAGTAAATGTACCTTTTTTACAATTTAAGCCACAAATTTAAACTAAATGTAATTTAAATTAGTCGTCGAACTCAACAATGGAATTTGAGCGACAATTTCGTCTTGCATTTTTGCGTCTAGGACAGACGGAAATTTCGCAAATTTTTGGATTTCTGTGGCCGTCCTCTTTTTCGTGTAGCATTTTGTGTTATAGATTGTGTGTCGGTAGCAGAATTAGATGGACCTCAAAGTGGATTACTCAATTCATCTACTGAAACGCTTTTCCCTGGCGCAGTTGAAAGACGTTTTTTTCTCCCTCGTTCAGAAGTAATAGGTGGAGCACGCAACGCTGAAATATAATTGATTAAAACGTTGTCGACAGCATCATTCGATTGATCATTTGAAGAACCTGGTGGCAATCTGGCATAGACTTCATTAGGATTTAGTGGAAATATTCCACATTTTCGAAATCCACTTCTGACATTCTGATTAATCCGTTCAAGGCCAATTTTTTCCAACATTATCTTTAGCAATGAAGGGAAAAAAACTTTTGGAAGTGCAGCTTCATTTTGCCCTGAACCTCTTTTCCATTCTAGAATTATGTCCCTCCAATTGCTTTTGAACGAAGCAAAAACGGCAACATCAAGTGGTTGTAATAAGTGAGTCGAATTAAATGGCAAAAAATAAAGTGGATGTTATGAGTTTCACACGCTTCGATGGCTTTCAATGAAATGTGAGCAGCCAAATTGTCTCCAATAATAAATTTTTTCCCTAAAAAACAAAAAGATTAAAGAATTTTTCCTCATCAAAATGTATAAAAAATACTTTTTCCACCTTCGAGGCGACGAAGATGCGGTATCACTATTGTTTCGAGCCAATCGATGAAGGAATCCTTGTCAAACCAGCCGCTTTGCGATCGATTGTAGCGGGTTCCTGTGGGTCCACCACTGATCCAAGTGTTATATAAATGTTTGGCTTTGTAAACAATGTATGGCGGTAACAAAAAGCCAGCTGCATTGACTGCGAACATTACAGAAGTCGACGATTTTGTCGAATTCATAACACGTTCTACATATTTTGCTTTTCGTCGACAAACAACTTTTTTTATGCCTGGATCGTAGGCAAAATTTGTTTCGTCGTAATTAAAAATATTTTCAGGAGGAACATTTTCGAGTTCGCAGGAAATGTTATCAAAAAACGACTTAAGACAATCATAATCAACAGCTGCTCTGGACCGTTTAATATTTCTTGCGAAACGGTGTGACAGTTCTGGATGACGCTTAATGAAACCTTTTACGTAATCAATGCCAGGAACATTGTTCTTGAATTTAGGAATTTTAATACCATTTGATTGAAGGTAGTTGGCAATTAATGTTTGTATTTCTTGGAGCTCAAAAGGATAACCCCAATCAGCACATAGCGATAAACGGTTTGCAAACGTTTGTTCTTATTCTGGCGATAAGGCAGATACAGGTCCAGGATGTAAATTTATAGAGTTATCTTTCATCCTCCGCTGTAAAACAGTTCTGTCAATATTAAATTCCTTTGCCGCCATTCACCGAGACATTCTATTCTTGACAGCTTCAATCGCTTTCTCAAGTTGTACGAAGTTCACCACATTTCTTTGTTTTTTTCCAGGAATTTTTTTGTAGGTTCGAGGCATCTTCTAAAATAATGTAAAGCACTTGACTTTATTGTTTTAGTCCAAAAATAAAATTAACAAATGTTTTCACTCAAATATACGTTAATAAATGTGGCGCTTAACACCACACATACTCTGTGTGAGTGACTTTTTTTAACTTGAATAAAAAATCTCGAAGATTTCAAACTATAAAATTATAATCAAGGTCAAAACTTCATCACAGATAAGTGCACTGTCGCGTACTGTACGTCACTTATTTAAAAAAAAATTTACTTACCTTGTCAAAATAATGTTTTCCTTATTTGCAAAAAATTAAAAAACCATGTTTCTTTATTCACGTGATGCAGCTAAAGAAAATTTTGTTTTGTCATAATAGGTCTTAAATAGTATTGCCAACATGCTAACCTAAAATTTGAGAGGTCAAATTTAGAAATATCGCACACAGTAGGCGCGAAATTTGAATTTGAAAAAAAGTTTTTGCGCTTATCACCCCATTTTATGGTATATTGAAATATTTTTTTTCATAAAATACCATATTATAATATTAAAATACCTTTCAGGATAAAAAGCAACTACTTACAACAGTATATTTAATTGATTTCTATTTAAATTTACACATATATGCGGAAAGTGTACAAAACGGTACATGTGCACAAATATGTAAATATATATGTATTTACATATATATATATATATATATATATATATATATATATATATAAATGGGACGTTCCACGCGAAATCGGACAGTATTTGACTTTTGTATCTCAGATTTTTTTCAAATATTTTTTTTCTTCTAGTGCTCATTGACATAAGATACCATGATTCTTTTCAAATTTTTTCATTAAGCCAGTTAAGAGATACACGTTTTTTACGAAAATGATTTTTTGGAATGGTTATAACTCGGTCAAAAATTGACCAAATTTGACGTTTTATATATGAAAATTTTTGTTTTTACACGTAGTTTTTGATAATAATATAAAAAATTTATTTTTTAATTTAACGAAAAAAATTTTTAATTTTTAAAATATAATTTTATTTAGATAGATATAGATATATAGGTATAGATCGATTTTTTTTTCAAAATTATTTGTAAGAAACTAGAAGTAAATTAACAACTTTAAGGCGTTGTCTGATTATGTTTAAACGATGGGATCTATTTATTTCGAATTTTTTAATTTTTATATCCATATAATATAGCAAACAATAGGGCTTTTGAGCTAAAATCATTAATAACACAGGTTAACAAAAAAAGACTTACTTTTTTTATGAGATTTCATAGTGTCCATTAAAGACGCTAAACACGATCCCGGGTCTCAAAATTGGCCATCACGTCCGGATTTGAAGAAAAGTGGGGGTAAAGACCCCAAAAAACCTGTTTTTGAGGGTTTTCAAAATTTTTTTATCCTAAACCTGACGCTCCAGAAACTTCCACATAGACATAAATGGAAGCTTGAATTGTCCACTACAGGACCCATATCCGTAAAGTCAAAAAAAAAAATTAAAAATTTTTTCAAAACATGAGGTTGAAGTTACCAAAAATGTGATATTTGGGTTGCTTTAATGGACTTTTAAAATTGTTTTGAATTCGCTTGAAAATTGTTACTCACAGGTTTTTGAGGTCGCTGATTACGAATCCGATATCAGTTTTCGAAAATTCAAAATGTCGGACCCAAAATGGCGGATGTCGAAATTTATAATTGATCGTATTCGCTTGAAAATTGTTACTCGGGTGTTTTTGGGGTCGCTGATTACGACTCCGATATTAGTTTTTAAAAATTTAAAATGGCGGATCCAAGATGGGGGATGTCAAAATTTATAATTGATCGGATTCGCTTGAAAATTGTTACTCAAGGGTTTTGAGGTCGCGGATTATAATCTGACGTGCCAGAAACTTATAAAATGTTATAATCTGATGGTTATAATCAGCGACCCTACAGATAACATTTTTTGTAATTTTAACCTCATGTTTTGAAACAATTTTTAATTTTTTTTGGTTTTACGGATATGGGTCTTGTAGTGGAAAATTCAAGCTTTAATTTAGGTCTATGTAGAAGATTTTGGCGCGTCGGGTTTAGGATAACAAATTTTTTGAAAACCCTCAAAAACACGTTTTTTGGGGTATTTACCCCCACTTTTCTCAAAATTCTGACGTGATAGCCAATTTTGTGACCCGGGATCGTGTTCAGCGTCTTTAATGGACGCTGTGATATCTCATAAAAAAGTAAGTCTTTTTTTGTTGACCTGTGTTATTGATAATTTTATCTCAAAGCCCTATTGTTTGCTATATTATATGGATATAAAAATTAAAAAATTCGAAATAAATAGATCCCATCGTTTGCCCACAATCAGACAACGCCTAAAAGTTATTAATTTAGTTCTAGTTTCTTACAAAAAATTTTGAACAAAATCGATCGATACATACATTCTTGAAAATAAAATTTTATTTTAAAAATTAAAAATATTTTTCGTCAATTTAAAAAATAAATTTTTTTATATTTTTGTCAAAAACTACGTGTAAAAACAAAAATTTTTATATATAGAACGTCAAATTTGGTCAATTTTTGACCGAGTTAAAACCATTTCAAAAAAAAATTTTCGTAAAAAACGTGATTTTTCAAAAACCTGTATCTCTTAAACGGCTTGATGAAAAAATTTGAAAAAAATCATGGTATCTTATTTCAATGAGCACTAAAAGAAAAAAAATATTTTTAAAAAAATCTGAGATGCAAAAGTCAAATACTGTCTGATTTCGCGTGGAACGCCCTATATATATATATATGTGTGAGATATTCCACGTCAAGAGATCAAGGGGTCTTTTGGTGTAATGTTTATTTTAATAATTTTTTACTCTTAAACAATTAAACATACAAATTTGACAAAGTACATTTTGGAAAGGTTTTTTCATGCTCTTTCGATTGGAAATAAGCATTTTGAAAAATAACAATTTTTTGACCCAAAAATTCAAAATTAAAAATAAATTTCAATTTTGAGGGGGAGAGACCCAATTTTTTTTAAACGAAAGCTGAGGTTTTTTTCTAAAAGGACATATAAATGAAAAAGTGGGACTAAAATGTTGAAACACTTAAATAAAAGAGTTTTCTACTCACCGGAGCGCTCTAAGCCTGGTTTTTAGCTCCGTCTAGGAGAAAATTCTTTTTTTTCATTGTTTAAACATTCTAGTCCCACTTTTTAATTTATATGTCCTTTTAGGAAAAAACCTCAGCTTTCGTTAAAAAAAATCGGGTCTCTCCCCTCAACAAATTGAAATTTATTTTTAATTTCGATTTTGTTGGGTCAAAATTTTTTTTGAAATGCTTATTTCCAATCGAAAGGGCATGAAAAAACGTTTCCAAAATGTACTTTGTCAAATTTGTTTGTTTAATTGTTTAAGAGTAAAAATTATTGAAATAAGCATTGTACTGAAAAACCCAAAAATTTAACCCCCTCCCCCTCGGAAAATATTGGACTAGGTAAAAAAATATTTTCACGAAAAATTACTATCTATCAGTACCACAAAAGCTCCAAGTTTATGCATGATTGGAGATAAAAATTTTTCCACCTTAATCACTTAACGTGGAATATATATATATATATATATATATATATATATATATATATATATATATATATATATGGGTGATTTTCAAATAACTGTCATATTTGCATGTCCCCATAGATAAATGACTAATAAAATTATTATTTTTTGCCACTCACTTCATAAATCACTTAATAGAAGTCCCTTCTTAAAGCTACTAAATATTCAGTTTGTTAACATTAACATTATCATAGTTAAAATTAAGAAAATAAGGTTAAATTGCCAGGTCTATGGCATACGTTTTTTTTAAATTTTGTTCTGAAATTTTCACGTAAGCAAATATTAAATTTATCTTTTAAGTACTTTGTAGGCCAAATCTAACCAGATATTTTGCATATAAAAATATGTTTATAACAATGATATTCTACGTACACGAGCACTTTTTTTATGTTTTAAATTGTTAATTACTTTTTACCGACACATGTTAACAACATCGTGATTTTATTACTCAGTTTTATTTTTAATTGACTTCCACTGGTATTATTTTGAAGTGCGAGCATTGAAAAGAAAATATTTATTCGATTATTTATTTCTTTACGTGTTTTAACTGTGACACACATGTCAGGACCGTGGAAAAATGTCAGGTCCGTGGCATGTAACTTTTGCATTTTCTTTGCTTTTTCCATCGTAACTTTAGAAATATTTAAAATCTTGTAGTTTCCATTTGAACATATACTTTAATAATAAAAATGTACTGGAATATGTAATAAATGTCAAATTTGGGTCACTATTTTAGCAGAAAAACGTCTTATTAAAAAAAATCACTGTTATTTTAAAATCACACATCACAGTTATTTTAAAATCACCCATATATGAGGCATTCTATGTCAAGTGATCCAGGTGGAGAAAAATTTTTCTCCAATCGTAGCAAAACTTGGGGCTTTTGTAGTACTAATAGATAGAAATTTTTCGTGAAAATATTTTTTTACCTAGTCCAATATTTTCCGAGGGGGAGGGGGTTAAATTTTTGGGTTTTTCAGTACAATGCTTATTTCAATAATTTTTACTCTTAAACAATTAAACAAACAAATTTGACAAAGTACATTTTGGAAACGTTTTTTCATGCCCTTTCGATTGGAAATAAGCATTTCAAAAAAAATTTTGACCCAACAAAATCGAAATTAAAAATAAATTTCAATTTGTTGAGGGGAGAGACCCGATTTTTTTTAACGAAAGCTGAGGTTTTTTCCTAAAAGGACATATAAATTAAAAAGTGGGACTAGAATGTTTAAACAATGAAAAAAAAGAATTTTCTCCTAGACGGAGCTAAAAACCAGGCTTAGAGCGCTCCGGTGAGTAGAAAACTCTTTTATTTAAGTGTTTCAACATTTTAGTCCCACTTTTTCATTTATATGTCCTTTTAGAAAAAAACCTCAGCTTTCGTTTAAAAAAAATTGGGTCTCTCCCCCTCAAAATTGAAATTTATTTTTAATTTTGAATTTTTGGGTCAAAAAATTGTTATTTTTCAAAATGCTTATTTCCAATCGAAAGAGCATGAAAAAACCTTTCCAAAATGTACTTTGTCAAATTTGTATGTTTAATTGTTTAAGAGTAAAAAATTATTAAAATAAACATTACACCAAAAGACCCCTTGATCTCTTGACGTGGAATATCTCACACATATATATATATAGGGCGTTCCACGCGAAATCAGACAGTATTTGACTTTTGCATCTCAGATTTTTTTTCAAATATTTTTTTTCTTTTAGTGCTCATTGAAATAAGATACCATGATTTTTTTCAAATTTTTTCATCAAGCCGTTTAAGAGATACAGGTTTTTGAAAAATCACGTTTTTTACGAAAATTTTTTTTTGAAATGGTTTTAACTCGGTCAAAAATTGACCAAATTTGACGTTCTATATATAAAAATTTTTGTTTTTACACGTAGTTTTTGACAAAAATATAAAAAAATTTATTTTTTAAATTGACGAAAAATATTTTTAATTTTTAAAATAAAATTTTATTTTCAAGAATGTATATATCGATCGATTTTGTTCAAAATTTGTTGTAAGAAACTAGAACTAAATTAACAACTTTTAGGCGTTGTCTGATTGTGGGCAAACGATGGGATCTATTTATTTCGAATTTTTTAATTTTTATATCCATATAATATAGCAAACAATAGGGCTTTGATATAAAATTATCAATAACACAGGTCAACAAAAAAAGACTTACTTTTTTATGAGATATCACAGCGTCCATTAAAGACGCTGAACACGATCCCGGGTCACAAAATTGGCTATCACGTCAGAATTTTGAGAAAAGTGGGGGTAAATACCCCAAAAAACGTGTTTTTGAGGGTTTTCAAAAAATTTGTTATCCTAAACCCGACGCGCCAAAATCTTCTACATAGACCTAAATTAAAGCTTGAATTTTCCACTACAAGACCCATATCCGTAAAACCAAAAAAAATTAAAAATTGTTTCAAAACATGAGGTTAAAATTACAAAAAATGTTATCTGTAGGGTCGCTGATTATAACCATCAGATTATAACATTTTATAAGTTTCTGGCACGTCAGATTATAATCCGCGACCTCAAAACCCTTGAGTAACAATTTTCAAGCGAATCCGATCAATTATAAATTTTGACATCCCCCATCTTGGATCCGCCATTTTAAATTTTTAAAAACTAATATCGGAGTCGTAATCAGCGACCCCAAAAACCCCCGAGTAACAATTTTCAAGCGAATCCGATCAATTATAAATTTCGACATCCGCCATTTTGGGTCCGACATTTTGAATTTTCGAAAACTGATATCGGATTCGTAATCAGCGACCTCAAAAACCTGTGAGTAACAATTTTCAAGCGAATTCAAAACAATTTTAAAAGTCCATTAAAGCAACCCAAATATCACATTTTTGGTAACTTCAACCTCATGTTTTGAAAAAATTTTTAATTTTTTTTTTTGACTTTACGGATATGGGTCCTGTAGTGGACAATTCAAGCTTCCATTTATGTCTATGTGGAAGTTTCTGGAGCGTCAGGTTTAGGATAAAAAAATTTTGAAAACCCTCAAAAACAGGTTTTTTGGGGTCTTTACCCCCACTTTTCTTCAAATCCGGACGTGATGGCCAATTTTGAGACCCGGCATCGTGTTTAGCGTCTTTAATGGACACTATGAAATCTCATAAAAAAGTAAGTCTTTTTTTGTTAACCTGTGTTATTAATGATTTTAGCTCAAAAGCCCTATTGTTTGCTATATTATATGGATATAAAAATTAAAAAATTCGAAATAAATAGATCCCATCGTTTAAACATAATCAGACAACGCCTTAAAGTTGTTAATTTACTTCTAGTTTCTTACAAATAATTTTGAAAAAAAATCGATCTATACCTATATATCTATATCTATCTAAATAAAATTATATTTTAAAAATTAAAAAATTTTTTCGTTAAATTAAAAAATAAATTTTTTATATTATTATCAAAAACTACGTGTAAAAACAAAAATTTTCATATATAAAACGTCAAATTTGGTCAATTTTTGACCGAGTTATAACCATTTCAAAAAATCATTTTCGAAAAAAACGTGTATCTCTTAAATGGCTTGATGAAAAAATTTGAAAACGTCTTATTAAAAAAAATCACAGTTATTTTAAAATCACCCATATATATATATATATATATATATATATATATATATATATATATATATATATCAGTCAGTTTTAAGAAGATTTTATTACGAAATATTTCGAATTAAATTTTTAATTTAATTTACCTATAATTAGGTAATTAAAAATATAGATAATCGAAATTAATTATCATAACAAGTTGATTATAATAAATGATTGTATTAAAAACATTAATAATCATTAATATACATTTCGAGTAGGGGAGAGGGCCCTAAGGACCCATCTTTTGAATGACTGTAGATTTCAAATGGAATTATATATCGATACCTCAGTGTGATACAGTCCTATCTTCTGGTAATACTTTAAACTGTCCCATCTCCAGGTGATGTTTTGTACCGTGCTATCTCTAATTTGACAGATTGTGGCGTGAACAAAAAAAATAAATTACGATACTTAGAATATTGATTACATACAAAAAAATTATTTTTTTATATTTTAAGAGAGATTTTTAATCATAATATATAAAAATTTAGTGTGAATTAATAAAATTTAACCACTTAAATGCATTTAGAAAACAGCTAATACATTAACCTTACTTTTTGACAGCACGATACAAAGTATCACCTGAAGATAGGACTGTACTAAATATTACCAGAAGATAGGACTGTATTACACTGAAGTATCGATATATAAAGGTCAATAAGACGGCGTTTAAAGCTTTGTCATATTACCTAACTTCCTATCATAAAGTTTTTATTATTTCATTAATAAAAAAAAGTTATGTCACTTTTTAAAAAAAGTTGAAAATTCGACTTTTAAAAAAGTGGCCCCAAGGTGGTCACCATACGAAAATTCAATAAAAAAGTTATTAAAAAATTTAAAAAACGTATTGTTAAGTTGTTTATTTAATATTAATTATTTTTTAGGATCACAGAAACATAGGGGAGACCGGGGCTAAACCGGACAAGTCAAATATTTCCGAAACCGTGGAGAATTTCAAATCGTGTAAATAACCCAGCGGGCACAAAGACATAAAACGTTCTTTGAACGTCTGTAGAACGTTTAATGTCTGCCAATTTAAGTTTTAAGAACGTCCGAACGTTCCAAAAATGTTTCGGGACGTTAGGACATTCTTAGAACGTATATTGGCAGACATTAAACGTTCTACAGACGTTCAAAGCACGTTTTTTGTCTTTGTGCCCGCTGGGAACCTATTAACGCGCAATTTGGTGATGCATATGCTGCTTGAGGTTTTAGGGACGTATCATTTTTCTTGTAATAATAGTTGCCGTTAATATGTGAAAATGTCATTTCTTGAGGTAAAAGTAAAAATTTTTTTTCTTAATTTTTTTGGGTTTTTATCGTTAAAATTAAAGTGCAAATATCATACGGCCATTTTTCTTTTAGCTCAAGGTGTACTGAGTTTAGTAGAAAAAAAGTTTAATGGAAATCATTAAGAAGAAAAAATATATTGCAGGTTAATTATTAGATGACGGTGTGGGGCTGAATCGGACACGGACATCGTGATTAAAAACAGCGAAATCTTTAAATTCTTTAATTTATTTTATATTAATTAACTATTTTATATTATATTCTTTGCTTAGAACCACTTTATAAATGAATAAATAAAGAATTTATTTTAAAACTCGAATTCGCAAGCGAGTTGCTACAAACAGACAAGCCTGAAAACTGTAATTCATTTTATATTATATTAATTACCGATTTTACATATTATATTATATTCTTTGTATAGAACTATCTACAAATAAATAAGACAAGAATTGATTTGCCTTTTTTACCAAAAAAAAGAAAATTTGTATCTCATTCTTTAATTAATTGACCGTGTCTGATTTAGCCCCATGGGGTGTCCGGTTTAGCCCCACCAATTTTCGGATTTTCGTTTTTGACGTAGTCACCTTCGAAGCAACATATCTCTGAAACTATTGTACTTTTTTAAATCGAACAAGTGCGATTTGTAGGTGAAAGTACAAGTTTCAAAACGGTATTTTACACTTTAGCAAAAAGTATGTTTTTGTATGAGTTTTCTGGTCAAAGACCAAATCCGTCCGGTTTAGCCCCGGTCTCCCCTATTACATATTTTTTTTCACTTTGTCCTTTTGTCAAAAATTATACTTTTTGTGTATGCATTAGACACGTAAGATTTTGAAAATAATTCTATTTCATTATTATTCATCATAAAACTTAAAAATTAATAAAATTCACATTCACAGTCATAAATGTTGATAAATATAGCGTATAAACACATTTTCATAAAAAATCAAAAGTGACCACCTTGTGGACAAAAAAGTGTCCAGCTGAGGGCCAAGACACAATTTTTTAAACGTTAATGAAAAAAATGTTTAAAGCACAATATTAATTATATTCATTTGGAATATTATTGTACGATATATAAAGATAATTATAACGATTTTTACTAATTTAAAATGGTTCATTTCGATGATTTTAACACCCCGAGAAAAAAATTTCTCGATCATTTAAAAACAGAAATTTTACAACGTTCACGTTACAAAGAGATTCATACGACTATTTACCTCAAAACTTTACTAAAATCTTTGACTTCTCAAATAATAACATTAACAGAAAATATTTGAAGATACTAACTAATATACAAAAATTTTCTTAGGGTGACCACCTTAGGGCCCTGACCACCTTGGGGCCCTCTCCCCTACAAATTACATTGGCATCAATCTACATTTTACAGCCACACTCTTGAAATGTAAAATTTTTGAATAGATTAAAATTAAATTTGTTACAGGAATTGCATAAAAAATGTAATTATTCTTAAAAATTTAATTTCAATTCCTCGAAAAAAATAATTATTTAAAAAAATGCTTCTTTAAAAATCTCTGGAAATATTAAATTAAGGTAAATGTCCCTATTTGTGTACTACTTAAATTTCCACTATACTTAAAAGTGAAAAAATTACCTTTACGTTTCTTTTAATAAAAATATTTTTTCACGATAAGAAGATATATTCATTTTGAAAGCAAATATGACTTTAAATCATTTTTTTATTGTCAAAATATAGTAAATTTTTGTGTTTTTTTGAAAAAAGGTTAATGTACCAATTTGTGAACTGATTAGTATTTTTCATGAATACGCTACGATACACTCATTTTTATATGCATTAGCTGTTTAAAAAAGTAAATTAATATCCAATCTCATAATTACTCACTTTAATTTATAAAACTTTAGTTTGTTTTGCTCTGATAAACTGTAAAACGTAAACCTGTCAAATGACTTGATTGCTTGCAAATGTCAAAATACAAAATATAATTATTAAAACATTTTTTTCATAAAATATGTTTAAGGATAAAAAGCAACTACTTACGTATATTTAATTGATTTCTATTTAAATTTGCACATTTATGCGCAAAGTGCACAAATCGGTACACGTGCACAAATAGGGACATTTACCTTATTCAAAAAAATATTAGAATTTTTTTCATAAATCCAATTATTATAAAATATTTTTCAAATAAACTTGTTCTAAAGAAATGAATAATATTAAATAAAATTAGAATAAATTTTTTTTTTAATAATTCAAGTAATCTTTTAAATTATAACAAAATTCATCCCAAGAATTCAATTTTTTTTTAAATTAATAAATTTCTTCTTTAAAATTTAATAATTTTAAAAAATTCTGTTAAAATGGCTTTCAAGAATTTAATTGTTTTCATAAATAATAAAATCCTTTTGAGGAATTTATTTATTTTCAAAAAAAAATTTATTTAGGTATTATATTATATACATCTTGAGTACAAATTATATGAGCATAAATCCACATTTTACAGACACACTTTTGAAATGTAAAATTTTTGAATAGATTAAATTTAAATTTAGAATAAATTGAAACTTAGATAATTTAAACTTAAAAGTTAATTACAAATAATTTAAAATCAACCACAACTAATGTTTGAATGACAAACCAGGAATTTTTAAACTGAATTAAAAAAATTTTTTATTATTTTATTTTATTTTTAAAAAATCGCTTTTTATTTCAATTTGTATAGATATTTATACCGTTCTCCAAATTTGAATTAGTTACAAATAATTAATTAAATTGTTAAAACTCAGTCACTGATTCAAATGCATGTAAATAAATTTTAAAAAAGTTATTGTTTTAATATAAATTTTGTGAAATTCTATTGAAAACAATTAAATTTGTTAAAAAATTTTATTAAAAACTTTTTAAAAAATCGATTTTTCAAAGTTTTTTAACTTAATAATTGATAAATAACAATTGTATATTATAAAGAATCAAATTCTAATGTATTCATATTTCTTAGTGCGAAGATAGATGATTAAAATTTTTATTAGTTAATTTAAAAAAATATATACACTCAAATTTTTTAACAAAATTGAATTTTCGCAAAGTTTTCATGAAAATTCTGAACAATAAGATTTTTGAAATTTTTCAATTCTATTGTTTCAAAATAATTGAATTTTTATGACCAAATAATATATTTTCAAAACTGTCAGTACCTAACTGATAAATGTTGTAACTGAAACACACTATAATTTAAACTTGTTAAATATATTCTGCGCGAAGTGACCGTTGCGCACACCAATTTCCATTTAGAGTTCGGGAATTTTTCAGACACATGTAGTGATTCTTACTGTTTGGAAAAACTAGAAATCTTTTTTAAAACAATGCAATTTTCTCGAAAGTTCAAGAACCATTATTAATGTTTTCAAACTCTGCCTTGATCTTACCATTGATATATATCCTATTTCTACTATACTGTACGTAATTTAAATCTTTTCTTTTGAGGTCAAGAACAATCCTGAAATGTTAATTTTTGTATTAACAAAATATCTTTTACCAATTATAAGTTTTGCTGTCACATTTTGAGCTGGAACGAAAATGAGACTCGGTTTATTGTGCAAGTTGCAATTTAAAAAATATATTTTTGAAAACCCGAGAAATTTTGTTTCAAAAAGAAATATGTCGAGAGATATTTTTTCTTTCTTTATTTCTACAATTAATTTTTTTGATTTATGAAATTCTTCTCATGAGCAGATACATGAAAGTGTTTCCACTTGGCATAATGTTTTACGGGGCAATTAAGAAAAACAACTCCTTTTTTTGCTAGTACCTCTCGACCGTTTTTTGACAGATGAAATATTACTCAACGTGCCCAGTGAAATTAATGACAGAATAAGAGACAGTGAAAGTGATTGATGAAGTGGAAAATTAGCACAAACCATATGAGAACTTTCTCACTTAAATTGTTTCCCTTATATTTTGAAAAATGAATAATATAAACTTATTAACGTCTACAGCACCCGATAAAAATATAAGTTATATGTATTCTTTTAAAGAATATAGATAGTAAAATAACAAACAAATGTGAATTTTAATACATTCAACTTCAAATTAACAACATATTAAAAAACAATGAATTTACTACAACAAGTCTATTTAAAATACATAAATTTCTAGTTATTCTAATTATATAAAGCGTTAAACATTCTCTTGCTAATTTTTTTGGTAACTAGTACTAGAAATTATGATTGAAAAGCTCTGATTTTTCATATTACAGCTATAGCGTATATTTAGAGTGTTTAATTTGAAAGAAATAAAAAGTAAATTTTTATTTTCTATTTAGTTAATGTATTTTTATTATTAAAAAAGTATTATGTAAAGTAAAGGAAGTGCTGAAAAATTACTAAAGTCTGTGACTGGGAAAAATGGCAAACACAACTGCAAATCATCAGCAATTTTTTTTGGCAGCTGTTTGCTTGTGATATTTTTTTATCCGATCAGAAACGTCGCGGAAATTGAGTTAACCCAGTTGACATTTTAATTAAAACATGTTTTTAATCGTCAAAAATGTGTCGATCAATCGAGCATTAATGCATAAAATTGTTATAGTTTACAAAAAGTCATAAAAAAGCGCTTTATTGCCGATGTATGTGTTATTACCTCGCAAAGTATTTTAATAAAACGATAAAAGCAATACGGTATAATATTGTATCATAAATTTTTATAAAAAAACTTCCAATTTCGAAGTACGCAACTAAATTATTAAACATTTAAAAAAATGACCTATAAATTATTTAAATTTACATTTTTGAACGCTCTATGTACATTATGTAATTTAATTTATATATTAATTATAATTTTGCTTGACATGTTCTATTTTTTATTCAAGCGATAAAACGGAAAGTTGCAAATTGTAATCATCGTTGAATAATAAAGCGAAATATTCGATCATCGAACTTGGTAGAGAAATGAAAATTAACACTAAATCTACATTTTGGCATTAATCAAAAATGCATATGAGGCATTCAGTACAAATATTAATAACAAATCTTCATTTGCAATTGGTAATTGTCATTTTTGCGAGTAGCAGACGAGCCTATATTAATTAGATCTGAAATCAAAATTTAAAAAATATTTCTATAATTTTATTAAATATTAGTTTTATAAACCACATCGAAATAAAAAATAGTATAAAAAAGCCTGTATGCTGAGAATAAAACTTGAGTCAAAGTGTGTACGATGTTAAAAAAATGAGAGTACACCAACGTAGATATACCTACATGTCGGAATAGAAAAAGGTAAAGATGGCAAATGAATAACGGAAGAGAACTCTTTACGAGGGATCAAAGGATTTTTTGGGGAGATATTGAAAGGACATTAAGTGTAATGTTGGAAAAATAATAGGTGTGATATCCCACTGCTTTTTAGCAGCTGTTTTTAAAGCTTTTCTCGTATTCAATCACGACTTTACACCCGCGAACTTTATTGTCTGCGCTTCGTCGATTTATATACTTCCTCGTCGTTGCTCGTGATATTTTTCCTCTTTCATTTATAGTGGCTACAAAAATGTACCATTGATACATTACACCTTGGCTTTAAATCACATGTTATATACTATACATAGTGACCACATCTACTCTCATAGACTATAAAATAACCTTGTGATTTTCAAGAGAAATTTCTTTTGTACAAAAATAGACCTTTGTAAGATTTGTATTTTCGTTTAAAATTCTTTATACTTTTATGTAAATACAGAAATTACTTAATGTTAAATGCAGTGTTTGTTTGGCTAAAACTACCTTTTCTACTGATAAAATTGAAAAAGTATTAAAAATGTTTCGTTCCAATGAAATTGGTTCTTACTACACTAAACAACAGTGAGTAAGAAGAATTTTATAGGTCTGACTACAGACTTTTAATACTACTGACCAACATAAAGAAGACAAATTCAACAATCATCTTTCTTATAATCTTCATTACTCGCATAGTATCCAAAGCCCAAGTAGTACTTAATTCCATACGGAAGAACATTTACTGGTTGTTGTCACCTGAATGCCTCTTCCCTGTACAAAAAGTATTGGGAGGTAAGGGATTCCGTATTGCGAGTGCCAACCTGCCAATACGGTATTCGCGAAATACTGCATAGGGTGTCGTGGTGAATACGGAAATCAAGGGGTCCCAATGCGGTGCAAGTTAACATGCAAAAGTGATTTACCAAATGCAGGGCTGCCAGTGACTCACTTTTCTCACTTTTACTCACTTTTTTTCAGGTCACTCACTATTACTCACTTTTTTTAAAAAAACTCACTTTTCTCACTATTTTTTGTAAAATACCTTATTTCTCAATTTAAAAAAAATAAATTTTATTTAAGGGCAAGTCCAAGTTGAAAAGTGTAAACAAACAAAACATTAAACAAACCAAACACTAAAATCGCAATTGTTTGGGAGCATTTATTACCATAAAAATTAACATTTTTACTCTTTCTATACAAAAATAGTAAATTAGGGTGTCAAAGTTTTCAATAAAATCACATTTTTGACTATGAGTAGAGAAAGGTAGATTATGCGACTGCATAATTTTTTAAAATCGAGTAGAAACATTATAATATTACGTTAATTCATGTTTTAAACCTTTAACAACATGTTCCTAGAGCGCACAATATTTCACAATTTTTACTGATTGCATAATTTTACTCTTTTTGCATAATGATCGCATAATAGGCTCGAAAATTCCAAAATAGTGTTTTTTTAACTAAGCAATGTAAAAAAAATTTCAGTTTCTTTATTTTTTAAATAAAATAATAAATAGGTAAGTTTTTAAACCACGTTATTAAATTTTAGTTTAAAAATTTAAGATTTATTATAAATTCTAAAAGAGATGTACTTACATCTCTTAAAATAAAATAAGAGTAACAAATGTTACTAAAAATTTAGATAATATTTTTATAAGTTACTTTTAGCTTTTATTGTTGGTTGTGATTATTATACGATTCAATCATAGAATATCAGAAAAATATGAAATATAAAATTTTCAGGAACGTTTTACGCTACATTTTCGCTTATAATAGAGTTGTCGAAAATGTAATTTAAATCATCAGGAATCAGGAAAGTTTGAAGCTAAATTTTTGGTAAAATTTGACTATAAACATTTATTGAAGTGCGAGAAAAATAAACATGACTGGGTGCTGTCCAGACAGGAATGGTTCCTGTCCAAAAAAAACAATTGAGTTTGGCAGCTGTCAGTGCTGTTTGGACATGAACGATTAATGTCTAGACATTACTGATTCCTTTATAGACAAGAATAGTTCCTGTCCAGAAAGCAAAGAGTACTGTCTAATTACAAAAATTTTTTTGACAGGAACCACTCCTGTCTAGACAGTACCCAGTCATGTTTATTTTTCTCAGTGTGGGACATTTAAGGGGACTTTCTGGTTTGGAATAGACAAAAAATACACTTTTTTAAACTTTTATTGTGAAAAAAGTATTACAGTTTTTCCCAAATTTCTTTTTGGACATTGTTACACATTACGTGGAAAGAATATTGAAAACTTTTTGAAGTAAATTTAGTTACGTATGGCAGATGTAGGTGGCGTCTTCCAAAAGGTACCTTTTTCGGGGAGTAACTTTCCGAATGACCAGTACCTCATAAATTAAAAATTCAAACTGGATTCTGTTCATAAGTATTTGTTCTAGGTAAAAAACCTAAAAAACGATTTTTAAATGTATTTTTTAATATTTTATAAACATTTTACTTAAAAAATCGCAAAACCGCTACGTTTTAGGGTCAATTTACCCCGCATAAAAAAGGGGATTTGACTGTGAAATCGGTTTGGTAGATTTCGAGAAAAGTTACTCCCCGTTTAAAGTTTTCATGTAATGTGTACTACTACAGTCCGTTAAGAAACGGACATAAAAATTGCTATAACTTTTTTCTTTCGCATATTTTTTCATAATTGTTTTGGGAAAGTAATTTTATGATACTAAGGAACATTTTAAAGCAAAAAAAGAAAAATCGCTTTTTTTAAAATCCTAAACCAGAAAGTCCCCATAAATCTTTGCACAATTTTCACTAAAGTTTGCAAGTAAATTTTTCAAAGTTTGCAAGTAAGTAAATCTTTTATAAATTTTTAGGAAAGTTTTGGTGCTGTGTAGAAATACTCATAGTCAAATATGGTTTCATTGCAGACTTTGACAATCAATTTTGCGATTTTTGGTAAGAAAGTTTAAAAAAAATAAAAATTAATAGTAAAAGTATTAAATATCTGTACCTATTATTTATTAAATTGAGAAGAAAATTGATATTACAGATTAATTATTAATTTAAATCTTCAAAAATATGCCAAAATTAACCTCACTTTTACTCACCATTTTATTTGTAAATTCACTATTTACTCACTTTTTTCAATCAAAAACTCACTTTTTTCACTACTTTTAACCTCTAAGTACGCTGGCAGCCCTGCAAATGTCTCCCCACGTGGGTATACATTTGGGAAACATTTGGTAAACGGCTTTATAAGTCTGTTAATAGACAGAATTTGATGAAAAAAATGATTGGAAATTAAAAAGGAACAATCAGGATGAAATTGATATATTTTTTAGGATAAATTAATGTTAAATTAATGACAAATTAATGTTTAACGTATGAAATGTCAGTTTTAGTGAAGGATGTATGTGTGTGTAAGATCAATATTGAAATAAACAGTTGATATGTCGCCGCGCATTTTGCGCGACAGATGGCGATGGTGACATTTGTCCATGGCTTTATATTACATGCTCCTTTATAATAAAAGCTATTTTTTTAATTGTTGGTTAAGATGCACAAAATGAAAAAAAAATATATTTGAAAAATAAAACATATAATTTCAACCCTCAAAAGAAATAATGGATGTTTTAGACCAATAAAAATAAAGTTTAAACTCCTCCTTTATTAAGAAAGCTTTTTTTTATTCGTTGGTCAAGTTACACAAAATAAAAAAAAATTTATATATTTAAAAAAAGCACATATAGTTTCCACCCCCCAAAAGAAAAAATGGATATTTTAGACCAATAAAAAAATAAACAAACTCCTCCTACTTTTAAAATAAATTTTTCTATTAGTTGGCAGATTTAAACAAAATGGAGAATAAAATTTATATTTAAAAAATAAAACATATAATTTCAATCCTCAAAAGAAATAAAGGATGTTTTAGACCAATAAAAATAAAGTTTAAACTCCTCCTTCATAAAGAAAGCTATTTTTTATTCGTTGATCAAGTTACACGAAATAGAAAAAAAATTTAAATTTAAAAAAACATATATAGTTCCAACTCCCGAAAAGAAATAATGTATATTTTAGACCAATGAAAATATAGTTGAAACTCCTCCTTCATTAAAAAAACTATTTTTTTGTCCTACCTGCACGGAAAGTGTGTTATTTCGTGCATGTGAGGCGGTCGCAAAGTGAGTGATTCCCGCCCGCCAAAGTTACAAAATAGGATTTCTTACAGACTTATCTTCTCCATAACCTATTTTTTTGTTTGCAACGAATGTTTTGTTAATGTCAGTGTGAGTGAGTGGTATTTTTATGTCTAAGAAAAAATACTATTTATTGAATAATAAATACCAAATATTTGTATTATTTTGTAATAAAAGACTATTAAATGTATTCAAATACGTGTGCACTTAATAACCCACTTTCCATACAGTTAGGACAAAAAACGTTGTTCGCAGCACGGGCGCAAATGGTGATAGTGTCTCAGGTGAGATTCTGGGTAAACCTCGGCGACCCTACGCACCCTCGGCTTCGCCTCGGAGCTTCGGGTCCCCTTGGTTTACCCAATCTCGCCTTCGCCGTAATCACCTGTTTTGCGCCCTTAATACGAAAATAACTATTTTTGTTCGTTAAAATACACAAACCCAGGTGCGAATTTTCGGTTGGCCCATAGTTGGACCAACTTTTACAAGGTCGGTCCAACTTCTCGTGCCAGAGGTTGGGCCAATCATACAGATGATAACGGTTGGCCGTCTAATGGCGACGATGGTTGGCCCGACAAGTCATAAGGAAGTTGGCCCAACTTAAAATGCATATGTTGTGCCAGCTATACATTTCAATGGTTGGTCCAAAAACTGACGCCAAAGTTGACACGACTTTAAATGCGTAATTTTGGCCAACTATAACAGCCAAAGGTAAAAAATTATTAAAAAACTGAATTATTTAAACAATTAACACGTTATTATTAGCAAGAACATCAGATATAACCTTTACCTATTATTATTAAACACAATCTCATACATACATTTTCGAAAATATCTACCGCTTGCTGGGATCGAACCCCTAACCTAACGCGCCGAAGACTTATACACTGACCACTACGCTACGCTCACATGGGAGTCCATACCGTTAAATGTATATTAAAGCTGCAACAGTCGGGCCAACCGTGGCCCAGAGTTAGGCCAACCGAGAAAGTTTAAGTCATTTAAACTGTTTTTTACAAAGTTTTGCCAACCGTGGCCCAGAGTTTGGCCAACCATAAAGTTTGAGTTATTTAAACTGCGTTTTACAGAGTTTTGCCAACCGTCGGGCCAACCGTGGCCCAGAGTTAGGCCAACCGAGAAAATTTAAGTCATTTAAACTGTTTTTCACAAAGTTTTGCCAACCGTCGGGCCAACCGCGGCCCAGAGTTAGGCCATCCGAGAAAGTTTAAGTCATTTAAACTGTTTTTCACAAAGTTTTGCCAACCGACGGGCCAACCGCGGCCCAGAGTTAGGCCAACCGAGAAAGTTTAAGTCATTTAAACTGTTTTTCACAAAGTTTTACCAACCGTCGGGCCAACCGTGGCCCAGAGTTTGGCCAACCTAAATTTGTAAGTCATATGAGATACGTTCCCCATAGTTGTGTCGACCTTTGTTGTCAAAGTTGGCCCGACGGTTGGTTATACTCTGCATGTAATGGTTGGCTTGCAAAGTCGGGCCAACTGTGGGCACTAGTACTTGTTAAAGTTGGGCAAACTCTGTCAACCAAAACTTCGCTTGCCAAAGTTAGGCCAACCGTGGGCCAACCTTCAAACTCTGGCGGCCAACCTAAATTCGCACCTGGGAATACACAAATTCTAGAATTGAATTGTTATTCATGTAAATAATAACAATAATTCAAAGTTAAAACAATTTTTGCTGTTACAATTTTATTAATAATTAAGGTTATTTTATAATTCTAATTTTCATTGAAAACTGTTTAAAAACTCAACAAAATAGGAAATTTTTAATGGAAATGTGTAAATAGTTACTTATTTCTTAAATAGGAAAATCCTAATTTAAAAAATTAGTGCTTAAACCCTTTTGTTATGATGGCCATTAATTTTTTTCACTTAGGTGTCGAAATCCGTTTAATATGTTGATAGTAGACTTTCAATTTGTATGCCTAACGTGACTATTATAATAAACAAAAAGTCATCTCAATCACGAATACGATCCTGAAGATTTTATAGTGGTATATTTTTATTCTTGAGGTTAAATTCTCTGAGAAATATGGAGACAAATGTCAAAAGATTTTACCGGGAATTTCTCGGGAGTAAGTACCGGGAATTTCCCGGTAGTGACTCTCGGTAATTTCCCGGGACCGATTCCCGAGAACATTTTCACGTGGGTAAATGGATTTTGCATTTCGCTACAACTTTTTAATATTTTAAAATTGCATGAAAATGTTTAAAATAAATAAAAATTAGGGCGTACTTTTTTTAATTGAAAGCTGAGATGTTAGGCTAAGTATTCCACGTGATGAAATTTTTATTAAAGCAAGAATGACGAAGTGAAGCAACAAAAAGTGAAAAGCGATCCATTACGCCACGGTCTCCCCCACCATGAATAAATTATCCGTCCTTGTATAAAAACAATAAATAATAAATTACATATAGATAATAAATAAATAAATAACGGTTTACAATATAATAAAACAAATAATCTGTCAAATAAAGTAAAAACGTATTGCAAACTGCAAAGTCAAATTTAAAACTGAGCTCGAAACTCTATATAGTCATTATAATGAACATTTACACGGAGAAAAATCTGTTGGGAATATTGCATGGAGTAGAGGTTAGGAATATAGCATAAACACTTACTAGCGAAAACTATAAGAGGTCCGCCTGAATATCAGTCGAGTCCGCCTAATATTTAGGCGGCCACCTATACTTTTCGCTAGTAAGTGTTTATGCTATACTCCTAACCTTTACTCCATGCAATATTCCCAACATATTTCTCTCCGTGTATTAAACTGAGAAAAACAACCCATGTAAAAATGTTTTATAAAATTTATATAAAAATTAAATAAATTTTTTTCTTTTTTTTCAATACATTTTTTTATAAAAATTATATAAAAATTTATATTAATATTTTATATAACAATTTCAGTATATAATTTTTCTATATACTCTAAAAGTAAATAATATATGTAGGTAAAGTACAAAAATTGTATTTAAATTATGTAAAAAATATATTCATTTACAATGTTAGTATTTTCTTTGTAATCGGATTTTATATAAAAATTTTAATTTTTGTATATTAAATAATATATAAAAGATTGATATAATCGGGTATATAAATTATATACATTTTTAAACTTTAAAACAAGTTATTAACATACTGCAAAAAATTACCCAATGTTTTCAAACTCATTTATTTTTATATTTTTCAATTTTGCTGTTCTTTTCCGATATGTTTTAGTGAATAATCTCACTCCTTGATGAGTTGAGGTGTCAACCAGCAAACAGAATGAATAATCATTAACTTTTTAAATTTTTTATTAACCCTCCGTCACACACCTAAGGAGGGATTCCCTCTACAGTTTCAGTTTTTTTTAAATAACTTTTGTTTTCCTCATTGCAAAATGAAATCAGTTTCTATACCTTTCGACAATTTACTCCTCAACACATTTCTAAAAAACATTTAGTTTAAACATAATTAATATTTATTTATGAAGCTTCAAAGCCAGAAAAAACTCAAAAAAGTGAGGTTATGTTAAATAAAAAAATAAAGTTTTTAAAACATTTTTTGTTCCACTGTTGGTTAATGGCAAAATTATATTATAAATGTAATTAAAATAAATTATTTAATGATTTTTTTTGCTTTGAAAATGGAAAAAGGAAATAAAAAATTCATATAAAAATTAACCTAAAAACATTCTCAGTACACAAAACGTTTACAATACGTCATCGAAGAAGATGTAAAATGAGACTTTTTAAGATGTTTTACGAACGTTTTTCGAACATGAATATATTTTGTTCACTGTAAAATGACGTTCTTCACACATCTGTACCTTAATCAAATGAATTTCCGATGTCAGAACGCACCATAATTGTAAAATAATGCGTCCCAACATGCACGATATAAAGTGACCCGACCGTAAGTTTCGCGTCGTTTCTATTTTTTTAGCACACAGACATAAACGCACGATATAAAAACCAAATAACATACCAAAGTATTAAAGCACTCTCTAATGAATAAATTTCATTAATTTAATTTATTGTTTGCATCTTTCATTTTGTTTAATTAATTTTTTTCGACACTAAGTAAAAGTTTTGCTTAAAAAATTTACTATACATTTACGTTTTACGTTTGTACTGCTCGCGTACTTCATTGGAACTTAATGAAAGTGACATGAAAAGTTTTCTACCATTACTAACAAGTATTTACATGCAATGGTAAATTGCACCAGTTTGTTACAACTGAGAAACCTGAGGTGACTCAACCGTAAACGTAAAGGTGTCCCGACCGTAGTGACTCTCCCCTACATATTTATAAGTTTGTGTTAAAATTAAATTTCTATTGATTCCTTTGTTTATGTTGTTATGTCGCTTATTTTACAATGTGGTGAGGGATTCCCTCTAAACGTGTGTAAAGTCGTAATTTTTTCCAAGGTGTGTGACGGAGGGTTAAAAATAATTCATAATATTCTTAACAATAAATAATTTAACAGTATAAACTTGCACTTTTCTTATGCCTTTAATTTCATTGTCGAATAATATTACTTTTAGTACGTACAATATTAAAATAACTAAAATTAAAAAAAATTTGAAAACATATTCTGCATGGTTACATAAATTAAATTTTATTTTTTATCAGTAAGAGATATGGTAGATTATTATTTAAGCAGAAAAAATTACTTATAAAAGTTTTTCAATTTACGGAATAAATATCTAGTAATTTCAATAACTACTTCGGTTATTGTTCATCGATATATATTATTTATAAATAATTGCATATTATCAATCATGTGATTATTTAAGAAAACTTAAGCTTTTTTAACTGCTAATAACAAAATCGCAGAATATAAACTATACCGTGTAGAAATTAAGAATAGGCTTCAATAAGGACCTGAATATTGAATGTGTGAATTCAAATAGAGGCATTCTAGTCAGGGCCTGATTTAAATGTTTAATAGGAACATAATTTGATGCACTACGTTTTCCTAATTGGAGTGATAAAGTCTGAAAAATCGAGTTTAAAATCACTGGGAAATATTTTCTGATTTTCAAATTTACTTTCGACAAACTGTCTTAAAACGGCAAATAATTTATTTTCTGTGGAAATACAAAATTTTATAACTTCAATTTTTCCATTTTTTGTTATGACATTGAAATTATTACATTTTACTTGTCTTTCGTAAATTTGAGATGTATAAATTGCATTATCGATTTGAATTCTTGCATATATTGTGAAGTTGTTATTTTTATTTTTTTCAATATTACTTGTGGTAAAATTGAGATTTCTCAAGATCGCAAAATCATCTTCACTTAAAAGTTCGATACATGAAGCTCCAAGAGGAAATATGATTTCAGAATCGTTTGCCTCTAGTAGTAGTAATGTACTCTTTAAAATTCCATACGAATTGATGTATTTAATAGAATTTGGAATTTCCATGTCAATTTTGTTTGTTCCATGAATTAAATTCTTAATATGTCTGTTTCCGTCTTCAAAAGGAAAAGCAGACCAGTCACTCAGAGGTCCCCAATATCGTACAAACATTACCAAATGAATTAATTGGTTCACATTAAATGAAAATATATGCGTGCCATAAAGTTCCTCAACCTTAGAAGCGAAGAAAGTAAGTAATTTTTCTTCTGGATTCACTTGATTACTATTTACCCTATGCCCTATTAAAAGATGATTTGCATACACTAATGTTAAAAAGTGCTCATAATACTTTTTGATAAGTTTACCTTTGAACACAATTGAAGAATATAATAGTAGAAAGTCAATTTTTTCTGTTGCTTTATAGTGTTTTCTATCTTTCAGGGATTTAGGAATTCGCTTCACAGAATCAGGAGGATTGATATTAAAGAGTAAATTGCTAATTTTTACTTGCTTTTGTTTGTTCAGGTAAAATTACTCATTACTATTAACTGAATCAAAAAATAAATCCAAAAACATGTCAATAACTCCAAAAAGACAATGCATCGGATCAGGTACCGGTCCTGATACCATGTCAAAATGAGGTAACAACGAAACAATTGAAAGCCCTTTAACTCCATTTACGTGATCTAAATTGTTAAACGAAGCTTTAGCAGAATCAAAAAGTATGCTTTCTTTAGTCCTTATAGGGAGTGTGACACCAAGAGGCGGAAAAACATAGTTATGACGCCGGTCTTTATGAGGGATATTTACAATTTGTACTGGAATGGGACATATTTGACCTTTCGAACTGTTTGAAATTTTGGACACCATCTGCATTACATAATAAGCAATTATCTTACTTATTGGTAATGGCATTCAATTTCAGTTTCTTGTATTCCGTACCAGAACATATATCGTACACACGCTCACTATTTTTTGCTAATTTTTTATCATCCTCGTCTATCAAAAGATACAGGTGCCGTTTTTCCAAAGCGTCTACCAACATTGACTTCAAATCAAGATCAACATGATATAAGCCGTTGATTTTAGTGCTACTGCAATTGGGTCAATGGGTAGTAGTACTTATACTCAACCATTCACCTAAGTAGTGGTAACAATATTCGCAAAACCTATGTTTGACTATAGACCTATTATGAGAAGGTATTACTGTACTCAAAAACTGATCTAACATAATTTTAGTATTTTTCGGGAAATTGTTTGGCTAAGGTAAAATTTTGCTTGTGAATTTTAATAAGTCGTCCAATTCCTTTTTCGAAAATGTATTTTCCACGTATAGTTTTAATGCATCACATACGGCCAGACCAGTTGATAAATTTGAGCTTTCATTCAAAATCCTATTTAACCAGATACTATTGGTTGAGTGACTTCTCGAAGCAAAAATTGTCTCATCATTTATTTCTAAATCATATTCATCATAAAAACCTGTTTTTATCGTATTTAAATATTTTTGTATTTATTGTATTTTAATTGTTTAGATTAAATTAGATTTTCTACGGACCATCTGCGATTAAATTTTATTTCTTATGGATTGTATGAGGACGTCCTCATGAAAATGGCCGCTTTTAGTACTATTCAATTTATCTAGATGGCCGAATTCCTTACAAAATTTGGGAAATTTTGAGTGGTCATAAAACTTTTTTGGTGAAAAACTCGATAAGTTACAAAATTTTAATGTTTAGAATGCCCAAAACCTTATTTCGAGAAAAACGGAATAGAAATTTAATTTATTTAAATTTTTAAACATTTTCTATTAAGAATAATTTGACGAAATATCAAATATTTTTGCATTGGAACGACAAAACTGGTAAATTTATAATAAAAAAATAAAGGTTTTAATCCAAGACTATTAAACTGCAATTATCTCGAAAACTAGCATCAAGAAAATGCGTTCTCTTCACGTGGACATCTACATATTTTCGGTTAATTAGCAATTTAAAAAAATATAAGAAATATTTTCAATTCTTTACGCATAATATTGTCCCTTCTCTTAAAAGTTTAACTAATTTAATTCATACATTAATCAATGAAAATTTTACTAATCCTTAAATTAAATTAATAAAACTAATTTAAATCAAAATTTATAATTTTGTTATTTTAATTAAAAAATTAAGTCAAAATAAAATGTTATTTTATATTAAGTTAAAATTTACAAAAAACTGTTAAAATTGTTTTTAAAAGTGTATTTAATACATTACTATTATGAAAAATTTGTTTATGTTTTTAAAAGTGCCTACTATTTCAGTAGCCGAAAAGTTAATTCTTTCTTCTTTACAAATTTCTGCAATGCCGTTCGTTAATTCAGATGAAATTGTAGTTTTAATATTAATATTAATTAAGAGCTTGGAAATTCGAATACCACCGCCAAAAAGTTAGATTTAACCTTGCATAAACAGTCTGACTTTAATAAGAAAAAATTGACAAGAATCGGAAGGTTAAATTAAATTTTTTATCAAATATTATTGATTTACTTCATAAATTTTAAATTAAATAAATTTAAGTAAAAAATATTTTAAATTATTTATTTCTATATTAAACTATTTTTCTTTAAAAATTCATTTTATTTATTTATTATTTAGGGTTGCCACAAAAGTTTAACATTGTTTTTCCCTGACTTTTTTCTGAGTTCCAGTCCGAATTTTGACTTTTTTCCTGGCCCTAAGAAATATTTAACTACTCTAAATTTACCCTAAAATCGATTGATCACTGAAAAAAATGTTTCTATATAATTATTTAAGAATTTTATTATAATTCCTCAAAATATTTAAATATTTCTGAGAAGCACTTTGATATTCGTTAAGCAATAATTACGTTAAAACTTTTGAAATAATTGAACAATATTAAAAAATTTATTCTTATCAGAAATAGAAAAAAGTGTTAAAAGTTTGATATTCGAATTTGTGGCAGTTTTATAATAATTTATAACAATTCATAACAAAAAAGACACAAAAAATTTCAGAAATTTCATATGATTTTCTAAAAATTTAGTTTCTTCCAGTATTTTAAAAAAAAATTTCTAACTTTTCTCGTATTTCCCTGACCTGTGGAAAAACTGTTATTATTTAATTTTAAATAATTGTTTTCATGTTTCTTAAGGGTTTTTTATTAACTTTTATATATATTTTAGGAAGCAAGAAAACAAGATGCCAAATTAGAAGAGAAATATGTTGCTGCAGAAATCAAGAACACCAAAAAAACTGCTGACTATAGAATGTCAAAAAATTTTGATGGATTCATCAAGGCTACTTTTGTAAGTGAAATAATATTTTTCATTTTATATCTGTAGAATTTATAGTAGTTAATTTAATTAATTTATTAATTATTTGTGTCCTGACACGGTGAAAGGGACCTTGCGCCCCAAAACAATAATTTTTAGTTATTAATGCCATTATATCGATTGAAAAACTCTGGATAGAATGGTATTAATAACTCAGAATTAATTTTTTGGAACGTAAGGTCCCTTTCACCGCGTCAGGGCACATTTATTTAATTAAACTTTATTTAATTATTAATTTTTTAAATAAAATTAACAATTATATTCATTTAACAAAACTATTTACTAATTTGGATAGGAATTAGAAGAGATACTGGCGAAAAGTAATACTCAGACGAAGAATATAATTAGCGAATAAAAACCTGAAACTGCGATTTACAAAAAATTAAAAAGGCAGCAGGATACAAAATATTCCAGTTTTTCAAAAATTCAAAAGCGCTCCAAAGAAATTGATTTTAAAAATGCCAGGGATTATGGTGAAGATGATGGCGAAGTTTTATCCATAGACGACGAAGATGAGGATGATAAGAATGAAAACGTTTTTGAAGACTATAAGGCAATCTTGATCTCGGGACAGTCTAGCAAGAATAAAAATAAAGCGACAAATTCAAAGACCACCTCTCTCAATCGCAACAATCCGCTCACTCCAATTGTTAATCACAAAAATTATGACAACAGATGGACCTTAAAATATGACAAAGGAAACGAGAAAGTAAAAACATGAATTTATAATTACACAAAGTTTATTTCTCTTATGGATTTTAGTTGTTTTAAATTTTTTATAATTTATTTATTATTATTTTTTGTTTATTTATTTTTTATTATTATTTATTTATTATAATCATTTATTTAGACTTTATTTAATAATTAATTTTAATTACTAATGAAAAACTTACTTTAACAACTTAAAATATAAACATTTTTGTAAATTTTTTACTCCAGTAATTGAAATAATTATTAAAATATTTAAGATGCTAAAAATACAAAACCTATTGTTTATTTTACAATGATAAATAATAGATTATTTAAATATTTTTAGACTATCTAGTTGATTAAGGACAGCAACATTCACGTGGATAAAGTAGAAATAGAATGCGCAAAAAAATCAGCTACATCCCCAAATATTTTGTCAAGATCGCTACTCGAATTAGTTTTTCACAAGGAAGCATTGCGGAAATGCACATAGAATGGTGGGACCATTAATGGGAAAGGAAAAGACATCAAGGAGAGAAGTCCTGCCCTGAATGGAGAAGAGAAACAAGCACTACATGGTATTTATTTATAAAACATGTTAATTTTAATAATTAAAAGTAAAAAAGTATTAATAATAATAATGAACAAGTAAATAAAAATAAAATTTTTTAATTCTACTACTATATGGAGAAATTCAATTATCATTATTTTGCTTCCTCGTGAGGAAGCTTTGTAGTCGTTTAATTTACAAAACTTTTAAAAATCCTTTTGACAAATTTTCTTCTATATGGGACTTTGTTATATAAGACCCTGAACAATTGTCTGTATGTATGTGTGTGTGGATCCCGATTTTTGTGAACACGATAACTCGAAGAGGTTTTAAGGAATTAGGCTAAAATTTACCAGGTATATTTATCATAAAAATATCTCGAACTGGATTGATAGACTTTAAAAAATTCTCAGAAAAAATTTTTTTTTTTACTTTTTTCTAAAAAAAAAATTTTTAAGTTGGTTATTGAAGTTAATATATAATATAATCTTATTCTTTGCATCAAGACGAATCGATTGGTATATAAAAAGAATAAATTGTATGAGAATTTATACATGGAGAAAATATATTCCTGAAAATTTACCGAACTTTGTTCGGTAAAACTGGGATGAAGTGTCAAAACTGAAATTTTTAAGGAACAGGACTGTAAAAGCAATTGCATTGAAAAATAATGTAAAAAGAATAAATCTTACGGTACATGTATTAGCCCTTTACTTACAGTTCGGTAAAACGTAGGGTAAGCATACACTATACTCAGTTTTATTGAAAGTTCGGTAAAACGTAAGGCACAATGTTCGGTAAAACTTATATTTATTGTATAGTTCGGTAAAACGTAGAGTAAGTGTTCACTACACTTATTTTTATTGAAAGTTCAGTAAAACGAAAGGTACAATGTTCGTTAAAATTTATATTCATTCAATTACTGAATAGTTCGGTAAAACTTGAAGAATAAAAAATAAAAAATAATGTCATTGCAGTAGTTCTATAGCAATACTCCTGTAAATCTCATTCTACCTACTTTAATCACTACCTAAACCCCCTACAATTATTCACGAACAAATACTTATACATTACACCTGCCTACAATACATTCTAAACGCATACATTAATACATACATCGCACGCTTTACATTATTGCTTCAGAAAGTTTCAACTGTCCTTATATATGAATCTGAATTTCATTTCACCGCTTGTGAGAAAGATTCAAATTAATAAACAATAATTGTATAAAATTAAAGAATCATCCATATTAAATCCATGTTACTGAATAATTTCTAACTATATTTAAGGTAAATTTATGAAATAGTTTCAAATTATGTTTTTATTGTTATAAAGAAAAATGTTTAAATTTGTATTTTATGTAATAAAACCATAGTTTATTAAAATTCTTATTGTTCCCTTATTTTTAAAAAATATTAAAATTATCAATTTTAGTGTTATTGTTACTATAAATCAGGGACCGTCTCGAAACATTAGTTTCGTTTTAGTTTTCTAGATGGCACGAAATTAAATTAACAAAGTGACTTTAATTTCAAGTCGACACAAAACTAAACTAATAAAGTGTATAGTTTCGTGACAACTCGAAACAAAAGATTAAAAAACATAATTTTTTAGTGTCCAACAAAAAAAATGTTTTCCCTGACTTAGGTAACTAGAGCAACTTAAGTAATTAATGTAAGTTACGCAACCAGAGTAAATTTCGTAACTATAGTAACTTACATAACTAAAGGAAATTACTATAATTACATAACCAGACTAAATAACGTAACTACAGTAACTTATGTAAATGGTAAAACTTACGTAAATTCTTTTAATTGCGTAAGGTGTTATAGTTACGTAAGTTATGCAAATTTGATCATTTGCATAAGTTACATATAAGTTTCATCATTTACGTAACTTGCGTAAGTTATTCTAGTTTCGTGACTTATGTAAGTTTGATCTTCTACGCAAATTACATACGTAAGTTACGTAAAATTGATTATTTACGTAGGTTACGTAAACTCGATTATTCTCGTAATTTTTGTAAAGTTATTTTACTTACGTAACTCACATGAATGATCCAACTTACGTCAGTTACGTACGTTTAATTTTTACGTAAGTTATATTATTATACGTAAATTATTCTAGTTACGTAACTTACTTAAGTTGGAACATTTACGTAAGTTACTGTACTTACGTTATTTTCTCTGGTTACGTCACATACGTAACTTGCTGTAATTATGTAAATTAAAAAATGTAAAATATAAAAACAATTTTTCTGTGATTATCACTAAATTATTATGTTTTTCATTCTTTTGCTTCGAGTCGAAACGAAAATTAAAAGTTTCAAATACTTTTGTTTTTGGATTATTCAAGAACAAAAACGAAAGTCATTTTCTATTTAATTTCGTTTCAGAAGCGGTTTCTGCTATAAATGAAATTATTAAGTATTAGTTAATTAGTACAAATAAGTTAAAAAAAACTAACTATTAACGTCAAAGTTTTTTTTACTTCGGGGCATTTAAAAAAGTATTTCAATCCTGAAAATTAACAATTCAAGCAAGTCAAGGAAGTTTTACCGAACTATTCCTGAAAACTAACACTCGAGTCAAGTCAAGAAAGTTTTACCGAACTGTTCCTGAAACGTTAGTGACCATCAAGGAAGTGTTCAAAAGAAACGTTAAAATTTTATTTTATTTTTATTAAACGTTCAGTTTCGATTTTGTTTTAACTTTTACAGTACTAGTTTGTAAAAACTAAAGATATGACATTAGATTTTGAATATTATTCATGAAAAAATAATTTAAAAATTATTAAAAATTGCTGTTATGCTACTATATCCCAACTTTACTGAAGAATTCGGTAAAATATGAGGAACAAATTTTCTCCGTGTAGAGGTAATCACAATTAAAGCTGAAAAATTCGCATTTTTCTCAAAAAATGAGTTCTTTCCGCAAAATTATGTTGCTGTATAAGAAAATCTTACTCACTTATTTCTAAAATTTTATTCTTTGCATCAAGACGGATCGATTGGTATATATAAAGTATATATTGTATTTAAATTTATAAAATTAAAACCAATTACAGACACAAAATTTGCATTTTTAATAAAAAATTCATTTTTTCTTAAGAATCATGTTGCTGTACAATAAAATGTTATTATTTATTGAAAAATAAATCTAAAATCTTATTCCTTGCATCAAGACGAATCGATTGATGTATGTAAAATATATATTCTATTGAAAATTATAGAATTAATTACAATTAAAGATGAAAAATTCATTTTTTTATTAAAAATTTTATTTTGTTCATTTAGGATTAAAAAAAATTTTATAAATATTTTTTTGATTTTATAAATATTAGATCGTATTAGAAATTACTTAAAACTTAAATATACTTAATATACTTAATTATAATTATAATAAATATAACAAATTTTTAAAATTAATTTTTAATTAGATTTGAAGACAACAACATAGAAAATATGTCAATACGTGACAATAAGTTAGTGCTTCCTCCACGAGGAAGCAAATTTTTTTGCTGATCGTATAGAGGAAGAAAAATGCTCATGTAATGAACATCTGGATTTACAATTTGTTTCTTATTGTTATTAATATAGCCTACGTATCAGCGACGTCGGATTCATTAAAATGGATCTTCAACCATCAAGCCACGATGCACAGTCAACTTGCGAAACTCGGGTCATACAAGAATATTTGAATGAGTGCAGACAAGGGGTTAATTTCTACTAATTTGCCTATAATTTGTTTTTTCATTTATTTAATCTTATTTATTTAAATACTTGGCATTTTCTTTCAATAAAATGTTTCGTTTAAGTTACACAAGGATTTCTAATAATTTAAACTTTACCATTTTATAATAAAAGGCCAAAGAAATTAGTTGAATTCTTTTATATTATTAAATCTTTTAATGAGAGAGCATTTGCTATAAAAATTGCTGTCATTTTTAAAAACAATTGTATTTTATTGATCAAAAATATCTAATATTTAAAGATGTATTTTGGTGTTGACCAGAATAAATTGTAGTGAGAAGATGTAAAATAGTGTTTGTTTTCGCTGGTCTTTATTTATACAATTTCAAAATTCGAGCTTTCGTCTTTCCATGAAAGACCTCATCAGGTTATATCAAATCAATCATGTCAACATACAACAAAAAAGTCACAGACACACAAAAATAAAACATAATGTCAAAAATACATATAAAAAACACATATATATATATATATCTAATGCTGACTTATATATGTGTTTTTTATATGTATTTTTGACATTATGCTTTATTTTTGTGTGTCTGTGACTTTTTTGTTTTATGTTGACATGATTGATTTGATATAACCTGATGAGGTCTTTCAAGGAAAGACGAAAGCTCGAATTTTGAAATTGTATAAATAAAGACCAGCGAAAACAAACACTATTTTACATCTTCTCACTAAAAATATCTAATAATTTCTTTAATTATCAATTTATTTATTTTATTTATAATTACAAATAATAAAATAATTAAAATTATAAATTAAACATAAAAATTAATAATTAAACACCCTATAGTAATGTATTTTTTTGAAGACTAATAAAATAAAATTTTTTTTATTACGTATTATAATATTCCCCATTTTTTTCCATTGTATAAGTATCCAATTTTTGTAACATTTAACGAAAAAGATATTTGAATTATCACAAGTTTTTACTGGCGATTAATATTCTAGTAGTAGAAGGTGACTGCAAGTTTAATGTCAAATTATTAACTACCTAAGAAATATTGAGTTAAAGAACGTAACGTTAACAATTCGAAAGAACATCAAAAAAGGAGTCAGAAAATATTCTTGTCAGAACATTAAGAGTGGCGGAAAGGGGCATAAAGCACAATTGAATTTGTAAATTTAAGTTTTTCAAAGTTTAACGATCGTTTTACTAGTCTCCATTAAATATTGTTCCCATTCTAACTACTACCACTCGAAAGAGAGTCAAAAAAGGAGTCAGAACATTAAGGGCGGCAGAAAGGGGCATAAAGTACAATTGATATGTAAGTTCAAGTTTTTCAAAGTTTAACGATCGTTTTTCTAGTCTCCAATAAAATTTGTTCCCATTTTAACTACAACCATTCGAAAGAGCGTTAAAAAAAGAAGTCAGAAAATATTTTTGTCAAAACATTAAGGCCGGCGGAAAGTGGCAAAAAGTTCAATTAAATTTGTAAATTCAAGTTTTTCAAAGTTTGACGATCGTTTTACTAGTCTACATTAAAATTTGTTCCTATTTTAACTACTACCATTCATGTGAACAATAATTTTAAAAATAGTTAAATATTTTTTAAAATTTAATTTCTTTATTATATTTACACGAATAAAGGAGGGTGGGGCAAGACGAAGTTCACAAATTAGGCAAAATAAAAGAGAAATAAGAGAAGTTAAGAAAACTACATAACCCTTTCGTACTTCCAGGATTTCCTGTTACTGGATTGTGTTGAAATTCTTACTCGGGGGTTTTTGTGGTCGCTGATCATGAATCTGAAGTCAGATTTAAAAATTCAAAATGGCGGATCCAATATGGCAGACGAATTTTTGAAAATTGACTTGAAACTTGTTGCTCAGGGGTTTTTGGGGTCGCTGATCTCGAATCTGTAGTCAGATATTCAAAATTCAAAATGGCGGATGGATTTTTAAAATTGACTGAATTGACTTGAAACTTGTTACTCAGAGATTTTTGGAGTCGCTGATCACGAATCTGAAGTCAGATTTTAAAAATTCAAAATGGTGGATCCAATATGGCGGACAAATTTCTTAAACTTGACCGAATTGACTTGAGACTTGTTACTCAGGAGTTTTTGGGGTCGCTGATCACGAATCTGAAGTCAGATTTTCAAAATTAAAAATGTCGGATCCAATATGGCGGACAAATTTTTTGAAATTTATTAAATTTGCTTGAAACTTGTTACTCGGAGGTGTTTGATGTCGCTGATCACGAATCTGGCCTTTACCTTTCAAAATTGAAAATGTCTGATTTAAAAAACAAATAAAGATTGAAAATTTTAAAAATTAAGAATCGACATCGAATTTGTCATCGAAATTGTACCCCAAGTAACAATTTTGAAGCAAATCGAAGGAATTTTTAAAAATTTTGTCTGCCATATTGGATCCACCATTTTGAATTTAAAATTTTTTTAAATCTGATATGTAATTTGCAATCAGCGATCCCATAAATACCTGAGTAGCAATATTGAAGAAAATTTAAGCAATTTTTTTAAATCTTGTTCGTCATATTGGATCCGCCATTATAACTTTTGAAAAACTAACTTTGCTTTTGTAATCGGTGACCCCAAATCCCTTGAGTAACAGTTTGGAAGCAATTTTGATGAAATTTAAAAATTTTTTATATTTGTTTGAAAATTTGTCGGCCATATTAGATCCGACAATTTGCATTTTTTAAATCTGACTTAAGATTCGTAATCAACGACTTCAAAAACATAAAAAAACGAGGTGTTGTTAAAAACTATTCACTAAATGTTAATGAAATGTATAGTTTGTTACATAACTGTTTTTTAACAGTCAATGTTTATCCTATTGTTTAAAGTACACTACCGTCGGGAATTATCGGTACGATTGACTTGCTGGCAGTGAAAAGTCAGCGCTGACTTTAAATCAAGATATTTAATTGTAGGGGAAAGATAGAGATTTCAGACCTAGACTGTTTTAAAGCTTATTAAATTCTGCGTCTAATGACATTTAATTTGAATTTTTCGAAACATTTGAACAAATAATATGATATGAAATGTTACGGAAAAAAATTCAATAATTTTCCCATTTTCGTACATCAAGTTTGAACCCCTGCACATTTTTTAATAATGTATTGAAAATTTTGAAATTTTAACAGCATAATCCTTCAATCCACAGCTTCAATTTAAGCTTTTGAATAATATTAATAATAATAAAAATAATATCAATAATAATAATAATAATAATAATAATAATAATAATAATAATAAAAATAATAAATCTTTAATATTATTTCAAGTTTCAAAAAAGCTTAAATTGAAGCTGTGGATTGAAGGATTATGCTGTTAAAATTTCAAAATTTTCAATACATTATTAAAAAATGTGCAGGGGTTCAAACTTGATGTACGAAAATGGGAAAATTATTGAATTTTTATCCGTAACATTTCATATCATATTATTTGTTCAAATGTTTCGAAAAATTCAAATTAAATGTCATTAGACGCAGAATTTAATAAGCTTTAAAACAGTCTAGGTCTGAAATCTCTATCTTTCCCCTACAATTAAATATCTTGATTTAAAGTCAGCGCTGACTTTTCACTGCCAGCAAGTCAATCGTACCGATAATTCCCGACGGTAGTGTAAATATTACAACTTTTTTTAATTTACTATTTTTTTAATTGTAGCCACATCCATTCGGAATAGAAAGCATTTTGGCGCAAATTAATTGGTTAATTTTTATAAGAATTACAACAAATTTTCTAA
Source organism: Leptopilina drosophilae (assembly GCA_032873175.1). Taxonomy (NCBI): domain Eukaryota; kingdom Metazoa; phylum Arthropoda; class Insecta; order Hymenoptera; family Figitidae; genus Leptopilina; species Leptopilina drosophilae. Next base: position 46,793,978 of record CM065481.1, on the reverse strand, counting down.
CTGGTATATATATATCATGAATAAGCAATAGTAAAGTGGTTCATACACCTAGTCTCTACTGTAATGGTTATTATTTAGACTCAAGTAAACACTGGGCTGCTTGTTCTGTCTGCAGCCAAAACTAGACAAAAAATGCTCTACAAAAATTTGTAGACAGAATGGTAGTAGTTAAAATGGGAACAAATTTTAATGGAGACTGGTAAAACGATCGTTAAACTTTAAAAAACATAAATTTACAAATTCAATTGTACTTATTGCCCCTTTTCGCCGCCCTTAATGTTCTGACAAGAATATTTTCTGACTTCTTTTTTTAACGCTCTTTCGAATGGTTGTAGTTAAAATGTGAACAAATTTTAAAGAAGACTAGTAAACCGATCGTTAAACTTTGAAAAACTTGAATTTACAAATTTAATTGTACTTTATGCCCCTTTCCGCCGCTCTTAATGTTCTGACAAGAATATTTTCTGACTCCTTTTTTGATGTTCTATCGAATTGTAGTAGTTAAAATGTGAACAAATTTGAACGGACTCTGATAATAAACTTTTTATTTTCGTTAAGGTTTTAACGTTACGTTCTTCAACTTAATAGAAATCATAAAGAATTTAAATCGAAAGAAACTAATTTGAAATTTAAAATTTTTTTATATAAAAGTAATAAATAGTATATTACGATTTTAGGCCAGAAAGTTAGATTTTCTGGTCAGCGTGATACATAAGGTCAAGGCTTTATATATCACGCTCGCTAGAGTATCCAAATTTCTGGCCGTGTGTCGTATACAATTTTTATGTGTCCTTAGCCGAAAATACGTTAAATAATTATTGTTTGAATAATAAAATAGCTCAATAAGTTGCCCGACCGACTTTTGCAAAGTCGAGGCGAAGCCGAGACTTAGCTGGTCGGGGCGGGCGTGAAAAAAAATTATAAGTAAAAAATAATTGGAAGTAAAATTTAAAAACTAGTTAACAAGAAATCTTCTTTTACAAATAAATATTTAATAATAGTAATATACCTACTTCACGATCATCGGTTAGAAATATTCATCTATTGAGAATGGTAATCTATTTTAAAAAAGTGATATCTATAAAAGGTCATTCAAACTTAAAGTTTTTAATATGGTAATTCTTCGTATTTAAATTATTATAATGTTTTTAAATAATTAAAAAATAATAAAATAAAATAAGAAATTTCGTGCATTATTTTGATGACTGTCAGTTTTTTCAAAACATGAGCTCTGTAAGTAACGTGTCTGTGTGGTTGCTATGCTAACATGTACGTATGTTGAACTTTTTGTAACCAATCAAAGCGCTCGTTGGATCTGTCGAGCCGGCCACAAGAGTCGCTATTCCCGGAGCCAAATTAGACCGGGAAGACAGTACTTTCGGCAAAGGGATACAGAAAAATTATATACACATTTCAAATTTTTAAATATTTAAATGTAAATATAATACTTGTAAACTGCTTAGATCTTTAATATTTATAATGTAATTTATAACGTAAATTTTTATATATAATTTAAATATATTTTTTGTATTTTATCTACCTATATTGCTTCCTCGTGAGGAAGCTTTGTAGTCGTTTAATTTACAAAATTTTTAAAAATCCTTTTGACAAATTTTCTTCTATATGGGACTATGTTATATAAGACCCTGAACAATTGTCCGGATGTATGTATGTATGTGTATGTGTGTGTATGTGTGTGTGTGTGTGTGTGTGGATCCCGATTTTTGTGAACACGATAACTCGAAGAGGTTTTAACGAATTTTGGCTAAAATTTACCAGGTATATTTATCATAAAAATATCTCGAACTGGATTGATAGACTTTAAAAAATTCTCATAAAAAAATTTTTTTGACTCTTTTCTAAAAAAAATTTTTTTGACTCTTTTCTAAAAAAAATTTTTTCTCCAAAAATTTTTTTTTAAGTTGGTTATTGAAGTTAATATATAATAAAATCTTATTCTTTGCATCAAGACGAATCGATTGGTATATAAAAAGAATAAATTGTATGAGAGTTTATAGAGTTAATGACAATTAAAGCAGAAAAATGACCTTTTTTTATCAAAACTTTAGTTCTTTCATCAAAATTATATTCCAGTACAATAAAATTTTACTCATTTTTTTTCAATAATTTTATCCATTGCGTTAAAACGGATCGATTGGTATATATAAAGTATATATTGTACTTGAATTTATAGAATTAAACTTAATTAAAACCAAAAATTCGCACTTTTATTAGAAATTTATTCCCTTCTTAAAAATCATGTTGCCTTATAATAAAATGTTACTCTTGACTTAAAAACAAACTAAAAATCTTCATTTCATCAAGACGAATCGATTGATGGATAAAAAGAATATATTTTATTAGCATTAATAGAATTAAATAAAATGAAAAAATTCACTTTATTATTAAAATTTTTTTATTTTTTTAAATTGTATTATTATACAATTAAATTAAATTTTAATGGATGGAAAATTAAAAAATTAGTTAATGGAAAATTAAATTTTAATTAAAAATTTTAATCTAATTTTAAATTAGATTTTAGGACAACAATATGGAATATGTTTAAAAATTTTTTTATGATTAATGCTTCCTCCACGAGGAAGCAAATTTTTTGATTATCGTAAAGAGGAAGCAAAATGTTCATGTAATGAACATCTGGATTTACAACTTGTTATTAACTGTTTATAGTATATAGAAAAAGTATGTACTCAAATAGTTATACAAAATAAATTAAATATTAATATAAATTTTATATAATTTTTATAAAGAATGTATTGAAAAATAACAACATTTTATGTAATTTATATATATATATATATATAATATAACATATTTTTACATGGGAAATAAAAACAATAAATTAAACAAGAACAGGAAATGAAACTCAATAAGTATTTATTGCGTTAAATTGCTGGAAATAAAATTCAAAATCATTTCGTACGATTTATCAAAGTTATCTAAGTCAGTCATTTTATTTCAACTGATATCACCTTTTTTTATAAAAAACATTTCGGATAGTAATCTTTTGCTAAGATTTGGTTCGACATCCAGAATATCAAAATCATCCCAGTTTATAAAATGTGGACAGGAATCACTATTAGAAGTAGTCAAATATTTACACAGGCCTGCATCATTTCGGGATAATAAATGCAATTAGGTGTTTTCGAAAGCAAATTTTGCCTCAACACGAATCCGAGGTTCAAAATGCTCCATCACGTCAAGTTTTTGAAAAAACTGGGGTTGAAACCCCTAAAAACAGCTTTTTTGTCACTTTTTCAAAAATTGTGGGGCAAAACCCTGAAGTGATAAAAACTTCGCTATTATTAGAAATTGAAGCACAATTTTTAGGGTTCCGTACACCATAGGTGTACTAAGGGAACCCTTCTGAAACTACTCGTGTGTCCGTCCCAGACACGCAAAATGGGCTGTCCCCCCCCCTTAATTACTACAATTCTCAATCTGGTGAGCTGAAAATCGGTAGGGATCTTCAGTTTTAAATGCAGATTACAGAAAAAATATTGCAAACCCGATTGGCCTACATATTTGCGAAAGGGAAGGGAAAGAAATTAAATTTTTTTCGAAAAAATTTCAAAGAATGACCCTGCCCCCCTTAACTTCTACAAATCTCAACCTGGTGAGCTGAAATTCGGTATAGATCTTCAGTTTTAAGTGTAGATTACAGAAAAAAAATAGCGAACACGATTGGCCTACATATTTACGAAAGAAATTGAATTTTTTCCACACTTTTTGTCTGTATCTTTATTAATAAAATCAGATGTCTGTCTGTACATTGCTTCAAACTTCAAAATTTTAGCATAAATAGTTGTTATTAACATCAATGATTCCAGAAATAATCTTAAAAATTTTAATGTATGTATGTATGTGTGTATGTATGTCTGTCACAAAAGCTTTATTCCCTAATAACACAGAAACGCGTTTACTGATTTGAACTAAATTTGGCAGAATGTTAGACCTTGGGCCAAGGAAGATTTATAAATTTACAGATTTAAAAAATATTAATTAGAACTGGAGATGTTCAATTTTTTCAAAAAATTGCTCCAAACTTTAAAATTTTAGCATAAATATAGTTGTTATTCACATAAAGGATTCCAGAAATAATCTTTTAAATTTTAATGTATATATCATGGATTGTTTTTAAACTTTCTATACTTGAGTATTACATGTTATTTAGGCACACTTTAGTATAATTTTACAAAAAAACTATCCTATAACTAAGATATAAATATAAAAATATTTTCAAAAAATGGAAAATTACACATTTTTAAATGGAAAGCTTTTAAAATATCTGTTTAAAAATGGTTTTAATGTCAAAAATTGAAAAAATATAACTGATACTAATTACTATTAAACTTAAGTTAGTAGTATGTTTGGGATATTTGATTAAGATTTTAACGTCAAAATAATACAATTCAGAATTATTTATTCATCCAATTTTTTTACATACATACATACATACATTAAAATTTTTAAGATTATTTCTGGAATTATTGATGACAATAACAACTATTTATGCTAAAATTTTGAAGTTTGAAGCAATGTACAGACAGACATCTGATTTTATTAATAAAGATGGTCAATGATATTAAAAAATATTAATTTATAGCATTAAAATTATTTTTCAATTATTAAAAATGAAGATTTTTTATGATAAAATAGATACTGCAGAAATTCAAGAATACCTGTGATACGATACGATGGATATGATAGATTTAACTTTTAGAGATTTTTGGAGCATTGTAAAAGCAAAAGTTAAACAGGGTGTCTATTATTATTTCTGTTTTACAAACTATCCGGTTTTTCCCAGCTTTGTCAAAATTTTTTTATGTGTATTTTTTTATCAAATGTAAATTTTCTTGATAAGTCTTAACGATAAATAAAACTTTAAATGGCTACAAAAATTCACATATTTTATGAAAATACTCTTTGATGGGTTTTTGTTTTTACTAATACTTTTAACAGGGGTTCTACCAACTGGAAAAAATAGGAAATATGCAGGAATTTAATTTAATCGGGAAAAACTGTGAATTCAGCTTATGCAATATAGGTCTTATTTTAGATTTTAGCAATTATGATACAATTAGTTCGAATTCGACTTTTTAGTCGAATCAGTTAGTCGAAAATTAGTAGAAATTTTGAATTAACTTATAATACTATAATTAAATTTCTACAAATAATTGACAAACATTGTTTTCTGCATTTTAATTAATTAAAAATAAATTATTTGATGATAAAAAGTCAATCAGTGATTCAAAATAGTAATATTTTTCTAATGAAATAGTTGATTGTAGCTAATTATTATTTTTTCCGGTCGAATTAAACTCCCCACTATTTCTTATTTTTGGAGACTGGTAGACACACTATTGAATGTATTTGAACAAAACTAAAACCCGTCGAAGACGGGTACGACAACTAGTATATATATATATAAAAGGCATTTTACGTTTAATGTCCTAAGTTAAAATTTCAACTTCTTGAAAAAAATTTAAACTCAGAGAATTTGTTGTTCTATCAAGTAGAAATGTGCCCCAAAAAATATTTTTCACTTTTTCGAAAATTTGAAGGGGCAGAGAGGGGCCAACTTGACCAATTTTGCTAACACCGGCTACTTTATGAATTTTTTTAAACATATTTTTAATGGAAAAATTTTTTAAAAATATGTTTCTGAAAGGTTTTTTCGTCCTCTTTCCAATGGTGAATTTTATTTTTTAATATTTTCAAAATTTACCCCAATTTCTGATAATTAATATTTAATTATCAATTATCATATTTTAATTACCAAAAATTGGGGTAAATTTTGAAAATATTAAAAAATAAAATTCACCATTGGAAAGAAGACGAAAAAACCTTTCCGAAACATATTTTAAAAAAATTTTCCCATTAAAAATATGTTTAAAAAAAATTCATAAAGTAGCCGGTGTTAGCAAAATTGGTCAAGTTGGCCCCTCTCTGCCCCTTCAAATTTTCGAAAAAGTGAAAAATATTTTTTGGGGCACATTTCTACTTGATAGAACAACAAATGTCCCGAGTTTAAATTTTTTTCAAGAAGTTGAAATTTTAACTTAGGAAATTAAACGTAAAATGCTTCATGTATATATTTATAAATATGAGTTTTGTTTTGGTGTATGGAACACTTGATCTTAGTACGAATGCAACTCGCACTTGTCCGATTTTTTTAGTTGACAATAAATGTAAGGAACAAATTTAAAATTTAAGGGTTGTTTTTAGGGGGAAAGTAAATGGTTGTTTTTATGCAAAATGATGTTCTAGATTGTTTGAATGGTTGCTTAGTGTACGACAATAGTTAATATATCTAGAATTCCAATATTTTGTATTTTAAAATTGTTGCATCCCTATACAAAAACACACCCCCTGCTTAAAGGGTTGAAATATAATTATCGGATAAGGGCTCATTTGAAAGGGCATGAATTAAGATTTAATTCTTGATGATAGCGAAGTTTTTATCACTTCAGGATTTTGCCCCACAATTTTTCAAAAAGTGCCAAAAACACTGTTTTAGGAGTTACAACCCCATTTTATTTTTAAAAACTTGACGTAATGGAGCATTTTGGACCTCGAATTCGTGTTCAGGGCAAAATTTGCCTTCGGAAACACCTTGTCGCATTCATTATCCCGAACCAACTTTCATTTTGCAGGCCTGTATTAGTAATAGCATTATGATATTTGTCAGTTAAGTCAGAATTACTCATATGTTCTTTTTTACGAACACAAGAAAAACAAAGTATAAATTTTAACCTGATTTTGGGTTAAAAATTCACTGCAACAAAATTTCACCTAGGTGAGGGCGCCACTGTCTATGTGAGTTAGCATTGGTTAAAATTACCTGCAACAAAATTTATACTACTTTTTTCTGTGAATATGTAACGGTCTTTTAGTCTTTCCTATGTATGATTTCCACAATTACATTAGAATCTATAAGCACAATTGCATTGATTCTGTCTCTCAAGTCTATCCTTACCAAGTTTAATGAATTTATTAAATTTTGAATTGACACTCAAAATTGTTTGGATGTTAAAAGTTTTAAGTAATCTTTTGATATTTTCCGATATTGGTGCATAATAAGAAAAAACTATTTTCTTTACTAACGTATTATTATTACTATTGTTGTCATTAATGTTATTTGAAGATGTTCTGCTATTAATTTTAATAATTCTTTTTCTCACATGATTGTTAACAAATTGGCCAGAATAGTTATTAAGATTTAAATCTAGTTTAACTAAATTTATGTTTTTATGATGGAATTTTTTATCGGAAAGTATCAAAACAGTAACAACAAGATTTTTAATAATTGCAATTTTTTGTTGTTTTGGATGATTCGAATAATAGTTTAGTAGTCTTCCTGAATAAGCATATTTTCTGTATTTCGTTGTTAACAAATAATTATTTATTTACTGTTAATTTAAATTCTGTTTAATATGTTATTTGTAAATTTTATTAATGAATCACAGGTAGCGCTGCTATTTTGAAGCTGAGAGGAGTGTTGACGTAAGAGGAAAATGGTGACAGATGTCATGTGATAACCGAGTGTTGCTGTTTATAATATAATTTCAATTTTTCATTTTGTCAATTTGCATTGATGGTTGCTAATAGTTTTGCGAAAAAAAACTATTGGACACTAAGCATGACCCATTATTGAACCAATGGTTACCATTGGCAACTTTCCATTGGGATGTAGCGTGCGAATATGGTTATGTTATCGGTTTGCATATGTTAGTGTTCTGAGTTCAATTATTAGTTTTATAATTTTTTCTTCTTTACGTATATCTTCATTTAATATATAAGGTATATATAACCAAAAGCAGACACGTAAAAAATAAAAAATTAAATTAAACAATTTTAAAACAAAGAAATAATTGCATTTTTACTACTTTAAATAATTAATTTATTTTTATAGTTGCTTCAACTACGTTTTTTTATTGGTGCGTCTTGAAACTATGATAATTTTTTACTTTTCCTTCAATTATTTACGCTTCTTGAAATTACAAGAAATTGTTAAAAAAGTAGTAGACACTAGGTTTTTTAAATGTAAGCTGCCATTGTAATAATAATAATAATAGGTTCGCATAATAGGCATTAATAATTCCACATTAATTTTTCACTGACGGACCCATGACATTTTGCGTATCAAAATTAGTAAGGTCCCTAGAAATTTGACCTATTTGGCTTCCAATATTGAAAGAGAAAACGTATATGGGTGATTCTCCACGAAACCGACAATTTCATGTCCCTAGTGCTTTTTAAGAAACAGATTGCACATATAATAATGAATTCAACGTAAAAAAGTAACTCTGGTGATTACAAACAAAAACCTATAGCCACTTTAATTTCTAAGATTAAATGTTTTTTTAAATGCAAATTTAAGAGTCAAATCGTCATGGCGAAGCCTGTCCCAAGGGTCAGTTACAAAAAAAATAAATATTTTTAGTCAAATTCTTAAATAAAAATAATGATTGATAACATTTTTTTAATTTCTAAGTGTGTAAAATTAAAAAAATTAAAGTGGTTGTAAAAAAAATTATTTTTTAATTTTTTTCTGATGTTATTTCTTGTCCCTAGTTTTGTGCGTCATGCTGAAGCCTTTTTAAAAAATTGAAATATTTCATAAAAATAAAATCAGAATTTCGGTATTCTTTAGTACAAGCAACAATTTAGTTCCCTCAATAGTCTTTCACTACGAAAGAAAAAAATTGTACAGGGAATCACAGAATCGTCATGGTGAAGCCTTCACATTTTTCATAATAAATAAAAAAAAAATAATTTTTTTTTAGCAAATAATGTATAGTCGTATTATTTCAGTGAATATAAAAGATAGGAATATGAAACCGATTGAAAATTGCTAATATTTTTTTTGAAAAAACAGTATTTATTTTGCGTCATAGTGAAGCCTCAGCGTCATGGTAAAGCCTTTTTTGTCTTTCATTGAACTTGTGGTTTAAACAAGTGTATAATTACAACAATTTTTGTAATTTTTTCCAAAAAAAATTAAACAAATAAAAATTACCTTGTTTAAACTACAATTTTTGTAAGTTGTGACATTAATTACTTTATACATTTTCATAAATTAACGTACTAATTTCTGAAAGTTGCCAAGGATTTATTTTCATTTAAATTATGTATAAATTACGATAAATGATTTAAAATAATTTATATAATTACAACATATATTTCCATAAATTTTCATAAATTACAACATAAATTTCCATAAATTACCCTATAAATTTCCATAAATTTTAGAAAATAGTTTTTAAAATTTTCTTTTATTTACTCAAAAAAATTTATTTAGGTACCTCAAAAATTTATAAATTACTATAAATTTCCTGCATTTGTCTTTCTAATCTTGAATTATGTTTAGTAATAATATTATGAATTACCTCACAATTTTTATAAATGACTGTATAAATTACCATAAATTTCTATAAATTGCCATAAATTTCTATAAATTACCATAAATTACTGCGTAAATTTCCTGAAGTAGATTTTTAAATCCTGAATTAAACAAAAAACAATTTCTATCAGTTCAACTATCAATTTTGTTAACATAACAAAACTATGGCAACTAATTATGCTACATGGATGTGTAAACAGTTACTTTGTTTAAAAAATACAAAAATTACAAACAATTTGTCCGGCCCGTAACAGTTATTTCATTCTTGACTATCATACCTAAAATTTACATTATGATTTTGATTTTTATTGAAAAAAAATAATAAAAATAACAATAACCAAATTGTCGATTTCATGGAGAATCACCCATGTCGCTAGTCTTGACTCTTTCATTAAAATTAATTATCTTAGTTGATATATTTACTACTTTTTAAAAGATGAAAAAAGTTATGACTTTAAAATGAATTCTAACGTAAATAAAGGACTATTAAATGAATAAAATATAAACATATACTCAATAGCAGTGTAGTTATTCAAAAGCAAAAACAGAGGTTTGGAGGCTCGCTGAAAAACAGCTGACTTAAGCACCCTGGTGCTTAGACAAGGAGGGTTCTCAGTCGCGGCGTTTCCATCCACTTGTGTGCTTACCGACGCCATCTACTCACCCTATTGACCACGACACAAACGAGAACATGCACATGCTCCGAATAAACACATATGAGTTTATAAACACAAAATTGCCGTGTTCACCTTGCCGAGTGCGTACATGTAGCATCTCATATTGTAGGTGTATAGCCACTTTCTGACACCTTCAAATTGACGGTGCAATTTTTTTGAGAGAGGTCTAGGGACTCCAAGTGTATTTTTTAAAAGTTATATATTTATATAATTTTTTTCCCTTAGTATTGTAAAAATAATCACCACGCGAAGAAAAATGAGGATACAGTGATTTAGTAAAGACAACTAAACTTTTGTTGGTGGCAACAAATATTTTTCTCAGTATTACATAAAGTAATTCACTGATCCGGTAAGGGTCTTAGTGGCATGAACACTAACTGAAAAAGTCCATTAGTAAGAAAACGATAGACGATCTGTATCCTTTTCTTATTAATTAAATTTTTTAATCAGCCTACATGTCACAAGGACCCTTTCCGAATGTAGGTAAATTATCTAAGGTGAAATTTAGTAGGTTTCAGATCGTTAAAGGTATGTTGTTACTACACGTTGAGGCTCAATGAAAAGGAAGTGTTTTCCTTTTAATTCTTTAGTACTATTAAACTAGAAGGATGTAGAGGAGGAAAGTAACAACGCTAATATATTTTAAACAAATAAGCAAAAATACAGAGTCTAAATTTTTTCAGGTTAGGTGAAGTCCGCTAGTGATGTAACGTTACAAAAATACGTCAAAAGTAAAGTTTTCGTTTCAACTTTCAAAACCTTATATTTTTATAATTAATTAATTATCTGTCTTATGTTGCAATAGTGTATTTTTAAATTACGTGTAATACTTTTGTGTAATTTTAACGTTTTTTTGAGGAGGAGAGTTAGGAGGAATGTAACACGTTGTTACTTTCCTCCTCGTTTAAATATATTGTGCATATTTTATGAAATGAGTCAAGGAAAAATGGTTTATTGAACCCCAGGCAAGTTTTAATTCTGTCTTCTTATTTTGTTTTCATGTTTTAAAAGATTAATGTTTTTTATAATTTTTTATATGCCAAAAATATGAAACATATTACAAATTTGGCAATTTTTCTTAAGTGGCGAAAGCTATTACGTTATTATTAATTATTAATTTACCTTAAAATATATAATTAGTACTTTTGTTTCACATTTTAACAATTTAATATTGCATATACGATAAGTTTTAAAATTAAATGCTACATCTGTGATATAGATACGAAGATAATATCGATGAGACATTAATGTACCAATATGTGTTGAATATGTATTAAATAAAGTATCAAATATGCGTAATTTGTACTTGCAGTATCCTTGTATTTTTCTAAGTTGATAATAAAACTATTTTAAATTAAAAATAATCTTAAAATGATATAATATTAACCATATTCTATAATGTTATTTTAGTTACAAATGCAAAAGGTCGTGAAAAAGTCATGCTGTTATCAGGTTATTCAATCTAAATATCTAATTCAAATTTTAATTAACAGGTGAAAGTTTTAGCTTTCAATTAACGTATTAACAAAAATTATTAGTTAAATAGTTAGAATACTAAAATAAAAAAACTGATTTTTGTTACTTTTCTACTCGGTCTCCCCTAATTAATTGTACCTCAAAGCGAAGTGGAAACAAGATATTGTTTTAAAGGAAGCAAAAAATTGATGAAACATTTTCTAGTTCTGAATTAGGTATAAACACATAATAATAATAATAATAATAATAATAATAATAATAATATAATATACCTTAGAAGGGACTGGAGTTTTTGCAAAGTCGAAGAGGAAGAACTCTTCACACTTAGTGAACTACAAAAAGCAGGCAAAAGATTGAAAAGAGGCAAGGCGCCTGGAATCGATGGGATAAGTAACGAGATTCTAAAGTTGGTTATCGACACTTCACCCCAGATTCTGCTTCGATGCTTTAATCTTTGCCTTGAGAGAGGAGAGTTCTTCCGCGACTGGAAGCGACAGAGGTTAGTCCTCCTAAGAAAAGGTGAAAAACCTCTAGATAAGGTTTCATCATACAGGCCTATATGCCTGCTAGATACGATGGGGAAACTTCTAGAGGATATGGTTCTGCAGAGAATGCAAAGCCACTTGACCGAAGAGAATCGTCTATCCGATCACCAATTTGGTTTCCGTCAAGGCAAGTCTACAGTTGATGCCATCCAGGCAGTAGTAGACATAGCCAAAGCAGGAAAAAACAAATTGGGACCAGATAAAAAGAAGAGCTTCTGCGCGTTGGTAGCTATTGACATACGCAACGCGTTTAATTCCGCAAGATGGAAGGATCTCATCGAGTCGATGAAAAAGAAGGACATGCCGCCCTACTTGTTGCGGATAATGGATAATTATCTAAGCGACAGGTGGGTCATATATGAGGGAGACACCTGCACTCTTAAGGAGGAGATGCAACGTGGGGCTCCTCAAGGCTCGAGGGTGGGTCCATTTATATGGAATGTATCTTACGATGACTTCCTGCGGATGGATCTGCCTGAAGGTGCGGTGATCATCGGCTTTGCGGATGACGCGTTGTTCGTGTGCACTGCCGAAAGCGAGAAGGCTCTTAGGACATTGGTGAACGAATGTCTGCGACGAGCAAAAAGCTGGCTGGATACCAGAGGTCTAGAAATGGCCCTGGAAAAGACAGAGGCACTGCTTGTCACAGACAGACGTGGTTATGAGCTCCCACGAATCGTGATAGACGGATTCGAGGTCAAGTGGGGTAAGCAAATTGAATATCTTGGTGTGGAGTTGGATGGAAAGTTAAACTTCCACCACCACATGGCTACGGCGTCAAATAAGGCGATCGAGTGTGCGGCTAATCTTTCACGGTTAATGCCAAATGTAGGCGTACCCCGTGAACAAAAAAGAAGACTGGTGGCGAGTGTCGCCCACGCTAAAATGCTCTATGCAGCACCAGCGTGGGCCCCATCCCTAAGGAGTAAAAGATGTTTTACCATCTGTGAAAAGTTACTATCAGCGCAGAGATCGATAACTACGCGTATCATCTCTGCATATAAGACGGTATCTACGAGTGCTGTGCAGGTCCTTGCAAGTGTCCCGCCAGCAGATCTTTTGGCGAGGGAAAGGGAAGAAATGTTTCTCTTTTCTAAAGAAAGAATTTTCCAGGATGAGGAAATAAGACCAAGCAAGGGCCTGATACGCAAAGAAGCGAGGCACAGGCTTATAGAAAGATGGCAAGAAAGATGGGATGGTGAGGAAAAAGGTCGATGGACTTATCGCCCTATCCCGGCACTCGCCACCTGGATAAATAGAAAACACGGTCAGGTTTCCTATTATACGACGCAGGCGCTCACTGGTCACGGGTGTTTTAACTCGTACCTGTGTCGCTTTAAATTACGCGAGGATGAGGTGTGTGCGTACTGCCAGTTCCCCGTTGACAACGCAGATCACACCCTCTTCTCATGCAGGAAATGGGACTTGGAAAGGCAGGCCATGTTCGAAGGTGTAAGCAGTCGAGTTACACCAGAGAACATGGTATCGCTGATGACCCAGTCAGAAGAAAATTGGCGGCATGTCGAGAACTTTATAATCTCGGTTATGTCGAGAAAGGATCTCGACGGCCGCCAAAAAGCGTAATTTAAACAGCTTTTAATTTGTTTGTTTGTTTTTTATTAATTTATTTTGTGATTTATTTGTCCTTTTACAATTTTAATTTATTTTGTTATTTTTATTTTTCCTTATACACTTTTAATTTATTTTGTGTTTTATTTGTCCTTATACACTTCTAATTGATTTTGTGTTTTATTTGTCCTTATACAATTTTTACTTTTTGACATTATATATCTCTTAATTTTATATGTTTCTGTTTTAGACCCGTTTAATATTTTATCTATTGACATTCTAAATTATTTTAACCTTTTTTTTTTTTACTTTTGTTGTGCTGTTAATTCCGCTTTTATATTGAAATAGTTTTGAATTTTTTAACTATTGACGCAGGAGAACCGCAGGTAAAGAACAAAGTCGCAGCAGCGACAGAGTTGGAGCGCCACCCTCGAAGGCTAAAGTCTTACGACAGTTCCGAGGGAGGGTAAAGGGCTCCAAAAGAAGGGTTACGGGTTTTAGTGGGTCGGGCTGTCAGTAGGTCGCCAGTATTCTAAATTTACTATATTATTTATTTATTTTTTCTTTATTTTCTTTTGTTTTATTATACCAACCCCACATAACCTTGGAGTGCGGAATCCAAGGTATCTGTAGGCAGATTTCCCAAAATTCCCTAAGCAAAAAAAATAATATAATAATAATAATTATTATAATTATAATAATAATAATATAATATAATAATAATAATAATAATAATAATAATAATAATATATAATAATAATATAATAATATATAATTATTATTTGTTTCTAATGCAATGACATACAGGTGATTATGGCTTTTATTATTATTGAGTTGAGTTCCATCACGATAATAAGTAAGCATACAGTGTTTAAGAATCGAAGTCGGGTTATGTTTATAATCTAAAAATGTACGCAAGTAACAATTCTGAAGAACAAAAAATCTAATTGAATTTACTTATGTCTAAGTGTAGTTTTAAATTTATTTATAGATATAGATGATTAATACATATCTATAACCGACGGAATAGCTCAGTTGGATGGAGCTCCGGCTTTGCGGGTGGTGCGAGCGAGGTTCGCGCCCCCCGTCAGCCGTGGATTTTTCCGACAGGTGAGATATTTCGAGCGGGAGGTTTGACGTCTAGGTGCGACGGTATGCATTGTCGATTATTGTCCGATGCCTACCGCCGAAACTAGACTGTCGATAAACCGGTTGTACTAAGAAGAGGTTTTTCTACAGTTTCCCTCTTCTCTGGCGAGAAAACCCAATTGCGGGTGGTCCAGGCAAATGCGAGTACTCCTATCTTCGAAAGTCGCACTGTAGGCGCATTAGGTTAGATAAATTTGCAAATATTTGGTAGAATGGTTATGCTTCATCCACAAAAAGTATCAGCAGGGACTCTTGTCGAGAGCGTAAGGCCGATAGGGCAGGAGTATAAACGACAAAAAAAAAAAAAAAAAAATACATATCTATACTACTGTGATAGTAGACAGTTGGTAGAGAATAAATCTATTGTCTGTGAAACTGCACTTTAATAGAAAGTTTATGTCAAAAATAGACAAGTAATTTAGAAAAAAAGTTGGCACAATGTTTACAAGCATTCACAATCCGACTTTATTTCTCACAAATAAGAAGTTAAGTTCATTATTTTTAAATATAATTTTAATATTTTACGCGAAAAAAAAGTTTGCCAGTCCGAAGATTTGAACCCACAACTTTCATTGTCGGAGACAGGCAGCTTGTCGACTCAGCTATTTCAATTGTAATGTAAATTCTCAATTTTAGAAGTATTTATCTCACAGTGTTGCAAACTTTAATGAGATTAAAAAAATATGAAATATTAAAAAGAATGTAGAGGAATTAAACAGTTAATTTAATTTAATTTAATTTAATTTAATTTAATTTAATTTAATTTAATTTAATTTAATTTAATTTAATTTAATTTAATTTAATTTAATTTAATTTAATTTAATTTAATTTAATTTAATTTAATTTAATTTAATTTAATTTAATTTAATTTAATTTAATTTAATTTAATTTAATTTAATTTAATTTAATTTAATTTAATTTAATTTAATTTAATTCAATTTAATTTAATTTAATTTAATTTAATTTAATTTAATTTAATTTAATTTAATTTAATTTAATTTAATTTAATTTAATTTAATTTAATTTAATTTAATTTAATTTAATTTAATTTAATTTAATTTAATTTAATTTAATTTAATTTAATTTAATTTAATTTAATTTAATTTAATTTAATTTAACTAAAACATTTAACAGACACGCAGTATTTCGGAATTTGAAAAAATTCGAAAACAAATGAAATATTTAAATGGAATTGGAAGAAAACATATGAATTGCACTGAAACGAAATTTAAAAAAATTGATAATTTAACCTTTTCTCTAAAAAGTTAAAAAAATTTAATTCATCTTACTGGGAAAACAGACAATATTAGATTTCCTCAAGTAATGCAATTAGAAAGTTTGTTAAGTGGTATCAGTAAAAAGAGTTTTCTATTTTTTTTAGTTAAGTTTTAAACTCTTTAATCATATATAATAATAATAATAATAATAATAATAATAATAATAATAATCTCGTAAACGCCCACTGTTAGTTGAGGGCTCGGATCAAAGAACCGACGCTTGTAAACGCACAGAACATTGCGAAGCGTCGGTTCTTCGATCCGAGCCCTCAATTCTATGAACGTGTTTTCTTTAAAAAATAAACATACCTACATTGAAATTGACAAAAAATAATGTATCACTTTTAAACGTACTCTTAGCTGATGGTATATGATGCTTTTTCCTATTCCTTTTATTAAAATCGAGCAATCAAAGTTGAAACTGAACTGAGATTAGTAAGAAATTGAAGGACAGAAGGTAAATTAAAAAGTTTTCTACGCTAAGGTTTTTCTTCCGATGAAAAGTTCAGACACGTATTGAGGTAAACACCGATTGGAAAGTTAGTTGCAACTGAAATGGAGCAGCGTTTGTAAAACCTGATGGCCAGCAAACAAACCCCAGTGGTTGAGAAAAAGCAACCATGTTTCAAAGTGGGTCAATTTAGAGTGGCAGAACTTGCCGCCCTGAATTTTGGCTTCGGATTCGTCTCTCGTACTTTCCAATTTGACCGAATCAACAAGAAATACTTTGAAAAATGCGCATCTGATCACAATTGCTTCCGTTTTTAGATTCCACTCAAAATGCAATCTAAACATGTCACTCAAACCTCCAACTTCCAAATAAAGATCCAATAAAATAATAAATTTACTTGGATAAAAAATACATTAGACTTATTTTATATAAGTATATAAATTATATAACTTATATATATATATATATATATATATAAATTATATTATAATATTATATATATTATATTATATATATATTATATAAATTATATATATATATATATATATATATATATATATATATATATATATATATATATATATATATATATAATACTTATTTTGATATATAAGAAATAAAATTTATTAATATTCTGTACATTTATAGCTTATACATTTAAAAATATGATGAAATTGATGGTACTTGAAATGAAAACCTTAAAATATTGGATGATGGGGGTGCCAAATATTTAGTTGGCATGAAAGCCAAATTAAAGAGTGCTACGAGAAGGTTGGCCCGAAGTTGAGTTAAGAGAGTGTCTCGAGCGCTATAATTAGGGGTAAGTGCGTTAATGAGGGCCCGTATTTGCTGACAAGCGTGGAAAGAGCTCTTTCAGCCATTGTTTGTCCTCCGCCAGAATTGTCGTCTCCGTCTTCGACTGTCTGCTGGTGCAACTATTCGCAAACAATGCAGTTCGCTTTTAAAAAATTTTTATAACAATGTGCTCTTTTTTTCATATATCTACAATCTATCAGCAAACAATAGAATCTCGATTAATAAATTTCCACTAAATCATTACATTAATTTCAAAATAAAGGTGTTACACGTGCAACAGTTTTATAAATTTTGATAAAATATCAAAGTACAAATTACACATGTAATAACATGTGAACAAATGTACACGTATAATTACTTAGTTGAATTTAGGAACTGTCAAATTAACGTTTTTTAATAAGCGAAAACAGCAATAGAAGGTGAAAGACAAAGTAGAAGTCTATTATGATTTACATATTTAATCAACTGGCTTCTTTTGATTTCTGAAACGTGATAATATTGAAATAATATTCTAAACAAACGTCTAACATTTTTGACGTAATTCAAATACTATATACACATAGCTTCCAAAAAATCCATATTATTTAAAATATCGTAAATTTCGAATCTAGATAAAGCTGTACCCACATAACACAACATTTCGCAGGGAGTTAGCAATGCGAAGTTCGAGAGTTCTTATTGCAAACTCCCTGCGAACTTCAGGCGAAAACTAAATGTCCGCCATTTTGCGAGTTCGCAGAGCGAAGTCGCTGAAAAGTTGAAACGTTAATTCACAGCAAATTATTTGGAAGTTATCCGTGATACGTTCGGAAATTAACACTAATTATTTTGGATAGGTTATAGATGTAAATTTGCTCAAATAAATAAGTCAAATATTTGTTAAATAATAAAAATAATTTTATTATAAAAGAAAAAATTTTATTTTGCTTATTTTATTATTTTATTATTATTCTAATTCATTTTGAAAAGTTATGAATTTTTTTGGAGAAAAATTTTTTATTGTGAAAAACAATTTGGAGGGACTGGGGATTGAACGCAGGTTGAACGGACGGAAACAAAAAAAATCAACCTAACCAACTGAGCTAAACGACCAACTACTGAAATAAAAAAAATCTTTCTCTTAAGTTATATGTGATTTTATTGGTTGACAGAAGAAAGGCAGGTTAATTAAAAAATTTTTTTTTTTGCATATCTCGTATAATTGAAATATTTCTATTGTTAAAATTAAAATAATTAATTAATTAGGTTGATTGTTTTCGTTTCCGTCCGTCAAAGCCGCGTTCAATCCCCAGTCCCTCCAAATTGTTTTTCACAATAAAAAAAACTTTCTCCAAAAAAATTCATAACTTTTCAAAATGAATTAGAATAATAATGAAATAATAAAATGAGCAAAGTAAAATATTTTCTTTTATAATAAAATTATTTTTATTATTTAACAAATATTTGTCTTATTTTTTTGAGCAAATTTACATCTATAACCTATCTAAAATTATTAGTGTTAATTTCCGAACTTATCACGGATAACTTCCAAATAATTTGCTGTGAATTAACGTTTCAACTTTTCAGCGACTTCGCTCTGCGAACTCGCAAAATGGCGGACATTTAGTTTTCGCCTGAAATTCGCAGGCAGTTTGCAATACGAACTCTCGAACTTCGCATTGCGAACTCCCTGCTAACTTCCTACGAAATGTTGTGTTATGTGGGTAGTAAACTTTGGTAAAAAAATTTTATTGTGTATCTATATATATAGTAGAGTTTGGAATTTTAAATGTCTGTTGGACAGCAAATAGATGGAAAAGTGAAAACACAAAGAAGACTTTGGCTTGAAACAGGAAAATTTATGCGCCGCTACCCTTTCGCGACGTTGGGTCTTGCTTTGAAAATTCAAGTTTACAACCAACGTAATTCTTTGCGAGACTCCTAACGACTTGTCGACACGTTCTCCCACCTGGATCGTTGAGAAGAACTGAAAACGAGCTGAAACTTTTTCGAGAGCGAAGAAAGGAGAATGAACAGAGTCGTGATCAGCATGACTGCATCAGCAAATTCGAAGAAAAAGGTATATATAGAATGTTGGTCCCATAGAATATGCAACGTTTGCTTGCCTTTTCAGAATAATCTTACTATTACCAAAATTCCCATGTGGTCTTTTACAAAAAGCGATAATAGCCGGCACCGAATAGAATTTCGCTTTCCACATCGTTTTATCGAAGTCCTATTCCCCATTTGATCATTTTCTTATACATTAACTGTTTCATTAGATGATTCGAAAAGCAAGTTAGTTTTAAAAAGACATTTTTTCGTAAGTATGTAATTTAATATTACAAAAAGGAAAAATTAAGTATTTTACAGAATCATGCAACTAGAATTTAACATGACATGTAATGGCCTATACCCCGTAAATTTTTTTTCGCTTTTGTATATACGAATCAGAGAGCGGTCTGTCAGTTTCACTGTTAAAGAATAGGTCGAAAGGCTGGAAGTTTTAGAGCTTTATAGAAACTTTATATATACAAGGGATCGTGATGTTGTGCGAACGTGATTTAAGCTCTTCAAAATGCTGCTTAGAATCTGAGAGAGAAGAACCGTTTCAATTAACCTGCCACGTTGTACGTGATATTAGTTGGATGTTGACAGTAGCACCGATAAGATCTTAGCTGCTTGTAACTCATCTCGCTTATTATTCATAACACTTTAAACTCCATCTTACTATACTAGAAGAAGAAATATCGCGCCTTTGCATCGAACAGGCTAGCGAGAAAGAAGAAGTGTGTTATAGTTTGAAGAGTTGAGGCGTTAAAAAAAGAAAGAAAAGAAATTTGAGACGAAAAGCGGATCTCTGATATCACACCTTGCGCGTTCATCTTTGAAACAATTTGTTATTTTTAACCCAATTTTATACAAGCGGGCAATATAGTCAAATTAAAGCTGTATAATAATATAATTACTGTAAGGGTCATTTTTACATAACAAAAAACAAGGAAAGTGACTCTTACGATTTTCAGAGTTAAGCCCTTTTCGAAATTCGTAATTCAATTGTATTTTATAAATAAGAATCATTAAAGTACAATAGTCTCTATTGTGTCAAATACACATTCTTTCTTCTACATTTTTCATCGTTATGTAGACTAATTTTAAGATATATAACATGAAATAATTTATTTCTGTAACAGTGGTTATTATAGTTAAAATATTCTGGATTTTATATGTATTTATTTATTATTAGACTATATGAAAATTAGAGAAGTTATGAATTATATTAAAATATAATGTTTAAAAGACAGTTTATTTTTCGAATATTTTCCCTCAATATCATTTGAAAAGAAAACTTACCTCTTATGCTAATTAAAAATATGGTTATTAGATGTTTTAGTAACGATAAAATTATCGTAAACGTACAAATTAACGTTGTTTTCAATCATAAAAGAAAAAATATGAACAACTTATAAAAAATTACGATTCAGTCATTTCTGTAAAAATTAGTTATTTTAAGATATATAACATAAAATAATAAATTTGTTATTTTTAAAATAACCTTATTTAAATTTAGACTATTTTGTAAGTTAATTCTAACTAACAATATTACACATCACTTCGCTCTCTTGGTTATAATTAAACTTATTTTCGTATTTATTATTGAAATTTTATACATTAAATGTTTATAATATACATTTTATATGAGTAATAATTATAAATTATTATATTATAATAAGATAGTTTATTTAATTTGCTTTCATTAAATTTAGTAACTAAATTTAAACTAAACTAAATTTAAATGTATATGATTATAAATTTTGAACTGTTTCAAATTAATAAAAATTAATGTTTTGTTTATCATTCAAAATCATAAAGAGCATTAAGATAATGATCTTAAGCAAATAAAACTTTTTCTTTTGGAAATAGAAAGAAGTATACTTCTTTTCTTGAAGATATTTTTGTTCATATTTTAGAAAATAATGACAAAAAACTGAAAAATTTCAATTCACAAAATTCATTTAATTTTTTAACATAAATCGTTGCATTTAATGAATTTTGCATGCAACAATGAATTTACTTTTTGTAAATTTACGTTGCAATTAATGAATTTACTTATAATTTAAAATGTATGTGGCTCTTTAGAAAGAGACAACTTAATAAACAAGTTGTTCATTCCACGAACATTAAGCTTCCTCAATATAATATACACCAATTTTTTAATCTTTTATTAAATAGTAATTATTCAAATAGTCAAAGATGTATTTCTGTCATATTTTATTCGTCTGATCGTAAATAATAATAATAATAATAATAATAATAATAATAATAATAATAATAATAATAATAATAATAATAATAATAATAATAATGGTGTCTACTCAGCGATCATGGCCCGAAGTTTACTTCTGGTCCATGGGAGAGATACACCGACCTTCGAGGTCCGAGTTTCTTAGCTCACCTGACACTGGATATCATAGACGTCGCATCAATGCTTCGGCAATGCTATAACGTCTATGTAACTAACGGAGGCGGTTCAGGGCCCATCCTGGCCAGATGGTAGTACCCTGTTAAGGCCCGACTGTCCCTCGAAACGGGACAAACACCAAGTATGAGCGATTGTAAAAACAAGAAAGAGTACCTGCGGAGTAATGCTTCGGCTGAATCTCTCACTGGTTCCGATCATCAAGCGCTTTCGAGCGTGAGGATGATGGCCAGTGGCCCAAGGATGCAGGAGGGCAACAACGCGTTGGCAGTTCCACAGATCATCGTGGAGAAGGTGGAGAGACGAGGGAGTACGAGCAGTGTGACAAGTCAGGCTAGCTGCATTTCTGTCTTCAGTAATGCTTCAGCGAATGACATTGCTAGCTGCAACAATGACCGAGATGAATGCATAAAGCTGCGGGAGGAAGAGGCGACATGCATTCTAGCAATGGAAGAAGAGGTCAGTAAGATGATAAAGTCCTGCGAAGTCCAGAGAAATGTCAATATGACAATCAAGGATGGACTTAAAAGCATGACATCGCTCATACAGGAGATCAAGATGAAGCACGCTGCGGCTACAAAAAAGGACGAGTGTTTCTACCAGGGACTGACCTGGTCGGAAGAAGCTAGACAAGATCGTAGAGTTAGAAGAGATCGTTGTAACGCAATTGTGTTAAGAAACGTCGTCTTGGATTCTCAGAAAAGGAAGAAAATAAGCGATCCTGAGCCTGCGAAGGATCCAAAAAGGAAAAAGGAGGAGAGACCTCCTAAAAAGACTAGAGGCAAGGGGATCAAAACGGTTCCAAAGCCAGACCAGGTCAAGAAGGGAAGAGCCACAGTGATTGTTAAAGTGGCAGAAGGAAATACTTTCGCCGAAGTGCTGGCGAAAGTCCGAAAAGAGGCTGACCTGGAGGCCAGTCAGACGAGGGTTGTGGGAGCTTTACCCACTAAAAAGGGAGACCTTCTCATCAAAATTGGAAGGTCTTCAGACAAGAAGTTGTTCACCGAGGAGGTGACTAGGGTGATCGGTGACCTGGGTAAGGTGCAGATGCCGGACCGGCAAGCTACGCTGGAGGTCCGCGATATGGATGCCCTTACCGAACAGAAGGATGTCAAGGAGGCCCTGGACAAACTATCTACGGTTCCAGCAGGAAGCAGGAAGGTGACGGTCCTCGGACCAAATAAGCGAGGCATGAAGCTCGCTGTCGTGGTCACCACCCAGGAGGACGCTGCCAGATTGGAGAAGATGGGGCACATTAAAATCGGTTTTGTGTCCTGCAGAATCAGTAAGAGAGTTATGGTCACAAGGTGTCACAAGTGCCTTGACTATGGCCATATAGGCAGAAACTGCCAAGCAGTAGATAGGTCGGCTGCGTGCTTCAAGTGCGGAGAAGCTGGCCACAAGGCAGCAGATTGTAAGAAGAGCCCATGCTGCTTCTTATGCAAGGCGAAGTTCGGCGAGGAGGAGAGTATCCAACATGTCGCCGGATCAGGAGGATGCAAGGTCTTCAGATCTGCCCTAGAGGAAGCCAAGAAGACTTTGTCAAGGACAAGGAGGAAATAAGGCCAGAACAAGAGCGGCACGGAAGAGTCGCGTATGCGACTAAGTGGGACCATTCATCTACGAAGTCTGAAGCCACTAGGTAGTTCCGTAGGTGAATAATAGGTCTAATATAAATGGGTTTTTAACATGGTATGGTCGATGTCAGTCCTGATGTTTAAACAGTAGGCAATCGACTGAGTCCTGTATGATTCAATTTGTAACAAATTGTTTCTCTATAAAAGATTTTACTGTTTTCATAACCTTTCCAATTGGATTTATTCGGTTGTAAAGTTTATGTTAACTACCCTGCAGAAAGCTAAAAAAAAAATAATAATAATAATAATAATAATAATAATAATAATAATAATAATAATAATAATAATAATAATAATAATAATAATAATAATAATAAAATAATAATAATAATAATAATAATAATAATAATAATAATAATATAATTTGAGCTTTCGCTCCGCGACGCAGAGCCTCTTCACATAACAATTCAAAACACGAGTAAAAAACAAATATTGAACTAAAAACAAATATTGAATTATATATTGATAATCTTATAAAAAACTTTTCTCCAACGAAAAAACATATGTAACGCCTACAACAAAAAATATTATAAATAAAAATAGAAAATAACGATAAAGAGAAGAATAAAAACTTTTTAAAAAAAGTTTGAAAAAAATCATCTGCCAATAGGTGACTAAAAAAAGAGGAAGTTTTTATTTCTCTCTTTATTGTTATTTTCTATTTTTATTTATAATATTTTTTGTCGTTGGTGTTACATATGTTTTTTCGTTGGATAAAAGTTTTTTATAAGATTATGTTCAATATTTGTTTTTTAATCGTGTTTTGAATTGTTATCTGAAGAGGCTCTGCGTCGCGGAGCGAAAGCTCATATTACTATAATATTATTATTTACGATCAGACGAATAAAATATGACAGAAATACATCTTTGACTATTTAAATATTTAACACTGATCAACAATTTTTACATCTTATTATTACAGTAATTATTTTAAATTAAAATTTTAACAATCTTAAGAAACACAAAATTTTAGCTTTTTTGATAAATATAAATAGCGATTACTTTTATAAATTTTGATAAAATGCATACTTTATATACATCAATCGATTCGTTTTCTTGTCAGGAATGTAATTTTGACCGAAATTAATAAAAATATTAAAAAATAAAAAGTTATTTCAAAAAATATAAAAATTTTTTTTAACTTTAAAAAAAATTGTATAAAAAAATTTTGTAGATATATTCACTACCGTCGGTAATAATAATCGGTACGGGTGCACGCGCAGGGTCTACAAACATACCAATCTATAAATCTCGATTTTGTTGTAAATACAAATGTCAGAAAATTAACAAATATACATTTTGAAAGATTATTAAATTCTACTATGAATGATACATAACTAAATTTTTTTATAATTTACACAAAGATTGAAGCAGTCGACAAATTTAACAATTAATTTTTAATCCATTAAAATTTAACAATTTTAATAGATTCTCCTAACATTTTGCAGGCTTATTGCAGTCGTTAATACCTGAAATCTGACACAAGGATTTCCAAATATATCTACAAAATTTTTTTAATACAATTTTTTTAAAAGTTAAAAAAATTTTTTATATTTTTTGAAATAACTTTTTATTTTTTAGTTTTAAAAATAAAATTTTTGTTAAAAAATATTTTATTAAAAACTAGGTGTGAAATATGTAGTTATTTATGATACAAGCGCGTAATGTAAGTGATTTTACGAGTGTGACATTTGCGGCACGAGCCGAAGGCGAGTAAGGCAAATCACACGAGTATAATCAATTTTATGCACAAGTGTCATACAACATTTTTTGCAACACTAGAACAACTAAACTTGCAGCACTATTGCCAATATTATTGTACGTTTAGGTTGGTTTAGGTGTAGTAGGGAAACTATTAATGCTATAATAGACTATAATTTTTTCCGTCTACAAAGTTAATTAGTACCTAATAATTCAGAACCACAAATTTTTTTCTAGAAGATATAAATTGACGAGATCATGTGTTCTATACGTATTTTAACACGCTGAATTCAAATATGGGTCTACTTTTGACCCAAAACACCAGTTTTGAGATAAATCAAAATTTCTCAAAAAAATAAATTTTTACCATTGTTTTCGAACTTGTATAAAGAAACCAACTTTTCTTATAATTTTCTTGACACCTGGATATGAAAATTTCATGTTTGTTTGTAAGAATTGACCCGCAATTATTCTGTAAGTCTGTATACAATCCAGAACATACTAAATAAATAAATAAAATCCTCAACTAGATGGTAACTTTTATATTATAAAGTTACTATGTAATTAACTATCCTTAAGGTTTTTATGTGTATGATAATAAAATATTTAAATAGAACCAATAGTAATATTTACTTGGATGAAATTTCATAGTTTTAAATTCTTTAAGGTTAATAAGTCATTAACATATATTGAATTTTTAATTTCTCAGTATAACTAGTAGTTTTTAAATAAATTTTCTAGAAAAAAATTTTCATTGATTATTCAAAAAAAAATTTTTTTAACACCCTCCCCTTCGATTTTTTGAGTGATTGTCAAAAGTAATAAGTACTATTTTAGACTATTCTAGATTTCACTTTAGTGTTGTTTTGAACAATGTAAAGGCAAAAGTTATAATAACAGGGTGTCTACCAACTTGGAAAAACGGGAAATATCCGGGAATTTAATGTGACCGAGAAAAATTGGGAATAAGCTAAACCAGGAATTTTCTTATTAAATAAAAAACGTTTGAAAAAGTTTAGCAAAGCGTGGAAGGAGTAAAATAAAATGTTTATCTAACACACACACTAAAAGTACATCATTTCTTACCTGTGTAGAGGGTGGAAAGAATCTATTTTCCGACGAGAGGGAGGGAATGTTACTTTACCTCTTTGTGACGTCATAACGGTGAGAGAAAAGTATACTTAACCTCCCCGTGACGTTTTAGCGGGGAGAAGAGAATTTGCAAAGCATTTCTTTTTGACAAACATTTATTCGCAAAATGGACCTCTAGGGCAAACCGGACCGTTTTCGATGGGGATATTATTTTTTTTATAGTGTGAAGTGGAAAATCTGCGAATTCAGATACCTGAGTAATGAATTCCCAGGTTATGTGGGGATGACCACTCTCGTTCTGGTCGACCCACTAAAAACCACTCCCGTCTTATTCTAGGACATCTAATCCACTTACGGAACTACCTATTGGCTATACTTTGAAAGTGGAAGTCCTCTCTTAGTCCTCCCTGTCCGTCATGCTAGACAATTATTTCCATTAACCACCAGGGGGAAGTCGCGGGAGTAGGAGGAGGAACTAAAACTATTTCCTCCTCCCCCTTCCTCAAATCGCCCCCAGCGATATCTCCAGGTTAACCTCTTTTTACATCTACATCTTTTGTCTTCATTACCGAAGTAATGAAGAACTCGATGTGGCGCCAAGAGTCCGCGCTTTGGAGCATAATCGAGACCATGTTATCAGCGGTGAATTGAGTTTTCACCGCGTCAAACATGGCCCGTCTCAGCTCACTCCATTGCCCGCAGGAGAAGAGAGTGTGTTCCGCGTCGTCAATTTTAGCGCCGCAATACACACATTTTGCCTTTTCTCTGATCTTAAATCTATGAAGGTACTGTCCGAAGTAGCCGTGACCAGTCATTGCTTGCGTAAGGTAGTAGCCAACCTCTCCGTGCTTTCTTTCTAACCATATGGCGAGGTGGGGAATCAGGCGGTAAGTCCACCTTCCTTTGGATTCCCCATTCCATCTTGCCTGCCAACTATCGACGAGTCTGATTCTTGCCGCTTTGCGGATAGCCATCTTAAGACTACCGCTGCTTTGTTGTTCCCGCGTTATTATTATTATTTGCTTAGGGATTTTTGGGAAATCTGCGTACAGATACCTCTGATACCGCAACCAGAGGTTATGTGGGGTTGGTCCTTTTTTTAAGCTGGCGACCTACTACTAGCCCCGATCCACTAAAACCCAGTAACCCTTGTTCTGGATCCCCTGTCCATCCACGGAACCGTCAAAGACTTTAGCCTTCATGGATGGCGCTCCATCTCTGTCGCCGAAGCGACTTTGTTTATTTCCTGCTTTATATCCTGCGTAGATGTTTAAAATAATAAATAGAGACAAAAGCACAAAAATTTAAAAACTTAAAAACTCAATTAAAATACAATACAAAATAAATATAATAAGCAAAAAGCAGTCATTTAAGTAAAGCTTCCTTTAACAAAGGATCTCCCTTTGATCGGGTGTAAGTCCTTCTTGCTGTAAAGCATGCTTTACGCAAGGATGCTTTACATCCGACCACCAGTACACCGAGCCTTTCCGTGAAGCAGTGCGTTTGCGACGTGGCATAGAAGCGTCGCAAGCAGCGATGATAGTTTTCCTCACCGCTCGCACCTCCACTTCCAGGCGGGATTCTTCCAGGGAACAGACAAATTTTTCCTTGTCAAGCTTTTTCACGTTACAAGAGGGGCTTTTTCGACACGGAGCCTCATGTCTCTTGCCTCCTCCTGTGTCTCCCACTGAGACTGAAAACTCAATGTACTGGTGGTCACCTGCGGTATACTCCTCAGAGACTCGCCAGTCGCTTATGCGTCGGAATAGGGCTGATGATGCGATTGTCAGATTAATGATCGATCCAATTGCACCTCTCCTAAACGTCCAAATCCTGTAGGGACAGGATTTAAACGTTTAGGAGAGGTGCAATTGGATCGATTTATTGGTTGTTAACAGGAGTTAACAACCAATAAATTGTTTCTGGAGACCATTTCTCTGATAATTCTTCCTCTCTTATCGAGCCTTGACTCGCCCCCACTCCGGTGACTTGGCATTGAAGTCACCAGTGACGATTGCGTTCAATCTTGACTCTCTAAGACTCGATTCGTGTTCCTCCATGTCGGCTTCGAAATCTTGCAATGAATCGTCGGGCGAAAAGTAGCAGCTGTACATTCGCATGCCTGCCACCTCCACCCACACGAATCCACTGCTTGTCTCTAAATATTTGCTAACTCGCACTTTCGGATTGCACACCTGCACGGCGGCCCTTCCTGATTTGTCCTGATACCAAGGAGCCTGATCATTTCATCTGTGTTGCTCACTGCAGAACAGAATATCGATCTCTTTCTCCCTGGCGGTCTGCATCAAGAGTGCTTGTGCCTCCCTACAGGTGTGCAGGTTGACCTGCAGAAGCTTCAAAGATTTGTCTTTTTAAGCCTCTACAGCTCCCCTCTGTATACAGGGCAGCAACTTTTGCCTGGATCATGAAAGACGTCTGTCTTGCCCAAATCTGTGCACGTTAAGCACTTGGGATGCTCGACAGAACAGTTCTTCGAAAGGTATCCCTCTTCGCCGCATGTACGACAGTTTTTCGTTCTGTCAGGTCCCTTGCATGCACGTGTCGCATGACCATAGACAAGGCACTTTTAACACCTTGTCACTTTCACATAAGCTCGGACAGACGCACATATCCATCCTACACGGATTTTGCCCTCCTTGAGGAGCGTATTATACTCCATTTCGAGCAATCGTACAACAGCTGCTTTGGTTCCACTAAAGCGAGGAAACAGTGAACAGGACAGCTCTGAACAGTTCTGCCCCGTTATGCTAGTTATAGCAGTAACCACGTCAGCTGGTGTCGTGGTTTCATCTAAATCTCTAATTTCGAGAGACCTCTTGTTTACAATTGCCCTGACGTCGGCTTTGTCTTTCAAGGCACTGCAAAACTTGGAGATCTCATCTCCCTTTTTACGATCAAAAGGATCTCTTTATTTAAAGTCCTTCTGATCTTCGTAACCTCGATTGCCAGATCTTATGAGTTAACCGAACTTATCATTTCTTGCAAAGGTCCTTTCGTCCTTAGCCGATATCTTATCCGCTTCACTATTTCTAGGCCAAGGTGATTTCTTTTTTTCCTGTTCTGCCTTTTCCTATACTTTTGAAATCTTTTTCTTCTTTTTGGCATCTTTTCTCCTGTTCACCACTTCTTTAAAAGTGTTGACATCTCCCTCTCCATCAGCCCTTTCTGACAACCGCTGAGAAACTCTTCAAAGACGACGAGGAACTTTTATTCTGAGTTGGCTTTTGATTTGTTTCTTTAAGAGGACTAGCTTTCTTTGTGGAAATTTCGTCCTCAGTCTGCACTTTCTTCTTTAGAAGAGGTCTACTTACTTCCTCAGGTGACTGAAGAACTTTTTTTTAATTTTTCAGCATCGCGCGCTGCGCGTCTTATAGCATCGGCTGCTGAACGCTTACGATGCTCCTTTCTGTAGCCGTTGGCAGCTTCGTTGCACACTATGCTCTCATCATACATGAGGTCTGCCTTATCAGCTTCCTCATGTTTTTTCTTTAACAATGGGAGCCAATCCGTCAAGAATTTGAGTCAATCCTTGATGGTCTGGCTCACATTTTTTGGAGCCAGTGGCTTTAACAATTTTGTCCACTTGCTCTCAGCTTGGAGAGCCTTTCGCGATATGCATTGCTGCCCACGATTTCGCGCATGGAGCGACCGCTACAATCGCTCGCCAAGCTTTCCAAACTAGAAGATCGCGATAGCGAATCTCCTGCGACCGATGGCATCGGTCCTGTGTGTGTTTGGCCCCCCCACCCAAAATCCGTGATGCCTGTGCTGACCACCAGGGCTTGCACCCGATCGGAATCAGCGGTAGGATTATCCTCTTGCGAGGTACCTACTTGGGGTATAGTGTTCTGAACATCATACATTTCCCATAGTTGATTCAGTGTTCCGTATCGAGGAACGATCTAGCCTAAAGAGGGTACTACCATTTGGCCAGGATGGGCCCTGAACCGCCTCCGTTAGTTACATAGACGTTATAGAATTATCGGAGCATTGATGCGACGTCTACGACATCCAAGGGCACGTGAACATGTATGTTCGGACGTGGATGTCGATATATCTCTATAAGATAGCAGGAAGTTTCCGCGCAGGGAGTGCATCCTGGTATCTCTTCACAGAGTTTACCCTTATTATTATTATTTTTAATTCACGGGGGAATTCTCTTTCTTGAGGTTCTTTTTCGCCTCTTTCAACAAGGGATCTTCCTTAGATCGGGTATATGTCCTTCTTGCTTTGAGACATTTCTTTCTCAAGGAGGCTAGCTCCTCTAACCACCAGTGCAAGGATTTTTTCCTTACAAAGGTGCCTGTGCGACGTGGCATCGACGCATTGCAAGAGGTGACGATTATATTCCGCACCACTCCATTTAGACTTTTCGGCCTCCTCACCCAACCAGAATCCTCAATTAAGACAGATTCTTCTTCTTCTTCCTTGTCGAGTTTCTTTATGTTCCACGAGAAGATTTTGCGACTAGGATATTCCTGTCTTTTTCCTTTTCGTGTGTCTTCCATTGAGACTCAGAACTCAATGTACTGGTCGTCACTTGCTGTATATTCCTTAGAGACCCGCCAGTCGCTTATGCGGCTAAATATTTTAGACGATGCGATTGTTAGATCTATAATCGATCCGATCGCACCTCGTCTAAATGTCCATGTTTTACCCCGGTTTACAACTAATAAATTGTTCTTGAAGATTATTTCTTCAATCAGAATTCCTCTCTTGTCAAGCTTCGTCTCACCCCACTCTGACGACTTTGCATTAAAATCGCCAGTAATGATGACATCTAGCTTGGATTCTATGAGGCTCGATTCTAGGTCTTCTATATTGGCTTCGAAGGTGGTCAGTGGGTCGTTGGGTGAGAAGTAGCAGCTATACATAAGTATATTAGCCACCTCTATCCACACAAAACCGCTGCTTGTCTCCAAGAACTTGTCAACCCGCAATTCTGGGTTGCACAGCTTGATGGCGGCTCTCTTCGCCTTATCCTGATATCAAGGTGCGAGGTCGCTTCCTTGATACTACTCACTGCAGAACAGGATATCGACCTCATTTTCCCTAGCTGCTTGCATCAGGAGCTCCTGTGCATCCTTACTTGTATGCAAGTTGACTTGAAGGATCTTTAGGGATTTGCCCTTTTAAATTTCTCCAGCTCCTCCTTGTAAACCGGGCAAGAAATTCTTCCAGGGATATGGTTGACTTCCTTTTTTCCCAAATCTGTACACGTTATGCGCTTTGGCTTGTCGCTAGTACAACTCTTGGAAAAGTGTCCCGCTTTGCCGCATTTCCGACAGTTTTTTGTTCTGTCGGGGCCCTTGTAAATTCGGGTCACGTGTTCATAGGCTAGGCACTTTTGACATCTTGTCACTTCTAGGTACGTTCGGATGGATGCGTCTATCTAACCAATACGCACTTTGTCCAGCTTAAGCAGACTCTCGCTGTCCGTTTCACTCACACGTACTAGTGCCACTTTTGTACCACCAAAACGTGTCAGAAGTCGGCAAGTCACATCTAATTCGGGCTTTTGCAACTTCTCCTTTAAAACGGTTAAAACGTCTTCGTCCGAAGTTGTTTCGTCTTTTTGCTGGCCAGAGCCGTAACCTCGGCCTTGTCCTGAAGGACGGATGTAAGTTTGTTAGCGAACTTTGCCGTAGCACCCCCTTTTCTTACTACAACAAGAATCTCCTTTTTAAGTGTTCTCCTAATTTTTAGAATCCCAGTGCCAGTTTCCTCTGGTTTTACAGAAGTTGTTGCCAGTCTTATTACCTCATGGTAGGTCTCTGGATTCTGGGCCGAAATTTTAATTGCCCCCGTGGTTCTAATTTGGGGGGGGCGCTTCTGGAGTCCCTTCTTCTCTTTCTCTTTTTTATAAACCTTTTTTCTACGGGACTCTTCTTTCCTTTTAACGACGGTTTTAATGTCTTTTTCGCTTTCAGACTTATTTCCGGCAGTAGCCTCCACATAAGAAGCAACTTTGGCAAAATGCGTCTTACTCACCTCTGTTTCCATTGCAGTAGGATTCAGGATATCTCTGTTTTTTACCCTCTTTCCCTTGGATGTCGCCGCAGTAGAACCAGTCTTTGGACTTTCACACTCTCTAGGGCGTTTCTTTGGGTCGATGGACTCACACTTGCTGGATGCGGCGTGCGACATCAATCTAGGAGTTCCTGGATTTGAAGTTGGTTTGCTTGGGCTAATGAAGGGCTTTGGTACAAAGCGCAGGTTACTGCGAAGCACCTCGTGCACCTTCCTTAAAGTCACCATTCCATCTTGAACATCCTTGCTGATGTTTCTCTGCTTTTTGCAAGCACGCAACATGTTTTCAAGTATTTTAGGGATCTGATCGACCTGCTCTAAAACATTACCTTCGAATCTGCTAAGTCTCACATCCACAGAATTTTTGCTTCGGCTCCCTCCAAAATCCTTGGAGCCATCTGCACCGACTACCGGGGCTTTAACCCGATCAGAATCGGTGGTGGGATTACCCTCTACAGAGGTACCCACTTTGAATATTTTATTTGAATCTTTGTCCATTTCATTCAATTTTTTTTGTTAAAAATTATTTTTTAATAAACTGTTTCTTTCATTAAAATATTTACTTACAATAAAAAATAATTGTCTTCCAGTAAGAATTAGACCCTTTAATATTGTTTCTCTGATAATGACCAACATTTTTATTTTCTTATTAAAAACAATATTTATTTAATTAAAATTCAATCTCGAATTATTATTTTTATTACTACAACCATTGTTACATAATTCTTTATGTTTTTTTATTATTGTAGATAATATCCCATGAGGTATCCGGTTTACCCCAGGGGGTGCACAATGGGCCAGGCGACTGAAAAAATTTCCCAAAAGTTCCAAAATCCATATCAAATGATCAAACATGTTACTAACTCTAAGTCACTCTAGACACCTAAAACTAGCATGACTTGAAATATTAAAGTATTATACATTGAATTCTATGAGATATGTGGCGTCAAAACTTATAAAAATGAAAAAAATGACTATAACATCATATTAATTTATGCAACCTAGGTTACTTTAGGTATAAATTTATTTTTTTTTTATTTTTCCTTGAAAGTTACACATATATCTCATACAATTATGCTGTACAATAAAATATATTCTTTAAAAATCGAAAAAACATGTTGTTCAATATACGTGCGTATACTACGTTTTCGGTAAAATTTTAACTTTGAAAGATTTGATCTTTTTCGATCCCCTGAATTTTAATGCCAATAAAGTCTCATTCTTTTGTACGATATATGTACTTAATTTTAGACATGCCCAAAGTTGCTTATATTTGTAATTTTCAATTTTTGAGACGCTTTAATAAAATCTTTTCACAAAATCATGTTTTCTTTAATTTATAATATTCATTTCAGAATTATTATAAGAATTTATTGACCGATTTAAGTGTATAAAAAGTTAAATGTATATTTCTTGAAATTAAATAAATTGTGAAATTAAATAACATGTGGCTATACATAAAATGAATATAACTTTCACAAAATTTTGTTGCTACTAACCCCTTCGTACAATACATGCGCATCGTTCTGCAATGCACAGGCCTGCACAAATGCGTTGCTGGCGAGCGCTTGGCTGAGAGAGAAATTCCCCCTCCATGCGCAGCGAGGCGGAGTAAAGCAGGCATAGCGCCCGCATGCGCATGGAGGGGGAATTTCTCTCTCAGCCTCGCCTCGTTGCGACCTTCAAGTGGGGACCCCTCTTGTGCTCGTTATACATAGGTTTACGATTCCCGTTCTTCTCCTTATACAGAGATTTGAGTGTATTTCTAAAAGCTATACGCTTTAGCTGTACATTTCAGAAAAATAAAACGAATGCTATCTTTTTGGAAAGATGAAGAAAAAGGAAGTTATTGATTTGTTTATGAAAAAACAAGACACAAATTTTGTTATAAATAAAATTCTTTCAAACCAAAGTATTGACCACTTAAATGTTACTCCGAATCAGTTTGAAAGCTTAAGATTATCAGTAGCATCCTTACATGCAAAATATAAAAGCAAATTTAATGCTTCAAGGCGTATAAAACAAAGATTTTTAGAAAAAAATTCAGAATGGCTTGGTTCAGAATTTAATATGCCTAATGATTTTTACAAAAATGAAATATCAGATTCGAAAATTGGAAGACCATTACTTCCTTTTGACTTGGCACCAGATAAAACAAAAAAGAAGATAGCAGCTAGAATAAGTTCGGAAAATGAAAATAACCCAGAAAAAATTCTATTGGCTGCTTCTCATGCCGCTAAAAAGCAAAAAAATAATGATCTATCATCACGTATAAAAAAGATTTTGATAAGTCCAGAACAAATATGCGTTTAGCATGTCTTGAATCAGGGGTGGGCATTTGGCCATCTTATAATGATGTCCGTGATGCCAAAAATAACTTAAGACCACAAAAAGAAGTTGTAAAAATTTCAGATCATATGGCAGAAGTTCCAATTAAAGATTTATTAAATATAACAATTGAAAGAATTTTAGAAATGCAAAATGACGTTATTAATCAGTACATTGGAAGTACCAGCGAGACTGGAAATCAAATAGAATTGGTCTTAATGTGTTCTTGGGGCTTCGATGGCAGTACAGGTCATTCGGCATATGAGCAGAGTCAGTTAAACGTAGATTTTGATAAGATGAACGACGAAAATATGTTCGCAACAACCCTTATTCTATTACGCTTAGTGTCTGAACGAGGTGATATTCTTTGGAATAACAATGTTTCCCAATCTTCCATGTCTTGTAGACCTGTCAAATTAGAGTTTGTTCGCGAAACAAAAGATCTTATCGAGAAAGAAAAGAAGTATATGGATGATCAAATTAAATCTCTTAAAAATTTTGAAATTAACATTAAAGATTACAACATCAGAGTTCATTTCACTTTATATATGACACTCATAGATGGAAAAGTATTAGGTGTTGTAACTGAGACAAAATCATCGCAAAGCTGTCCTCTTTGCAAATCAAATCCTAAAGATTTTAATATATTATCCAATATTAAATCAGGCAAGTTTCAAGCAGATGAAACTGCCTTACAATATGGAATGAGCCCCGTTCACGCATGGATTCGAATGTTTGAGTGCTGTTTACACATATCATATAGATTAAATTTAAAAACTTGGCAGATTCGAGGACCTGTAAACAAAGAAAAGTTCGCAGAAGGAAAAAAGCAAGTACAAGAAAATCTTTGGAAGAAGTTTGGTTTAAGGGTTGAAAACCTAAATCTGGTGGTAGCGGAAACACTAATGACGGTAATACTGCAAGAAGGGCCTTTGAAAACTTAGAAATGCTCTCGGAATGTCTTGAATTGGACAGTACATTACTGAGTAATTTCCGAAGTATTTTGATAGGTGTATCGAGTCACTTTCCTCTAAATCCAGATAGCTTTAAAAAATTCTGTCACTCAACTGCAGAATTATTTGTGAAATTGTATCCATGGTTTTATATGCCTTCTTCGGTACATAAAATTTTAATTCATGGAGGACAAATAATTCGCAATAGCACATTACCACTCGGTATGCTTGGAGAAGAAGGCTCAGAAAGTCGCAATAAAGATTATAAAAGAATTAGACTGCATCACACTAGAAAGTTTAATAGAAAAGTTACAATGGAAGACATGTTTTTTAGGCTAATTGATATGTCAGATCCTATTATAGTAAATCTTTATAGCGAAACGGCTCTAAAAAAAGTACGAAAACCTCTTCCCAAAGATGTCTTAAACTTTTTGTTGGTTCCACAAATTAACATGAAAGACAGCACCACATTTGATGTTGACGATGAACAAGATAGCGACATGGATGATGCGGAAATAGAGCTCGAGTATTCTACTGAATTATCAGATGAGGAAGAATTCACCGATTAATATATAGAACAAAAAAATCCTTTCCGATTACTATTTATAAAAGTTATTTATGTTTATTAGTTTTAAAAATTAAAAATGATGCAAATAAGCAAAAAAAAATGTAAAAAAAAGTTTAAAAAATATATAAAAAAAATTTAAAAAAAATAAAAAATATATAAAAAAACAAAAAAAATATGGAGTCGTCGGCCGCCACGTCCCAGTTCGTGACTCCGGGTTCGTCAGAGAGTGGTCACCCATAGGTTATTATTATTTTAAATAAGTTTCAATATAATCGACGTAGTTTTGAATTTTAAAAATTTGACGTCAGATTCGTAACTAGCGACCTCGAAAATTCCCAAGTTACAAGTTTCAAGCATATCTATTGACATTTTGAGTTTGATGTCCGCCATACTGAATCCGCCATTTTGAATTTTAAAAAGCTGACATCAGATTCGTAACCAGCGACCTCAAAAACCTCCTAGTAAAAAGTTTCAAGCAAATCTATTGACATTTTGAGTTTGA
The DNA here is from genome assembly GCA_032873175.1 of Leptopilina drosophilae. Lineage (NCBI taxonomy): Eukaryota > Metazoa > Arthropoda > Insecta > Hymenoptera > Figitidae > Leptopilina > Leptopilina drosophilae. Next base: position 46,757,303 of record CM065481.1, on the reverse strand, counting down.
TGCCCGCCATATTGGATCCGCCATTTTAAATTTTAAAAATCTGACGTCAGATTCGTAACCAGCGACCTCAAAAACCTCCGAGTAACAAATTTCAATCAAATTTATCCACTTTCTGACTTTTGGGCAAAATATTGGCTCTCCTGGCCCACTGTGGGGTGGGGTAAAAGATAATAATAATTTTGGAGGGAGCCGAAGCAAAAATTCTGTGGATGTGGGACTTAGCAGATTCGAAGGTAATGTTTTAGAGCAGGTCGATCAGTTCCCTAAAATACTTGAAAACATGTTGCGCGTTGTTCGTGTGCACTACCAAAAGCGAGGAGGCTCTTAGGACATTGGTGAACGAATGACTGCGACAAGCAAAAAGCTGTATGGATACCAGAGGTCTTGAAATGGCCCTGGAAAAGACCAAAGCACTGCTGGTCACAGATTGACGTGGTTATGAGCTCCCACGAATCGTGATAGACGGATTCGAGGTCAAGTGAAGTAAGCAAATTAAATATCTTGGTGTGGAGTTGGATAGAAGGTTAAACTTCCTCCACTTCATGGCTACGGCGTCAAATAAGGCGATTGAGTGGGCGGCTAATCTTTCACGGTTAATGCTATATGTAGGCGGACACCGTGAACAAAAAAAACTGTTGGCGAGTGTCGCTCACGCTAAAATGCTTTATGCAGCACCAGCGTGGGCCCCATCCCTGAGGAGTAAAAGATGTGTGACTATCTGTGGAAAGATGCTGTCTGCGCAGAGATCGATTTCAACGCGTATCATCTCTGCATATAAGACGAGTATCTACGAGAGCTGTGCAGGTCCTTGCAAGTGTCCCGACAGCAGATCTTTTGGCGAGGGAAAGGCAAGAAATGTTCCTCTTCACTAAAGAAAGTAGTTCCTTGGACGAAGAAATAAGACCAAGCAAAGGCCTGATCCGAAAAGAAGCGAGGCACAGGCTCCTAGAAAGATGGCAAAAAATATGGGATGGTGAGGAAAAGGGTCGATGGACCTATTGCCTCATCCCGGCACTCGCCACCTGGATAAATAGGAAACACTGTCAGGTTTCCTATTACTTGACGCAATCATTTACAGGGCACAGATGTTTTAACTCGTACCTGTATCGCTTTAAATTACGCGAAGATGAGATGTGTGCGTACTGACAGTTCTCTGTGGACAACGCAGAGCACACCCTTTTTTCATGCAAGAAATAGGACCTGGAGAGACAGGCCATGTTCGAAGGTGTAAACAGTCAAGTTACACCGGAGAACATGGTATCGCTGATGACCCAGTCAGAAGAGAATTGGCGGCAAGTCGAGAACTTCATAATCTCGGTTATGTCGAGGAAGGATGTCGACGGCTGCCAAAAAGCGTAATTTAAACAGCTTTTAATTTGTTTGTTCATTTGTTATTAATTTATTTTGTGATTCATTTGTCCTTTTAAAATTTTAATTTAATTTTAATTTATTTTGTAATTGACATTGACATTTCACACTATTTTAACATTTGTTTTTTTATTTTGTTGTGCTGTTAATTCCGCTTAGACTTTAAAATAGTTTTAATTTTTTTTAACTGTTGGCGCAGGAGAACCGCAGAGAAAAGAAGAAGGTCGCATCAGCGACAAAGTTGGAGCGCCATCCTCGAAGGCTAAAGTCTTACAACAGTTCCGAGGAGGGGTTAAGGGCTCCAAAAGAAGGGTCACAGGTTTTAGTGGGTCGGGCTGGCAGTAGGTCGCAAGTTTATTAAATTTAATTTTGACAAAACAAAACGTTAAATTCACGGGAATAATTTATTTCTAAGACATTGAGTGAGTTTATACGTCAAGATTGCTAATAATTTTTTTGGAATAAAATATAATTAACCTGAAAAAAATAATATGTTATGAATTTAAATGCAAAAAAATAATTTTCAAAATAATTTTTAATTTCTTATCGGAAGTGCCTTCGAAGTCTTTCTCAAGGAAATTGTTGGTTGTGATTCCAGCTTCCATTTGATACCTCACACAAAATTCCAGCACCTCTTTTTTTTGTTAATCATAATCAAATGTAGCCAAAAACATGTTTTTTCGCACTTTTTAACATTAATTTTCTCAAAAGCTCGACGTGCTGGGGCATTTTTCTTTTCAGATTCTTGATCAGCGTAAAAAAATCTATCGAAAGTGACCAGAATTATTGAAGGGGCAGAAACAAAATTCATTTTTATCGGACATTGTAATCAATGAATGTTTGAAAGAATTTTGGGGACTGTATTAGAATAAGCTATAAATAGTCTAATTTTTTTCATTACTTTCTCATGTAAAGTTTGTGTCGAATTTAATTTATTGTTCAACATTTCATGTAAAGACGCTGCTCCGGAAGTCGATTATATTCGATTGCCACAGCCATACAAAAAGAAGTACCCGGGCCGGGGAATGAGACCATCATTTCTTGATGTATTTTGATGCGCTGAACATGAATCTGAAGTCCATTTTGCTCCATCACGTCAGGATTTTGACATAACCTCAAAAAACAGCTGATTTTAAGTGACAGGGAAATTTTTTTAAATAATGACAGATTTGCTTGAATCTTGTTACTCAGGGGTTTTTAGGGTCGCTGATTACGAATTTAAGGTCAGATTTATAAAATTCGAAATGACGGATCCAATATGGCGGTCGAGTTTTTAATAACTAGTTGTATTTTTACGAAAATTGTTATCTAAGAGTTTTTGGAATCGCTGATTACGAATTTAACGTCAGATTTATAAAATTTGAAATGGTACATCCAATATGGCTGACGAATTTTTAAAAAGTAGTTGGATTTTTACGAAAATTGGTATCTAGGATTTTTTGGAGTCGCTGATTACGAATTTAACGTCAGATTGTTCAAACTTAAAATGTCAGAAATAGTACGATTGTCAAAAACAACGGAGTTACGATGCAAGGACTCGGAACCCCAGTATCGGCGGTTGAGAGTGAGAAAGCAGGCTCTCAGGTGTCGTCATCAAGCAACTGCAGCTCTTCATTGGTGGGAAACTTGACTAATGTAGGGTACAATACGAGAAGAAAACAACCTTATATAGACTTAAACTCTCATATTTGTAGCAAAAATCGATACTTTGTTTGTTACATTTGCAGTAAATTCGAGGTAAAGTCTTTGCGGAACAGGATTGACGAAGAAGTACGTAAACTGTATAATAAAATATTCGGTTTTGAGATTAATCTAACTTCTAATTGGGTTCCGAACATCATTTGTAATTGTTGCAGAAATATGATTTTTGGTTGGAAATCTATTAAAAATAAGGAGTACTCTTATCCAACATTTTGGACAAAACCTGCATGTGAAGAAGATTTCTACTTTTGTATGAATGAAATAAAAGGTTTCAGTGTTAAAAATAAAGTTTGGTATGCCACCGTTACATCAGTGACATTTCCAAATTTAATTTCATCAGACAAGGGTAAAACTGTTTTAACTGATGCCGTAATCACTGAAAATGACGAAAACATAGAGTCTGAGGAAGAATCTGACGAATTCAGATCGCATACCGATAATAATAACAAACATAACACAGACTATGTGCCATACATAAAGAAATTGACATTTCTACCGTCATTAACTTCACAATCGGAATTCAATGATCCAATTCGAAATTTGGGTTTACACAAAGATGGTGCAGAGCAGTTAGCGTCATATTTAAGGACTAAACATTGTCTACAACCAAGCACCAAGGTTTCTTTTTACCGAGAATGAGACAAGGAATCCCGAAAGTATTTCACAAAAGATAAGGATTCATCACTAGTGTTTTATGTTATAAGACTTATAAATGATATAAATTAGAATTGCGAAGAAAATTGCGATAAACCACAAGATTGGAGACTGTCCGCTACCGTCAAGTAGCGTATCTTTTTCAATTTTTTCACGTTCAGTTCCTTCGGATTTACATTAAACTCGTTACTCAAAAGTTTTTTGGATAGCTGATCACGTAACTGATATTAGTTTTTATCAATTCAAAATGGCGGATCCAATATGGTGGATTACTTTTTTAAAAAAATGTTGGAATTTTATAAAACTTGGTATCCGGGGGTCTTTTAGGTTGATGATTACAAATTTGATAGTAGTTTTTAAACATTAAAAATGGTGGATCCAATATGGCGGATGTCCTTTTTAAAGAAATGTTGGATTTTTATAAAACTTGGTTTCCGGGAATTTTTTTGGGTCGCTGATTACGAATCTGACATGAGTTTTAAAAAATTCAAAATGGCGAATCCAATATGGCGAACATTTTTAAAACTTTATTAAAACTCGTTACTCAGAGATTTTCGGGGTTGCTGATTACAAATATGATATCAGTTTTTCAAAATTCAAAATAGCCATTTAGGATTCGCTATTTTTAATTTGCAGAAACAGACACTAGATTTGTAATCAGCGACCTCAAAAACGTTTTTTGAAAGTATATATTTCTAGAAGTATTATACTAAAATTTTATAGAAATCGGAGCAGTCTAACTGCACTTTCGTTTTTTTAAAAAAAGGTCATCCGCCATATTGGGTCCGCCATTTTGAGTTTTTGAAAACTGATATCAGATTTGTAATCAGCGACCCAAAATACCCATGGATACCAAATTTCATAAAATTCAAACATTTCTTTAAAAAAGTCATCCGCTATATTGGATCCGTCATTTTGAATTTTTAAAAACTGACATCGAATTCCGAATCAGCGACCCCGAAAACCATATATACAAATGATAATGTATTTTTGAAATCAATTTAAAAATAAAAAAACGATAATTCTCTACTTGAAAACAATCGGGCGTTAAAAGTATAGCAAAAACTTTAAACGCGTTTTTCTCAAAACAACGTTTTTCGACCGCTTGTTGATGATATCTCCGAAACTACTGAACCGATCCTTACTAAATTTATACCACATATTCTTTGGGATTATAGCTCTAGCGCATATCGAGGGATTTTCAAAATTTTGACTTTAAATATTTTTTGGGGCCCAAAAGGGTCAAAAGACAAAGTTTTTTACATTTTTTTCGAAAAATGTCTGCCATTTTGTCAATTTTGAAAAAAAATCGTATGATATGCGCTAGAGCTATTAATACGCAGATTCTAATACCATTTGAATTTTTTGTTTCAGATCATCCACGCCAAACATTTTATCAACAGCGCACACCCCTTTCTTTTTTAAACATGTTTTTTTAACAATTATTTTTAAATAAAAAAACAAAATTAAAAAAATTAAAATATTTTTTTGCACTTTGAGAGTGTATTTAAGATGTGTAATACCTCACATGAAAATATTTATAATATAAACCTATTAAAAAAATGAATGAAAATAGCCTTTTTTAGGGCGTCTAAAGTGGGTAGACCCCTTAATGATAGAACGTCCAACGTCCTTCCGGCAGGACCAAAAAGACTCAGGTGAGTCCGTCCGAAATCGCTGAATAAAACTAACATGGATTTACATAAACAAAAAGTAATATATATGGTTGGAAAGGTGATGAAACAAGCTTTCAGCGCATGTAAATGTCGAGCTTGTAAGTTCAAACCGAAGAGCAGGGTAGCTTAAAGAAGTTGAATTTTCCAAAAATTCATATAATTTTTAGTCACAAAATGATGGAACCCGGTCCTGCCGGCAGGATGCTTTTCGCTTTGTTTAAAAAGCTACCAAGCCTAGGCATATAAATTTAGAAATTTGATATTTACATCATTGGAAAGCTTGTTTCATTACCTTTCCAACGATATATTTGTTTTTGTTTTTATCTGCTTGCATATTAATTTTATAAAGAAAATTTGAGAAGAGTTTTTATTCAATTGGCCGCAATTTTGCTGATTAACATTAAAAATGAAATTTTTTTAAATTAAACAAATAGGTTTCATTCTTTGAACGTTTCTGAAGAAAAAGAGACTAGACCGGCCAAAATATATTGATTTTTGTGGGTTTTACATTAAATTTACGAAAAAATGTTTTTTTTTACTTTTTATAAGCAGCAAGTTTGAGGGCTTTGAAAAATGGTTTAATATTATTATTTTAAAAAGTCAAATATATGGATTTTTTCGTCTTTTCGTCTACTTTAATCCCAAGAAGTTTCGAAAAAGAAAAATTGAATTCTCTTTTTTTAAAAGCCTTTTTTTCGAAACATCCTTCCGGCAGGACGGGCGCTTGGACGTTCTATCATTAAAGAAAATTAATTACGAGCAACATAAATAGCATATCTGTGTCGATTTAAAAATAATAACATTATTACTAGGTCAACAGTTGAGCTTTACTAAGAAACCTTGTTATTTGTGCTTGTGGGACAGTATAGATCGACAGAATCATTATAAGAAAAAAGATTGGCCGAAAAGAGAAAGTTTGTTGCTGGTGAACAAAACATTATACATAAATCCTTAGTTGATCCATAAAAAATTCTGCCGCCTTCTCCTTACTAAAAGCTTGGATTTATGAAGCAATACGTGAGAGCGCTTGATAAAACATGTAATTGCTTCCAGTGCATTCACTGAAGGCTAAGTTAAAAGAAGAAGTGTTTGATGGACCTAAATTTCGCAGCTTGTCTAAGTTTAAAGGCAGTCTCAGAAAACTTTATGGGAAATAGAAAAAGTCCGCAATACAAAAAAATTGTTGCCAAAATGATTAAGGATTTTAAAAATTTAGGATGTTTGATGAGCTTAGAATTACATTTCATACATTCTCATTTTGATAATTTTCCATATAATCTCAGAGATTTCAGCGAGGAACGAGGTGAACGTTTTCATCAAGATATAAAAGTGATGGAAACTCGATATCTGGAAAGATGGGATGAAAATATGATGGCAGTTTTCTGTTGGATGCTCAAGAGGGACATACGAAGAACGGACAGAAAACGTAGACGAAATCCTTTGCATAGAAGATTTAAAGAAAAGAGAACACTCTACAGCAGCAAAAAGGAAAACTAATAAAGAGTGGAGATTAGTTCTACGTAGTTTAAATACCAAACATCCCTTATAAGAGCTACATGATGTACAAAATCCGCTCATTCAACCTCCTCGTAATGTACGGGTAATGCTAATACCGACGGTCCATTCCTTAATGTCAGCGAACTCAAGAACATATAAATACCAAGATTCATAAAAATTGAACTATTTTCTAAAAATTTGACAGCCATATTGCATCCGTTATTTTGAAAATGAATAATCTGACGATAAATTTGTAATCAGCGACTCCAAAAACCCCTGAGTAACAAGATTCAAGCAAATCTGTCATTATTTAAAAAATTTTCCCTGTCACTTAAAATCAGCTGTTTTTTGAGGTTATGTCAAAATCCTGACGTGATGGAGCAAAAAGGACTTCAGATTCATGTTCAGCGCATCAAAATACATCAAGAAATGATGGTCTCATTCCCCGGCCCGGGTACTTTTTTTGAGTGGCGAGGTTACCAAAAAAATTAAAATTTTAACCGTTTCCAAAGGGTAATAAGAGGGCTGAATTTATTTTTGTGCCTTTTTTCAGTTTCAGCGACCCAAAAAACGTAGGTTTAGACACGGCACTCAACTTTTCGTGAAAAATTGAATTTTATCTCCACCTTGAGGGTGTTATAGGAGTTGTAGAGAGTTAAGAGAGGGAAGAATTTGTCTTTCCCTTAAAGATATAATTTTCTCTCTTTTGTAATTGAAATTAAATATATTTAATTCAAAAAGTAGTAGTTTCTTTTTATGTGTACGTTACTTATCCATTTATATTTAAAAGGAGAGAACTATAAGCGTTTTTCAGCTTTCTTCTAAACATCACGTAAGTTGTGGCTTTTTTGCTTTATTGTTGAAATTACGTGCAGTGAGATTAATCTGCGCCAAAGGTTGTAAAATCGCACTTGCAAAGACCCCCGTAAAACGATGCTTGGGATATAAAGTTCGTTCGCACGTGAGTGATGAACCTTAAGTTCCGACTGAACGACGCCAAATACATATACTTCTATTTTTAACCATAATTCCATAGTTTTTAATGTCGTTCTCTGTCTTCTTAACTTTAGACAAAAAATCATTACCAAGTATGATAATGAAATTTTCTTCTGAAAGTAAAAATTTAATTTGATTTATCATTCCTTAGTTACAATTTTAAACAATTAATAATGATGATAAAATTATAGATTAATTAAGTTTATTGTGAAAATTTTTAATAATTGAATAACATGGTTTCATAAAAATTAAATAATACCATAACACTTTTATATTATTAAAAATTTTAGGGAATTTTTCATTTAACAGAGAGATAGAGAAAAGGTAGAAAGTAAATTAATTCAAAGACAAAAAATCCTATAGAAAAGCTTTTCGGATTTTGAAACTTAATCTCATAATGTAAGGACCACACGAAATAAATATACTATAAAATAAGCGCAAAAAATGAGTACAAACAATAATTTAATGGAGTGAGTGACAAACACGTATTTCGTATTATTGTCATTGCATTAAAGATAAAACTAAAAAGAAGAAGTGCAGAATCCTGTCAAGTTTACGACTTTAGTATCAAAGTACTGTTTGTTGTTAAAGCTACATTTCATTAGATTTCCAACAAGAAATCACTTTTTAGATTTTTATGACAGCCATAAAATACATAAGAGGAAATTAGCTAAAAGAAAACTTTTATGGAATAATAAAGTTACTAAAGTATTTCTGATGTCTTTTACACTTATACTAGTGCAACAATAACGCGTGCTGAAACGTACATATGGTTTTCAGTATCTTTCTTTGAAGAAACAGAAAAGCTTAAATTGTATTTAATTTTCCACTTACAGTCAATGGATTTGTTTAAAATTGACTCATTAAATTTATAATATACTTCATTTTGAATTCAACATTTTGGATTTTTTAATTTTGTCCTTGGATTTACAAAATGAGAAACCTTAGAAATATATACAAAAAATATACAAATTAACAAGTAAAAAAAATTTTTTTTAATTAATTTTTCATTTTATATGAGAAAAATTTGTAGGACAATTCCCTAGGTGCAAACTGACGATGTTTTCAAACTATATAAAGCTTTTATAAAGATTGATCAATATGAATGATTGACGAGAAGCTTTTCTTTCTGTATATTATCTAAATTAAGTCAATTTTTAAAAAATTTGTTAAAATATAGGTCAGAAAGTAATATTTATATTTTACAGTGATATTCATATTTTTATAGTATGAAAATGAATAGGGTAAACGTACCAATTGTCGAGGGTGGTTCCTATTGTCGAGTAAACAAACTTCGAAATTTATTTAAACATTGTAGCACATTATAAATGGAAAAAAGTGATAAATATTAATTTACTTATGCATTATAAATGTAAAAAAAAATTTATTAATATTATATCCACAAACAAATGAGACGTTTTAGACAATATTTGTTGGTTATTACCATGGTAACATCGACAAATGGGACACCCTCGGCAATTGGTACACTTACCCTATAAGAAATAATTTTGTAAAACTAAAATAATTATTGAATGTCGATTCTAGTTATTCTCGAAATTTTTACATAATCATGAGTTTTTAAGCTCATATTTATAATGAGCGATAAAAATCTATAAATTAGTATACTTCAAAGCTTAAATAAAAAAAGAATTGTTTCTAGGTTTCAAACAGTGCGATCATAATTATCATTTTAAAAAAGAATGTATATTTAAAAAGAATAACTAATTTAAAAAACGCGTTCCCTACAGACTCATTAAGAACTTTTCATCCAAAATTCAAAGTGGTTAATGAGCAATACGGTACCCTTTAAAATTTACAAAGTTTTTTTAATACTTAATAATAGAAAATTCATTCCGTGACATATTTTGCTCTCAAGAAGTAGAGAAAAGAAAGTAAATTTTAAAAGGAGGAGGAAAGAAGATAAAGCTCGTTTCTGAATATAGTATCCATTGTCGGTAGATTTATTTTATGCTCAACTGGAAAATTCTATTTCTTTCAAGAGATACTTTAAACGTTTTTAGAGAGGTTAAAAAAGAATTCGGATGATGTCCAACGAGTTTCTAGATATGACGCTCTGCATGGTGACAGAAGAGAGTGCTTTGTTTCATTTTCCCCGAAGAAAACTTTCATCGTGCTTCTGGTGCTTGATTAAAAGTAAACAAGAACGTAATCACGAATTCGTTACATCGGAGACCCACCACAGTTCCAGAGTATTGTTCAATAAGATAAGAGTGGTCGTCTACGTCATCGTTGTTGTTTTCGTCGAAAGGAACCTTCGAAACGAAAAGCTTATAAACTATTCTTCAGTCTCCTTTTAAACGATTTCCCCTTACTCCTTTGACTTTTCACCTGTTTTCCAACCTTTCGTCATTTGTTCTGTATTTTATTTAACAACCTGGCAAGAAGTTAGATTACTAACCAATATAAATTCATTCAAATAAACTTTTCACATAAAATTTTTGTCTTTTTCTCGTTTACGCAAAAATTAAATTGTATGATTTAGAATAAATTTTTCATTTATCTAAATTTTTTTAACTGCAAAATAAATTAATTTTGTATTTACAAATATAAAGGTACGGTATTTTTTAATGTGTTCTCAGAAGGTTAATTAAAAAAGTTTATTAAATTTTAATTGATTTTTTGAAGGGAAAAGTGTTTTTTATTCGCATTTATATATATTAGCATATCAAACCTGTGGTTATATATTTTTTTCACAAATTCAACGGTTTATTTTATAGTGAGAACTGCGCGAGGACCACGAAAATTCAAATGCGACAGCTGCTATTTCACTTCCAGCGCATTAACTGTGCACTGTTGAGAGACGCGGTGGTGGCTGACGGCACAAGCTCTTACGCCCAACATTTTGCATGATTTCACGTGTCAGCGGCTTCGCCGCATAATAATCGCAAGTCCGCGCAAATTTTAATTACATATTCCTGTTGGGAATTCAAAAAATAACAAAGTTTTTTTTTAAAAAGCATAAATAAAAAAAATTGCTACCGAGAATAACGATTTATGCATCGCGTCCAATACACTGATCTACATATAAAATATTCATCCTATTGCCAAAGATTTATTGCTTTCCAGAAAAAGCTACATATAATACAAAACGCACGTGTATTCCATTAATTAATTATTACTATTGATGATGAAAAAAATTTTATAATTATTGAAAATTATATTCATTTTAAGAAACAATATTCTTCTTTAAGTAATTGTAAAAAAATTAATTTTTGTATTTTTTTACACAAACTTTTTGTTGCCTTTTGTGCAAAAGTTTTCTTTTATTAAGATATTTCAGTTCCTCATAAAAATAAAAAAACGTTTTATTTTTATTACTAATCAAAACCTTACTGAAATACTAGAAATGGAGCCAGAATTTACATCTGAATATCAAGTAAATCGAAAAAGAGTCACAAAAGTCCGACTCTACACCGAACCAAAATTTAAAAAGCTGTTACTCCACATCTGACTCTATACAATAATAGAATAGACTTTGCAAACGTCCGATTCTTCAACATACAATTAATTTTATTTTTTATTTTTTTTCCAACACGTTTTGTTGGCATTATCCCTTAAAACCGCGCGTCGCTGCACATTAGGGTGGTCCAAAAATACATTCAGAAAAAAACGTCGGAATTTTTTTGCTCTCCCCTCCGAATTGAAGTTTGTAGAAAAAAATACCCCTATTTTTCGGAATAAAATAATAATAACCAGTGCCTCAAAGGCCCTGAAGGTTTTTATGTATTTTAAATGAGAAAAAAAACATTTTTCGTAAATTTAATATAAAATTTAGAGAAATTTTTTTTCTTTACTCGGTTAAGGATGTTTTTCTTCTAGAGTGATTAAGGAATAAAATCGTTTTACATATTAAACACATTTTTTATATTTTTTTTATTTTTAAAAAATTCTTAAAAAAGCAAAAAATGGTAATTTATTATTTTTTATTAGTTATTATTCACGTGTTATAAATCTAATGCATTTAATTTTTCACTGTAACTTTATTGCTATTAGGAAACTGTTTGCGGTACTCCGTTACTACTTGAAGTCAATATGAAGAACGTTAATCGAAAAAATAAATATATATCAAAATTGATTTATAAAAATCGATTTCAATGTCCATTCCTGTGAATTCAGTAGAATTAAATTTTGGCAGGTTTTATATAATTATCTAAAGAAGTTAGAAAATTATTGAAAATAATTCGTTTATTAATCTATAAACAGATAAAAAATTATTAATTATTTATGGATATATTCTTGAAGCAAATTGTATTACAATAGATGAAAAAAATGATAATAACTAATAAAAAATAATAAATTACCGTTTTTTGCTTTTGAGGATTTTTCAAAAATCAAAAAAAAATATAAACATTAAAAAAATTTGTTAAAATATGTAAAAAGATTTTATTCCTTAAACCTCTAAAAGAGAAACACTTTTACCGAGTAAAATTAAAAAGTTTCTCTAAATTTTATATAAAATTTACGAAAAATGGTTTTTTATCATTTAAAATACATAAGAAATTTGAGGAATTATTTTATTACGAAAAAAACAGGGGTATTTTTTTCTATAAACTTTAATCCTGGGGGGTGAGAGCAAAAACTTCTGACTTTTTGTTTTTTGGGCCACCCTACTGCACATACTGTATCCACACCCTAGTGTTTGTTTTTAATGAAATACCTTTTATTTTACTTCAAACGTATTATGCACAGTGCATTTCTTGAAACGGGAGTAAAATACATATTTTACCTATGGGTAAGAATTCTTATATGTTTCGATTGCTTATGATGGTATAATCAAAACTTGTTAATAGTTTTCCAAATTCAAATGTTTTTAAAAGTTATTGAAGCTCAAAGTTATATGTAGCATTTTAGTAAATAGCGAATTACTCGCTATTGGATTAACCGATTTTATGCAAATGTGAGACAAAATACTGAAACAGCAAAATTTTTTTTTCAATCTTTTTTGCATTAAAAGATAACTAGACTATGGCATTGCCAATTGTCAAAATAAAATATTGGTAACACTCAGAACATCTTGTAGGTGAGCTGAAGAAATATATTGACGTCGAACTTATTTTTAAATTTGTAAATTTAGCAGAAACATCTACTATTTACATTTATCCCTTGTTTACATTTTCCTCAAATAACCCTATTCTAATTCATATTTTATATTTATAAAGAAAAATTTGAATTACAAATTTTCACATTTAATTATTTTTTAAATCGCTAATTTTATTTTAAAAAGTGAGTGAGAAGTCAGCCGTGCGCGAATTTATTTATTCCATATAATTATTCCTTTTCAGCATCCAGGTTTCCAAAAATGACAACAAAAAATTTTGTGTATGTATGTACATATCCGAGTCGAGTCAAAGTCTGCTAAGACCCTACTTTATGAAGGATCTTTCAACACTTTTTTGTACAACAAAAAAAAAGTTATAAATTTTTTTTATAAGTTTTTGGCCCTGAGGGTGCAATCTCATGCTGAGCAGAAAACACAATGCAACGCAGAAACCCCCAAAAATGCGTTTTTAGGGTATTTACCCCCACTTTTCTCAAAATCCTGACGTGATGGCCAATTTTGTAACCCGGGATCGTGTTCAGCGTCTTTAATGGACACTATGAAATCTCATAAAAATGTAAGTCTTTTTTTGTTGACCTATGTTATTAATAATTTTAGCTCAAAAGCCCTATTGTTTGCTATATTATATGGATATAAAAATTAAAAAAATCGAAATAAATAGATCCCATCGTTTGCCCACAATCAGACAACGCCTAAAAGTTGTTAATTTAGTTCTAGTTTCTTTCAAATATTTTGAAAAAAATCGATCGATACATACATTCTTAAAAATAAAATTTTATTTTAAAAGTCAAATACTGTCCGATTTCTCGTGGAACGCCATATCTGTATTTCTCTCATACTCATGGCCTAGTTACAAAACGCAACGGAAAACGCTACCATGAGACTCCAGCTGCAGAATTTTTTTAAATTACCATAATTTTTTTGTATTTTATAATTGCAAATAAATTTAAAAACAGAATGTGTAGTTAGTTTAAATTAGAAATAACAAATGCGTATTAAAACTATTGCAGAAGCACCTTTACAACTTATTGTCAAGGCAATGTAAACTTTTTTCTATAAATTTTTTTTTGACAGTCATAAATGTCATTTTGAAATTTTTTGGTAAATTTTTTTCTATCAACAGTTATATAAACACACCCTTAAGTTGCGGTTACACCTCTGCAGGCGCCTGTCTGCAGGTTGTCATGGTAACGTACAGGAGTAAGAGAGTCAATGAATTCATACTCCTTCTTACTCTCGTTGCTCCTGCCTGTGCAGGCAAGCAGCCTGCAAAGATGTAACCGTGACATTTTAAACTATCACTTTAAAAGCAAAATTGATTTTTTTATGTCAGTTCCCAAATTAGCTCAGTTAGTTAGAAAGTTAGGTTAATGCGCGTCGTTCTCGGGTTCGAATCAAATTTGTTTTGAAAATTTTTTACAGAATGTTTGGCTTTCAATAAAGAGAAGAGCAAAAAACTTAATTTTTTTATTTAATAATTATTAATTAATTACGTTACAAATTATTTTGTTAATATTGACCATAATAGGTAAATTCACTACAACCTTACAAGAACCTTACACCATGATAATAACCTTCCAACAGCCTTACCTCAACCTATACATGTAAGCTTACCTCAACCATTACTCGTAAGCTTACCTAAACTTTTACATGTAAGCTTACGTCAACCTTTACTTGTAAGCTTACCACAACTTCTACTTGTAAGCTTACCTCAACCTTTACTTGTAAGCTTACCTCAACCATTACTTGTAAGCTTACATCAACTTTTACATGTAAGCTTACATCAACTTTTACATGTAAGCTTACATCAACTTTTACATGTAAGCCTATGAGTTTTTCGAATAAGCTTACAATAGGATTAGGTGTAATTCCACATAAGCTTTATTCATAAGCTTACGGAATTGCGGAAATTTTTAGACTCATTTAGGACTACAACAGTCTTACGCGGTAAGCCTTACAACCCCTACATTTCTTTCGATGGAAGTAGAATTAATGTCATGAATATCTACAAATCAACACATATTTGATGAGAATGTAAACCTTAAAGTCGTAGTAACTTTAAGACAAGTAAATTATTTAAGGGCTCAAAAAAGATATGGCGTGTCTGATACGTAGTCTCAGCTGATTTAGTCAGATCCGCAGCGAAATATTTATGGGCGAGGAATCAGTAGATTTTAGCTGAACTTTTTTAAAACATATAGACAATGGAGTTTTTCTCATACAAGAAGGAATAAGAACAGGGGGTCGATTACGTAACTTATTCCGGATTTCACATTCCGGATTCCACATTCCGAAATTCCACATTCCGAAATTCCACATTTCGAATTCCACATTCCGGATTTCACATTCCGAATTCCACATTCCGGGTTACACATTCCGTCTTACACATTCCGGATTACACTTACAGATTTCTCATTTCGGATTCCACTTACGGATTCTTCATTCCGGATTCCACATTTCTGATTCCACTTACGGATTCCAGATTCCACCTTCCGGATTCCATATTACACATTCTTCATTCCTCATTCCGGATTCTATATTTTACACTCCGAAATCCCTTATTTCACATTCCACATTCCAGAATTCACATTTCACATTCCGAATTCCGATAGCCACAAATTCCACAATCTGAATAGTCGATTTTTTAACCTCTGGTCCTGTCCTTAATGAATTAAGGAGTTATTTGTTACTACAGAACATATTTTTTTAAACTTTTTTATTGGATTAAATGAAACATATACTATACAAGAATGATACGTAAACACTATTTTGTCTGGAAAAATTCAATAATCTACTTTTAACATGATAACTTTAAATAATAAATATATTCTAGTTTGTTGATAATAATTTGGTAATTCTAAAAATTCCTAATTTCATTAAAACATTGTTATCTAAACTTAAAGAATTCCCTAATTATTTGATGTCTGATTTCATGTCCTTCTCTATTATTTTCTATATAATTTGGTATTTCCTCTTCCTGCAGCTCTTCGTCATCATCAATAGCAACAACTGGTAGTCGATAATGTTTTCGAACATTTTGCAGGACACAACATTTATAATTTTTCCTAAATTAATAAAAATAGTTTTATAATTATGTTAACCCTCTAACTCCGGGAAGGACACATATTTTACTCAACTTTTAGAGCCGTCGTTCTTAGCGATTTCATAAGTTCTAGATTCCGAAATAATCGCAAATAACTAATTTTGAAAAAAAAACTATCAAAATTTTTTTTATTCTTTTTTCTTAATCTACAGGATCTAATACGTCGAATTATGCACTTTTAATTAATTTTTTGATACTTTAAACAATTTCTTCCATTGTTAGACAAAAAAGGGACCACTTTGTCGATTTGTTGCAATAGTTGTTTCTGTTTCAAAGTGGAGAGGGTGGAAAAATTTAAATCTTTCTTTATTTCCCATCTTCAGGGTGTACTAGACATAAAACAACTTACATAGAAATAATTTCCTAGAAGAACCAAAGAAATTCGCATAACAATTATTAATTTCATTTTTTTAAATAAAAATTTCGATATTTCATAAAATTATTCACAATAAAGTCCCTCAGAAATTTTTTTTATGTCTACTTTCTCTTTTTTTGATTCAAATAACTTAATAAAATAACATCTAACAAGTAACTTCCCAAAAAATCAAGTTTATTAATTAAAAAACACATTTTTAGAAAAGGGATCACTTTGTCGGTCTGTTGCAAAAGTTGTTTTTGTTTCTAAATATTGGGGGCGGAAAAATTCAAAACCTTTGGATTTTTCATTTTAAGGGTATGCTAGACTTAAAACAATTCTTATCTGAATAACTTCCTAGAAGAACCAAATATATTCGCATAGCAATGTTTAATTTCATGTTTATAGAAATGAATTTTTAAAATTTTTGCTAAGATTTTTTATAATAAAAGCGCTTAAAATATTTTTTCAGGCTACTTTTCTTTTTTTGCTTGAAATAACTCTAAAAAATAACACCGAACCTGTAACTCCGTTAAATATTGCACTTTCTTAATTAATAACCGTATTTTTAGAAAAGGGATCACTTTGTCGGAGATCCATTATTCTGTCATTGTTAAAAAATGATGGTTGGGGGTGGGATTCGAAACCTATTGATTTTTAATCTTAAGGGTGTACTAGACTTAAATAAACTCATATCTGAGTAGCTTCTCAGAAGAACCAAAGATATTCATATTACAATCTATGATTTCGTTTTTCTCGAAATGACGTATTTGATACTCCAAACTTTAAAATTCTGTAACTTATTAAATTTTTCAGCCAGAAGGTTGTAAGACCACTCAAAATTTTCCAAATTTTGTCAGGAATTTGCGCAATCTAGATAAGTTCAATAGTGCCAAAGTCGCCCCTTTTCATGCGGGCGTCCACATATTACGATTAGCATGTGATTACTATATAATAGAGTATGCTCGGGATGTATCACCCACGTGAAACGATTACCGGTAAACCCCGCGGAATCTCCGCGGAGTTAATCCGCAAATTTTCCGCGGAGTTATGATTTTCTCATATATACTAAAAATTAGCAAAACAAGTTAAATTGTAAAAAAACCGATTTTCAAAAATATCATTTATGGTTATTCAAGCAATCCATAAATATTTTTAACCTAAAATGTCAAAACGAGGAATCAGCATATTTAACA
The DNA here is from genome assembly GCA_032873175.1 of Leptopilina drosophilae. Lineage (NCBI taxonomy): Eukaryota > Metazoa > Arthropoda > Insecta > Hymenoptera > Figitidae > Leptopilina > Leptopilina drosophilae. Next base: position 46,739,677 of record CM065481.1, on the reverse strand, counting down.
TATCCTGACAATATTAAAATAATTTTAAAGTATCCATCTATCCATAACATTACACACGATTATCCTGGTATGATCCACAATATTTTATCAAAATTTGGTACAATTTCAAAGGTAAGTTTACTTTCAAGATCGATCACCTGGATATTACCCACGGTTATCCAGTTAGCCTGTCACTATTTTGAACATTCCCAGAGGATTCTAAGTTTCGAATTTAAAAGGTAACCTAACCTAACAAAAACAATTAATCTACATAACACCCGCGGTTATCCATGTATCATGTTAATATTTTAAACAACTTCTAAGATAAGTCAACAAAACCTGTCGAATATGATGCATCAACTGATATCCATGTATACAGTCACTTTTTGATCAATTTCAAAAGTAAGTTAGCATAATATGTCAAAGAGGAAACATCTAGCTAATCATCTACTGTTGTCCAGGTATCCGGTCAATTTTTCAATAAATTTCAAAGGTAAGATAACATATCCTGACAAAGACAAAGCACCAGCTTATCAACCAATGTTATCCAAGTATCCGACCATTATGTTGGACAATTCCAAAGTAAGTGAACCTACTCTGATTAAGACGATGCATTAGTAAATAAACTACAGATAACAAGCACTGCGTTCATTTTTTCATCAATTTCAAAGGTAAGTTAACATAACATGTCATAAACGATACAAATGATGATTATCTAGTATTATCAAGATATCATGTGGAATGTTTGTACAATTTCAATGGTAAGCCAGCTGAACCTGCCCAAGACGACACACCATCTACTAATAAACCAATGATATCGAAAGATATTCTATTGAATATTCAAACAATTTTAAGGGTAAGTAAACATAAGCTGTCATAAAAATACACCTGCTAATTATCTAATGTTATCCAGATATTTAAATTGTCCAAACATTTGACTGAATATGTGAATAGCATTACCTAACTAGCAGGTGTATCGTATATGACAGGTTCGTTGGTGTACCCTTGAAATTGTTCGAATATTCGACAGCATATATTTAAATGTCAGTGGAATATTAGCTGATGCATCATCAGGTTATGTTGGCTTACCTTTGAAATTGTCCAAAACATTCGACTGAATATCTGGATAATATTACATGATTAGCAGGTATATGATATGTTATGTTGACTTACCTCTGAAATTGTCCAAACATTCGACAGGATATCTGAATAACATTAGATAATAAGCAATTGTATCGTATTTGGCAGGTTATGTTGACTTGTATTAGACATTGTTTAAAATATTAACATGAAATCTAAATAATCGCGATGGTTATGTCGATTTATTGTTTTTCCAGGTTACGTTAACTTACCTTTGATATTGTTCGAATATTTGTCGTGATATCTTTGGATATTAGTGGGAATTATTAGAAGGTGCTGCATTGTCTAGGACAGGTTGTGTTGACTTATCCTTGGAATTGTCCAAAGTAATGGTCGGATTTTTGGATAACAGTGGTTGATAAGCTGAGGCTTTGTCTTTGTCAGGCTATGTTAACTTACCTTTGAAATTTATTAAAACATTGACGGGATACCTGGACAACAGTAGATGATTAGCTAGATGATTCCTCTTTGACATATTATGCTAACTTACTTTTAAAATTGATCAAAAAGTGACTGGATACATGGATATCAGTTGATGCATCATATTCGACAGGTTATGCTGACTCATCTTAGAAATTGTTCAAAATATTAACATGATACATGGATAACCGCGGGTGTTAAGTAGATTCATTGTTTTTGTCAGGTTAGGTTACCTTTTAAATTTGAAACTTAGGATCCTCTGGGAATGTTTAAAATAGTGACAGGCCAACTGGATATTCGTGGGTAATATCCGAAAATGTAGAATCTAGAATGTAAAATGTGCAATCCAGAATGTGGAATCCGGAAGGTAAAATTTGGTTTTTTTAATACTAAATGTGAAATACGGAATACGAAACGTGTATCCGGAATTGAAATGTGTAATCCGGAGTGTAGAATTCAGAATGTGGAATCAGGAATGTGGAATCCGGAATAAGTTACATAATCGACCCTCAGGAACGCAAATAAATAATGTACAATAATCGCAAATTACTCCGCGCGAAGCGCGGACGAGAATGTGTCCGCCTGGGGGGCGGGCAGATTTTTTTAGATATGGAAGTGGTTTCCCATGTAATTTTGTGCGCTGAATACGATCCCGGTTTAAAATATTGCGTATCACGTCAGGATGTTAAGAAAAGTAAGGGAAACACCAAAAAACCTGTATTTGACGGTTTTCAGTATTTTTTCTCCTAAACTTGAAGTGCTAAAAACGTCTATATAATCTTAAATTAAAGCTTTATTCGTGTACTTTAAGACCCTTAATAGAAAAATAAAAAAACAAAAAATGATGAGAAAAGTGTGGGTAAAGACCCAGAAAAATCTGGTTTTGACGGTTTTCAGTATTTTTTCCCTGAAACCTGATGTGCGAAACACTTCTATATAGTCTCAAATTAAAGCTTTATTCGTTCAGGTTAAGACCCACTTGCGTAAAATAAAAAAAAGAAAAAGATTTTGAGAAAAGTGGGGGTAAAGAACAAAAAAATACTTTTGAGGGATTTGAGTATTTTTTTCCTTAACCTGTTTGCTGAAATCTTTATTATAGTCTTAAATTAGAGCTTCAATCGTACACTTGAAGACCCACAAGCGCAAAATGAAAAATGAAGAATTTTGAAAAAAGTGGGAGTAAAAAGATTCAAAAAATTTGTTTTTGTTATTGGAACGGTTCTGTATGTATTTTTATGCGCTGTACACGATTCTGGACTTTAAAATTGCGTTCCAGAGAGCACGTAACCTTGCAGCAATATTAAACTGCAATATTTGCATTATTGCCGTGTAACATTACTACATGGTTGTCATAATGTTAAAATGTCCCACCTTGCCCAAGATTGCACATTAACATTGTCGCAAGATTGCACTATAAGCTTGCTGCAATATTGCACTGCAAGCTTTCAGCAAGTTTGATGTAATTTTACGTGAGAATTGTTTATTATATAAATATAATAATTTATTATTATCAACAAATTTATATTTAATATTTGATTTTTATTTAACATAACATAATTATAACAACGTTATAATAATAATAATGTTATTAATTTCCCCAAAGAATTGGATGCAGACGTTAACTATACACACTGAGATAATATGGTGAAAAGTCTTTTCAGCGGACCGATACTTACAGTCTGCGCGAGACAAGTCGTGCGCGAGAGAGGTATTTCTTGCCATCAAGCAAGGAATTGGAAAACTAATTGAAGTTTCTTTTATACTTATCTAACTCCTTGCTAGATGGCGCGAAATACCTCTCTCGCGCAGAATATAAGTATCGGTCCACTGAACAGACTTTTCATCATATTATCTTAAATAATAATGTGTATAATATATAAGATGTTGTAATCTATCGATCACTCCGAGTCAAATTAGAAACAAAATAAAGATGTCTTTACGTTTCGACAGCGCAGCTGTCCTCTTCAGAACTATGGTTTATTAAAATAAAACATTTTTGTAAATTACAAATTAAAACAATTACATAATCCTTATAAAATAAAAATTAAATAAACATTTACCGCAATTTCTTAATTAAGATATTTAACATAATTTTAAAATATAAAGACAGTTCCATGAGGAACGTCTTCGTCGTAGCGATAACAATTAGACACTGGTGAGAAATATATATTTCGGATAATATTATAAATACGGAGATGAGGTAAATGACCGCATACGTAAACAGAGAACGAACACGTGAATTGTCATGGTAAATCAGAAAATAAGAGAGGAGTTATGAATATATTTATCTCTCATTTAGAAAATGAATATAATTACTATTAAGATTTTGTATGTCTTCTTTTTTATTGACTGAATTCTTTTGTAGATTGATGTGAATCATCTCTGATATTAATCGATTTTATAGTTTTGTTCTTTATCCAATATTTTAAAGTTATCCCAATCAAAATCGTGTTGAAACAAATTATGTTCAGCAATTACACTAGATTTCGAATTCTTATGTTCTTTAACACGAACACCAACCATTCTCTTTGACTGGCCAACATAAGAAGCTGTACAATTTTTACAGTCAAGTTTGTAAACTACATTTGTATTTTTAGATTTTTTACTTTTATCTTTTCCTTTTTTAATCAGATTATGGTTTAATTTATTATTTTTACATGGAATAGATAAAACATAATTATTAAGAACATAAGCAGTTTTTTTATAAAGATAAGGAACATAGGGTAAAATAACTTTTGGCATGTTAAGGTAGTACGCTCGTGATCCCACTTTTCTATAGAATTTCATGAAATTTGAAATCTGAATAGTTAATAACAAGATCTATGTATTTGCAAAATATTAAAAAAATTGACCGTTTCTAAAACAAGATATTTAAGTTCATAGTTTGTTATTTAACATGGTTAACCTATGAAAAGTGCATGTAAACGGCACATTTCTTCTAATAACTTCTAAAATTTTCTATAGATTGTTTTAAAAAACTAATATATTATAAATGAATGTTTGATAAATTTATAACAAAAAAATAAACCAACATTAACCGTTTTGTTTAAAAGATATAGTATTTTAAAAATTATTAATTTTGAATCGTAAGTACTGTTGACGAAAACATGTGGCAACGTCGCACTATGACGCTATTAGAAAAGTGCGCGAAAAATTTGAAAAATGAAAAAGAAGGGACTGATGTTTAATGTTGTAAATGTTGTTTATTTAGAAAAATTAAAATTGTTATAATGTTTAACAAATATTAAATATTTTTTTTTACATTAACAATACATGTTATAAATTAAAACAATATGAACGATGGCCATAAACGATTAAAAAATAATTATACGTATTTATAAACAAGTTTTGAAAGTAGATAATTTATATTGCATTAATAACACAGGTTTACAAATTAAAAACTTTTTTTTGCCAATAGAACAAAACATTCTTTTTTCGATTAGTAGGTGTTTTCTCAGTAAGAAAATCATAGTTTTAATTTTTTTCCCTCGTGTAGTTTTTTTGTAGCTTCAAATTTTGTAATTTTGAGGCGCGACGGCACTTAAATTTACCTGTAGGAAAATCAACTCGTCCAACAATGATAAATAGGATGCTGTTGGAAAGGTAATTAAATAATCTTTCAATCCATATTTTACAGAATAAAATTGAATGAAAATTGAGAGAGCTACAGTCGACTCAAAATCAAATTTCATGGAAATTTTGATGATTTTTAGACACTTGACTAACTTTTGATAATTTTTTCCACAACAAACAGTAGAAAATATTTAGGTTTTAAATTTTTTATTGATATCTTATTCAATTAAGAAACTTTACAGACCTTGTGGACCTTGATTGGATTAAAAATGAAAATTCCACACCATATTTAGTGAACAAAAGTACTTTGCCACTTTTAGTATACTTTTCAATATTTGCAGCAAACATGCAAATAGTAAAATTATGTTAAGTACTAAAGTTACTAAAATCACATATCAAGGAATTCTAGAGTTGCTCAATTCGAATACAATGTCAAGTATCAAAATTTCAATATGGCGGATCCAATATGGCGGACAAGTTTTTTTAAAAATCGATTAAGTTTATAACAATTTCGTTACTCGGGGTTTTTCGGTGACACTAATGACGAGTCTGATGTCAGATTTTTAAAATTAAAAATGGTAGATTCAATTAAGTGGACGAGTTTTGGCTTTCTGATTAGGTATTTTGAAAATTCAAAAAGGTGGATTCAGTCTGTGCGAACATATTTTAAAAGTTTAAAGCTAAAACTCATAAAAATTGATACTTTAGAGTTTGTGGGGTCTTTAATTCCAAAACCAACGACAGTTTTAAAATTTTCAAATTGATTTATTGTTGATGGAAAATAAAAACTTTACTCTAATTGCAATCAACTATCTAATTTTTAATTTTCAATAAATTTCTATAACTTTTTAACTGCAATACATTTTAAATATATGTAATTAACTTTATCAAAGTATATTTAAAAAACAAAAGTTTTTAAATAATAAATTAAAATTATTTTTTGAAATGTTTTCGAGCCCTTTTACATTCTTCATCCCCCTCCTTGATGTTTTTAGTGTCTGTATTTTCGAATGAGATTTGAAATGTATTGCAGTTAAAAAGTTATAGAAATTTATTGAAAATTAAAATTAAGATAGTTTATTGCAATTACAATAAAGTTTTTATTTTTCATCAACATAACATCAATTTAAAAATTTAAAAACCGACTTTGGTTTCGGAATTAGAGACCCCAGAAACCCTAATGTATTAATTTTCATGAGTATTTCATGCTTTAAACATTTAAAATGTGTTCGCACAGACTGAATACACCTTTTTGAATTTTCAAAATATGACATGGAATTTGTAATCAGAGACCTAATCAGAGAGCCAAAAACTCGTTAACTCAATTGAATCTACCATTTTTAATTTTAAAAATCTGACATCAGACTCGTCATTAGCGACACCGAAAACCCCCGAGTAACGAAATTGTCATTAATTTAATCGATTTTTAAAAAAACTTGTCCGACATATTGGATTTGCCATCTTGAAATTTTGATACTTGACATTGTATTCGAATTGAGCAACTCTAGAATTCCTTGATATGTGATTTTAGTAACTTTAGTACTTAACATAATTTTACTATTTGCATGTTTGCTGCAAATATTGAAAAGTATACTAAAAGTGGCAAAGTACTTTTGTTCACTAAATATGGTGTGGAATTTTCATTTTAAATCCAATCAAGGTCCACAAGGTCTGTAAAGTTTCTCAATTGAATAAGCTATCAATAAAAAATTTAAAACCTAAATATTTTCTACTGTTTGTTGTGGAAAAAATTATCAAAAGTTAGTCAAGTGTCTAAAAATCATCAAAATTTCCATGAAATTTGATCTTAAATCGACTGTAGCTCTCTCAATTTTCTTTCAATTTTATTTTGTAATATATGGATTGAAAGATAATTAAATTACCTTTCCAACGGCATCATATTCATCATTTCTGGACGAGTTGATTTTCCTACAGTTAAATTTAAGTGCCGTCGCTCCTCAAAAATACAAAATTTGAAGCTACAAAAAAACTACACGAGGGAAAAAAATTTAAACTATGATTTTCTTACTCAGAAAACACCTACTAATCGAAAAAAGAATGTTTTGTTCTATTGGCAATTTCACTGAAAACCAGTGTAATATTCAGAATGCAATAAAATGATTCTATTAACAGCCAACTTTTAATGTTAAAGACGATAATTTAAAAAAAATAATATCACAACATTAATCGTATTTATAACTCTCTTCTTTTAAAAATTTTAAACTTCAAATTTTTAGCAATTTCTTGCAATTCGACTACACGACGGCCTATGCACACTTCGTTTACGCCGAATTCACGATTTTTTTAGCGAGATTCATTGCATCCACGCATTTTTTTCGGTGTTTGGAAACATTTACTTTTGCAAATTTCCCTTTTTCCCGAAATTGTTTATTCCAAAAATGCATCTCCATAACATTTGACAACTTATTAGAGTTCATTCACTGTATATATTTCGTATACCTTCATTACACAGCACTACAAAATTGCGACGTTGCCGCACTTTGTAACCTGACTAATATACTTGTGTGCTAGCGTGTCTGTACATGGGGCTGGCTATGTATTCAGTATAGTCAGGCAAAAGAATCTTGAAGCAGGTGCTACAGTAACTGCACCATACTATAGCATGCTAGTAAAATATATTTTTAAGAGTGACTGTCGCGAGCGTACTACCTTAATATAAAAACTGTTGTTATTATTGGTAAATTTCTTAGAATTAGATTCAATTAAATGAATACGCCTTGTTATATATTTTTCAATAAATTCCAAAGGATAATTATTTTTTAGAAGTGTGTTCTTAACAAACTCAATATTTTTAATATATGATATTTTTTATGAGAAAGATTAATAGCTCTATCAACTAAATTATAAATAATTGCAATTTTTTGAGAAAAAGGATGTTTAGAGTCCTAATTAATTGTACGTCCGGAAAAACTAGGTTTTCTATACCAGTCAGTAATTAGTTGATTATTCTTATTGATAATAAGAAGAACATCCAAAAAACTAATGGTATTATTATTTTGTTTTTCAAATGTAAACTGTAATCTTTCGTCATAACTATTATAAATGTTAATCATTTCATCAATTTTATCCTTTGGTATGCAAGTAATTATATCATCGACGTATCTATAAAAAAATAAAGGTTGAAAAGAAAGATTAGCATTACAAGAGGTCTCAAGGTCTTCCATGACAATATCTGCAAAGAAACCAGAAATTGACGAACCCACGGGAGTACCATAAACCTGCTGGTAATACTTGTCATTGAATTTAAAGAAAGTATTATTAAAAAGAAATTGACATGAGTCAAGTAAATCATCTATTGCAATATTACAATTTTGAGAAATTATTTGATATCGTCTAATGAGAGAATCACTTACATGTTTCGAGCCGACATTTGTAAACAAAGATGATACGTAAAAACATCTTTATTTTGTTTCTAATTTGACTCGGAGTGATCGATAGCTTACAACATCTTATATATTATTAATTCGACTGAGTGATAAAATCAAAAGTTCTATAATAATGTGTATAGTTAACGTCTGCATCGACGTTGACAATTTTTAATTATTATCCACTGATCATGGATAATAGTTAATAATAATATTATTATTATAACGTTGTTATAATTATGTTATGTTAAATAAAAATTAAATATTAAATATAAATTTTTGGATAATAATAAATTATTAATTTCATATAATAAACAATTCTCACGTAAAATTACATCAAGCTTACTGAAAGCTTGCAGTGCAATATTACAGCAAGCTTTTAGTGCAATCTTGCCAAACAATCTTGCGACAATGTTTCTGTGCAATATTGAGCAAGGTGGGACATTTTAACATTATGACAACCTTGCAGTAATATTACACGGCAATATTGCAAATATTGCGGTTTAATATTGTAGCAATATTGCTGCAAGGTTACTTGCTCTCTGGGGTATGACGTCAGGTTTTTGAGAAAAATCAACCACTGACGCTGAGTATCACACGGCTCAATACTATAGGAAAATAGCCTCAGCTTTCGTTTGCAATAATTTATTTTCAAATAAAATGGACCGATTTTTGGAAAATTAAAAATTAAAAATAAATTATTAAAAATTGGAGTAAATTTTTAAAATATTAAAAAATAAAATTCACCATTAGAAAGAGGACAAAAAAACCTTTTAGAAACATATTCTAAAAAATTTTTCCATTAAAAGTATGTTCAGAAAAAATTTACAAAGTAGCCAGTGTTAGCAAAATTGGTAAAATTAGCCCCCTACACCCCCTTCAAATTTTCGATAAAGTCATATTAATAAGTACCAATGATAACTATCATCATGCCATGCCATAAATTTTGACATAAATTAAGGGACATTATTTGGTCCTTTATGATATGTGGGTAAAAGAGGAATGTAAAATTACATGCAGATTTCGACGTAATGTAACAGACGTTTGTGGGCCTCTTTTCACCCGTAAGTCAAAACTGTAGCTGGAATTGTTTGTCAACTTTTGACGTTTAGGTCCAAATTTACCCAAATTTTGAGGTAGCGGATATGGTTTGTCAAATTTTGACGTCGAGGTCAAAACTGCCCTTAAAATTGACTTAAATTTTGAGGGTATCGGAAATGGTTTGACAAATTTTGACGCCTGAGTCAAAACCACCCTCAAAATTAACCTAAATTTTTTAGGGTAGCGGAAATTGTTTGTCAAATTTTGACGTCCAGGTCAAAACTGACATTAAAATTGACCTAAATTTTGAAGGAAGAAACTACAGGTCAACCCTTGACCGTTGAAATTTGTTCGTTATAGCCGAAGTTCGCTATAATCGAAGTCAAAGTTAAGAAGAATAATACGTGGTAATATTTTCATAAATATGTGTATATTGTTCAATTTATTTAGTTATTGACTTTTGAAAACAGTGTTTTATAGTTTCTGTTGAGACAGAAGCCCATGCTTCTGCCATGAAACGGATTGCTTCTAATAATGACAGTTTTTTATCAAGATTTCCATGTTCACAATTCTCAATAAATTGTAATACTAATTTTCTTCTATAGTGAGATTTAAAACTCTTTATGACCCCTTGATCCATGGGTTGAAGAACTGAAGTTACATTTGGAGGAAAGAAAATCAATTTAATATTCGTCAAACTTTCTATTGTACAATGAGCAGGACAGTTGTCTACGAACACTACAATTCGCCTGTCTTTTTTCCTTAATTCCTTATCCCATTCTTTAAATTCACGTAAAACAGTTTCCCACCAACACATTTTTCACCTTTAAAACGAAGTGTTCTATCAGGCAATAAATAATAAAAAACACCAGTTTCATCTAAATTAAAAACGTTTTTCTTTTCATATTCACGTTTTATTTTTTCCACACATTTTCAATACAGTCATTGACTTCTGAATGATTAACATCGAGAGCTTCACCACTTACTTTACCCAAAATTATATTGTGTCTTTTTCTTAAATCTAGAAATCCACCCGTCACTACACTTAAAATCATTTTTACCATTTTCTTTTGGAAATTTTTCTGCTTGTAACTGTAAGATAGGCCCACTTATAGGTACTCCTTGATTTCTTTGAATTTTGAACCACTTTAAAAGAGCTTGGTCTAAATGAGGGTGTTCACACTTTCGCAGTTTTTAGTTTTTAAAATATGTTCTGAAGCTTTAAAAATTTTTTCTTTGTTCTTCCATATAGTGGATACAGTCGAAGATTTTAAATTAAATTTTTTACACACTGATGTATTTGACTTCCCTTTTTCCAATTCTTATAAAATTTCAATTTTATCACAAATCGATAAAATTTTTCTTTTTCTTGGATTCTCCATTTGGCAATAGCAAGCAATGTTAGCATGAGGTAGAATAGAAACGGACTGGTCAATAAAGTAAATAAATTTTATATGTTCGTTATAACCTACTTTATTTAGCCACAGTGTTTACAATTTTTGCTCGTTATAACCGACTTGCTCGCTATATCCATCTCGTAATAAACGATGTTCCATACGTTAAATTAACATTGAAACCAACCAAGTGACGAGAATTTGTTCGTTATAACCGACATCTCGTTATATCCGCACTCGTTATAAGCGGAGTCCACTATATGCATATACTAGGGGGGTTCAGCCCTCTGCGCGCCAACTTTATGATTTTATATTTACTTCTATTTATGGATAATATAAAGATTGTAAAATGCGATCTTATAATATCAGCCATTCTCAAATTTTCAATCTTTGTCATCAATTTTGAAGTAGCATACCAGCCTGCAAGTAAAAAAAATCTTTTGGATAGGCTTTGACGTCCCATTTCGCGCTTCTATTTGAGGAAGCAAGCACTGACCTGTTGGTAAAACACATAACAAATTTTAACGTAATGTGAAGGCCCACATTAAGGCCCCTTTTAAAACCCGTAGCTCAAAAAATAGGTAAAATTAAACATATATTTTTATTCGTTATTTATCCTCTTTTTGACATAGGTAAAAAAAGGTCAATTTTGACATATGTTTTGATTTATGTTTTTGACCTATAAGTCAAAAAATAAGTCAAATTAGACATAGATTTTGACGTAATGTGAGGCCGTTATTTATTTTCCTTTTAAACCCATAAGTCAAAAAATAGGTCAAATTAGACATAGATTTTGACGTAATGTGAGGCCGTTATTTGTCCTCTTTTTGACCTATTGGTCAAAAAATAGGTCAATTTTGATGTAAGTTTTGAGGTAACGTGAGGCCGTAATTTATTCTCTTTTAAACGTATAGGTCAAAAAATAGGTCAATTTTGACGTAAGTTTTGACGGACCCTTTGGGATAGGGCGCCCTTACAGAATCTTAAAACAGCGGCGGCGGCAATATCTTTTTGTAATATATATTATTAAAATATTTTTTTTTATTTTAATTGTAATATATTATATTATATTAAACATATTACAACATTTATATTATTAAATTAATTTTAAATTTTATCATAAACATCAAAAATCTAATGTTTTTTAAATTCACTGTAAACATCTCAATTTTAATCTATACCTTAAAAATGTAGCAAAATAATATAATTATATTAATAAAGAATTGTTTTACACAAGAAATTAATTTTTTTATTTAAATTAATGTCAATTTGTCCAGTGAAAATTGATTAAAAGTTTAATTGTAGAAGTAAATATAACTATTTGCTTTTGTATTTATATATTTTCAAACTATCTATTATAAAAAATATGTATGTACTTGTAAAATTAACTCAAGTCTTACATTTAACAAATAGTTTCTAAGTATTACTTTGAACTTAAAGCACAGTCGCAAGTCTCAACTGACCAATGCAGAATATGAAAAAAATCTTGAAAGTATCTAAAAGAATATAAAATGTTGATTCAGGACTTTTTAGATTTTAGGGAGAACTAATTTTTAAGTATTATGTTCTTGGACATTCAGCAAAGTTTAAAAGTGTTTGAATATCCTTTACTAGATCTTAGTAGACTTAAAGTAGAATTTATATGATCTAAACGTACTTCTAAATAAGTTAATATGCTCTATTAAATCTTAAACCAATTCTAAATTTCGACTCGGGTACGTATGTATGTATGCATGTTTGTCACAGAATCTTTGTTCGCAAATCACGAAACCACTTCAGCGGCATGGCGTTCCAATTGGCGTTCCATGAGTAAGTGACAGAAGCGGCAAAAAATGCGAAAATGGCGTTCCTATTTAAACTTTATTCCTAAACTCTGTAAACAAATTAAGTCAACCAAACCAAAAGTTATTTATTATTTGAATAATTATGAATCTTAAATGGATTTAAAAAAATTCAAATAGGTGGATTCAAAATTATCAACTATTTTGGCTGAATATTGGAACGCCATTCGTAAAAAGTATTAAAAATTGGCTACATTAAAACCTTAAAAAAACTATTAAACATCTCTAAAAAATAAGTTTTTTTGTCCTATTCTTCCTCATTTATCTCAAATAATAAGAATATTTTATTATGGCAAGTTTAACTTGACTACAGACTTTTGAAATCGAGTTTAAGTAGGAACGCTATTTTCGCATTTTTTGCCGCTTCTGCCACTTACTCATGGAACGCCAATTGGAACGCTATGCCGCCGAAGTGGTTAAGGGTGATGGAGCCTGATTAAATTATTTTAATTTTACCCTAACTCTCAGTTGATTTTTTCGCCGACGGATTATGACGTGAAAATGAAAGAAATATTACCATTTTTTATGCAAATAAAAGATTAAAGTGGTACACGGAGCTATACGTTGCAATATTTGAAAAATATTGCCCACGATATTAGATAATAATAAAAAAGTAAATATATAATGGCAGATAGTCACCCTCAAAGGTACATGTATACAAGTGTGTGTGTGTAAATGTATATTTACCATGCTTACCAGACGTACAGAATTTAGTCTCATCACAAAAGAGGAACAACAATATTTTATTTATTTATTAAATATAAATAAAATTGTTTCAAACAAGCAAAACAAAGGAACATTCACTAAAATATTGACGTATGTCGAATAAAAGATTGAACACTATTTTGACAGCAGCAGTAGAATTGGTAGAACATCTGTAATGTGAAACTCTGTTTTATCAGGGTTAAGCTTGAGGGTCAGATCAGACCTCCGCATGCAGAACTTATGCATGCAGGTTGCCATGGTATTGTTCAAGAGTGCGAGAGATAGTAAATTATTCTATCTCTCTCACTTTTGAACAATACTATGGCAACCTGCATGCAAAAGTTACGTCCATATATTTGCAATAATAAATAGTTACTAAAGAAATGTATATACATGTAAAATGTATATTGTTAATTTAAAAACAAGTTGCATTGACTTTTTAGGCCTTCTTATAATTTCAACCAAAAACGTTAAACATCATTATAATAGAATGACAAATATATGCATTCATGTTTTTCATTCAAATGGTTAGCTTTTTTCGCCACCTATTTTACGTCTGATCGAATAAGACTTTTCACAGGTCTCCTCAGATGTTGTCAGGTTATTCTAAAATGTAACGCTACAAACTTTGTAGGGAGTTTTTCCAAATGAATTCCAGATTCCAAATTTTCAACCCGATAAATCGTACTTGATCCTCTTTTCGAATTATCTCTTATACATCTGTATAAGTCGGAAATTTGAAAAATTGATTATCTTAATGTGGAAGTTTTGTTTTAGAAGACTGCTGACTATCGGGTATATGTACCACATTCAGTGTTACCCAGAGCCAACGACGTGGACGTAGTGGTTATTTGGCTTTTTTCGATTTTTAAAATTTTTTTTGTTTTTTTTAATGGTTATGATCAATGATTTCGCGATTTTAGAAAAATCTTTAATGAAACGTCTGTAGTAACAGGCTAAACCTAAAAATTCGCAGATATTTTAAACATTTTTAGGATTAGGGAATTTTTCTACAGCTTCTACTTTCTTAGGGTCTACTTTCAATCCATTTCCACTAAGTATGTGTCCTAAACAGGAAACTTCTTGTCTTAGAAACTCGCATTTGTCTACTTGTAATATAAGGCTTGCATCGCTTAACCTTTCTATTAAAAGTGTTAATTTTTGATCATTTTCTTCGATGCTGTTGGCGTAAATTACTATACCATCTAAATAAAAAAAGAGGATTTCTCCTTGCAAACCTTTTAAAACTTGATCCATGAGACGTTAAAAAGTGGCGGGTGCGGTTTTAAGGCCGAATGGCATACGAGTAAATTGACCTAAACATTGATGGTACCGGAAATTGTAGGTGTTTAGGCCAAAACGTCCCTCAAAATTGACCTAAATTTTTAGGGTAACGGAAATTGTTTGTCAACTTTTGACGTTTAGGCCAAAACTGACCTCGAAATTGTCCTAAATTTTGAGGTTAGCTGGAACTGTTTGTCAAATTTTGACGTTTAGACTAAAACTGCCCTCCAAATTGACCTAAACTTTATTGGTAGAAATTGTTTGTGAAATTTTGATATTTGGTCAAAACTGCCCTTGAAATTGACCAAGACATTAATAGTAGAGGAAATTGTTTGTAAAATTTTAATATTTGGTCAAAACTAGTTTCAAAATTGACCTAAATTTTGATGATAGCAGAAATAGTTTGTGAAATATTGATATTTGGTCAAACTTCCATCAAAATTGACCTAACTTTTTAAGGAAACGGAAATTGTTTGTCAACTTTGACGTTTAGGCCGAAACTGAAATCAAAATTGCCCTAAATTTTGATGGCAGAGGAAATTGTTTGTGAAATTTTGAAATTTGGTCAATATTGACCTAAACTTTGATGTTAGCGAAAATTGTTTGTGAAATTTTCACGTTTAGATCAATTCTGTCCTCAAAATTAACCTAAACTATGTAGGTAACAGGAATTGTTTGTAAAATTTTAACATTTTGTCAAAATTGCCCTCAAAATTGACCTTAATTTTAAGGGTAGAGGAAATTGTTTGTAAAATTTTGATATTTAGGTCAAAACTGACCACAAAATGAACCTTAATTTTGATGTTAGCGGAAATTGTTTGTGAAATTTTGACATTTGGTCAAAACGTCCATCAAAATTGACCTAAATTTTGACATTCCTGCTGCCCAAAATAAAAACCTAGTATGTCGCATTTGCCATTAAGACGAAAGTGGGCTAAACGGTAAGCGAGTTTGAACCTTACGGCAAATGAGGCTCACTAGGTTTTTACTTTGGGCAGCAGATTTGGTCTAAAATAGCCTCATAATTGACCTAAATTTTGAGGGTAGCGGGAATCGTTTGTCAACTTTTAACGTTTAGATCAAAACTGACCTTAAAATTGACCTAAATTTTGATAGTAGTGGAAATTGTTTGTGAAATTTTAATATTTGGTCAAAACTAGCTTCAAAATTGACCTAAATTTTGATGATAGCTGAAATAGTTTGTGAAATATTGATATTTGGTCAAACATCCATCAAAATTGACCTAACTTTTTAAGGAAACGGAAATTGTTTGTCAGCTTTTGATGTTTAGACTAAAACTGACATAAAAATTGACCTAAATTTTGAGGGTAGCAGGAATTGTTTGTAAAATTTCGACATTTTGTCAAAACTGTCCTTAAAATTGGCAAAAAATTTGAAGTTAGCTGTAATTGTTTGTCAAATTATGACGTTTAGACCAAAACTGCCCTCAAAATTGACCTAAATTTTGATGGTAGCGGAAATTGTTTAGAAAATTTTGACATTTAAAATAAAAATGCTTTTAAAATTGACCTAAACTTTCATGGTAGCGGAAATTGTTTGTGAAATTTTCACGTTTAGATCAATTCTGCCCTCAAAATTAACCTAAACTATGTAGGTAGCAGGATTTGTTTGTAAAATTTTAACATTTTGTCGAAATTGCCCTTAAAATTGACCTTAATTTTAAGGGTAGAGGAAATTATTTGTAAAATTTTGATATTTAGGTCAAAACTGACCTCAAAATAAACCTTAATTTTGATGTTAGCGGAAATTGTTTGTGAAATTTTGACATTTGGTCAAAACGTCCCTCCAAATTGACCTAAATTTTTAGGGTAACGAAATTGTTTTTCTACTTTTGACGTTTAGGCAGAAATTGAACTCAAAGTGGCCCCAAATTTTGATGGTACAGGAAACTGTTTGTGGAATTTTGACATTTGGTCTAAAATAGCCTCATAATTGACCTAAATTTTGAGGGTAGTGAGAATCGTTTGTCAACTTTTAACGTTTAGATCAAAACTGACCTTAAAATTGACCTTAATTTTGATAGTAGTGGAAATTGTTTGTGAAATTTTAATATTTGGTCAAAACTAGCTTCAAAATTCACCTAAATTTTGATGATAGCAGAAATAGTTTGTGAAATATTGATATTTGGTCAAACTTCCATAAAAATTGACCTAACTTTTTAAGGAAACGGAAATTGTTTGTCAGCTTTTGACGTTTAGACTAAATCTGACCTAAAAATTGACCTAAATTTTGAGGGTAGCAGGAATTGTTTGTAAAATTTTGACATTTTGTCAAAATTGCCCTTAAAATTGACCTTAATTTTAAGGGTAGAGGAAATTGTTTGTAAAATTTTGATATTTAGGTCAAAACTGACCTCAAAATGAACATTAATTTTGATGTTAGCGGAAATTGTTTAGAAAATTTTGTCATTTAAAATAAAAATGCTTTTAAAATTGAACTAAACTTTGATGGTAGCGGGAATTGTTTGTGAAATTTTGACATTTAGTCATAATTGCCATTAAGATTGGCTAAGGCATTGATAGTAGAGGAAATTGTTTGTGAAATTTTAATATTTGGTCAAAAACTAGCTTCAAAATTGACCCAAATTTTGATGATAGCGGAAATTGTTTGTGAAATATTGACATTCGGTCAAAACTTCCCTCTTGATTTACCTAAATTTTTAGAGTAACGGAAATTGTTTGACAAATTTTGACATTTAGGACAAAACTGCCCTCAAAATTAACCTAAACTATGTGAGTAGCAGGAATTGTTTGTAAAATTTTAAATCATTTGGTCGAAATTGCCCTCAAAATTGACCTAAATTTTAAAGGTAGAAAAAATTGTGAAATTTTGATATTTAGGTCAAAACTGCTCTCAAAATTAACCTAAATTTTGATTGTAGCAGAAATTTTTTTGTGCCAATTTTTGCATTTAGGCCAATACTACCCTTAAAAATAACCTAAACTTTGATAGTAATGAAAATTATTTTTGAATTGTTGACATTTTGTAAAAACTGGCCTCAAAATTGACCTAAATTTTAAGGGTACCGGAAATTGTTTGTCAACTTTTTACATTTAGGTCAAAACTACACTTAAAATTGACCTAAACATTGATGGTAGCGGAAATTGTATGTGAAACTTTGTCATTTGGTCAAACCTTTCCTTAAAATTTACCTAAATTTTTAGGGTAACGGAAATGGTTTTTCAACTTTTGACGTTGAGGCTAAAACTGACCTGAAAATGCACCAAATGCAAATACTTTAATACCCGTGTGGAAATCGCCAATGTTTGCCAATTTTGATTATTGGGCCTATAATGGTCCTAGCTTGGAATATACCTTAACCTGGGCTTAGCTTGGTTATAGCTAGAACTTCTTGTTAGATTATAGGTTATGAATATGTTTCAAAATTTACTTAAAAATTATGTATCAGTAATTGTTTATGTGTAATTTGAAGTAATATTTAAATATCACATGGCAAGATTGAGACAATATAGAACTGAAAGTTTTACTCTCGAACTTTAAATCGGTAATATTTGACTATAATTATTTGCAGAATTTTACTAATTACTATTACCACAATTAAGTTCAGGTAATTAATAGAAAGTTACTGATTGAATTAGTAAATACAGGTTACTGATGATTCAATTTGCTGTATAAAAATATTGCATTCATCATCAAATTTACCAAGTTATCAGTTAACCTTAAAGGTTATGTAGGTTTTTCCTTGGCTACCAGCACATTTAAAAATTGTATCAGTAATTTTGTAAAAATTAACTTATTTATTAGTTGAATCTAAATGTACTGATGGAATTAATAAAAATTCTACTAATTTAAATAAAGTTTCAAAATCAACATGAAAATGAAAACAAATCTTAAAATTTTAGCAGTTTTTTTATGCTAGACGCACAAGTTAACTGAACCATTACATAACAGTTTTCTATTTTTTTAACTTTTAAAAATTTCTAAAGTTTTGAAAAACTTTTTTAATTTTCTTTAAATTCTCTCTTTTTGTAAAAAAATTCATTTCATTTGTTAAAAGTCAGATTTTGGATCTTAATATAATTCTTGTTTTATAGTTTAGGCCAAAGAATCCAAATTTTTCTTTAAAAAATTTTGTAGACAATTTTTAAGTTTGTCAATATATTTATTATCAATATAATTGTCTACCATCGAAACGTCGAGACAATTATATTTATAATATGTTGACAAACTTAAAAATTGTCTTTAAAATTTTGTAAAGAAAAGTTTGGATTCTTTGGTCTAAACTATAAAACAAAAATTCATTTAAATTTAAAAGAAATTTCAACTTTCATGAAATGTTCATTTAACTTTTGCATCCAACCTTGAAAAACTGCGTATATTTAAAGATTTATTTAAAGTTTTATGATTTTCTGAATTAAATATTCAGTGAATTAATTTAATAAGAATTTTAGTTAACGATATGACTGTCAAGTTAATTTTTTAGTGAAATGAGATAAAAATTTACATTTTTTCCGTAACTATTGTCTTTTCCTCCCTAATTGCATTAAAAATCTGTTAAGGAATAAGGAAACTCCAGTTTTATAGTACAGTTAATATGACCTGAAGTATAATGCAACTCCTCGTATCGTGTGAGCGTGGTTAGATGGTTAGGTTATCGGTCTACGAATGTCAGGGTCGTGCGTTCAACTCCCAACGTTTGGGGATTTTTTCTCTGTTAGTATATTAAGAATTAATTATTATGAATTACATGTGATCAAAAATAGGTAAAAAAGGTGAAAAAATAAACCTCAGTAATAATAAGTGAGAATAAATAATTTTTTTTAAATAGTTAATTAAACTGTTCTTTTTATTGGGAACAAATAGATTCTCTAGGTAGGGCCAAGTTAGAAGAGCGTGACGTGCCAATGTAGGCCCTACAAAAATGTACAAGTTAGGCCCTAGTTAATAAATTGGAAATCTAGGTAGGACCAATAAAAGGCCACTATACAATTTCCACACGGGTAGTTTTTTAGATTTATAAAAATAAAATTACCAGAAATTTACAAACCTGGAAAATTAAAATAGCAGCATATGTAAAAAAATCCAATCACAAATAAAATTTTTAAAACAACTTTAACCTCATAAATGACAGTTTGAAAAAAAACATGTTACTTTATGGTAATATCTAGAATTATATTTAAATTCGATTATTATATTCTTAAATCTTTTGTTATCAATCTGATTTTTACGACATTAGAAATTAATTAAAAATTAGAAGCTAATTTGTTCAGAATTTTTACAGGAATTTACTGTTGGAATTTCTTGTTGGAAATTCCTACTGGAATTTCCTAGGAGTGCTTTCCCGGGAACTTTTTCAAATTCTGTACAATATTCGTGCGAGTTACTGGTGAATTCTTTTATTATATCATTCATAAATTTTGCTTTAAATTTGATAAGAATTCTGCACGTAATTTTAATCATAAAATTTAGTTAAAAATGTTCGACCACTTTTCCAAACCAATTTTATAATGGGAATAAGGGTTTTATCAGTAACATATTTTCCGTGCTCAATATTACAAATATATTTATGAAGTGATAAAATTTTATAAGAAATGGTTTAAAATTAAAAAATAAACATTAAGTAATAGAAATAATGAAAATCACAATAAAAATTAATCGACAAAAACAAGAAACACACATATTGTGACTCACAAATTCTCCAAAACTTCAGTTTACAAAATATTCTGTATTATTATTTAGTCACTTAAGGCAAAAGTTTTATTTACAGTCAAAGTACCAATGCCACACAGTAAATAAAATTATATTTTTATTATTTAATTTTTAAAATAGAGTTCTAAAAATAATGAAAACATGAACGCACAAAATATTTATCAGAATGTAGTTTTTTGGGTGGTTTTTTGTTAGTAAATATAAGAGTATAAAATGCTCATAAGAAGTTACTTTAGACAAAGAAAAGAAAAAACATGATTTAAAAAGTCGCTCATAATTTTAATATTGAATTTTAATAGTTTTTAATCGTATTATTATTTAAATTTCAGATTATCAATAAATAACCATTAATTTAATTTTTTAATTTTTTATTCTCACTACATTCTAAACAAATATTGAATAATCTTATACGCTCATATGTCGATGATTCTAGTTGTTAAAGTGTCATGGCATCGCGTAATTAAAACAAGAAGCGTTTTTTCCACTGTGTGATTTTAAGTAATTTTCAAGTTTAACCTGCATACTTTTATAGTTTATTGTAAATACATTTATTTAATATATATTTAACCAATAAATATTTATCGCCAATAAACATCATGGATAGACCAAAATTAGTTTGAAGCCACACAGTACTGACAGTTTTCTAAAATTTTATTAAAGATTTACTTGCAAACTTCGTCGTATTTACTTGCAAAGATTAGTGAAAATTGTTTAAAGATTCAAAATTGTGTCCCATTTTAATAAATTTTTAGCATTAAAGAGACATTTTTTTCAATTCAACAAATGTTTATTAACACTGTAAAAAATGAGCGTCTAAACGTCTTATTTTTAGACGTAACTTTTTCAGTGAAATCAGAAAAAACAACTTTAATATTAGTAGAATAATCTTTTATTTTTTGAAAGAATTTTTATCTGGTTATAATTTAATAATGGTAGGGTAATTCCGCTCACTTTATTTTTTCAAGACGAAACAGTTGTATTTTTTAAATACTAAAATTCGTCTTATTCCCGTCTTAAGTATGACTTATTATTGATTAATTATGAGTTCTATAAACAATTTTATAAAAAACAAATTAGTTTAATTAATAATAAATATAGGCTCCATGAATTACAACTATGGATTCAAATAATTTTATCGAAAAAGTTAAAAATCCAAAAAACGTTTTTTTGGACACCTCTAAAAACATTTGATCGTCTCTGATTTTATATTGAATTCATGAAACTAAACGAAAGTTCGTAAATATAAGTTGAATGTTTAGTACTATTGACAGTACCAATATCTCCATCTTAAGTTGAGTTCATAACATCAAATCGCTAGTGAGCAGGTTTACCCCAGTCTCCCCTACTTTGTGCAACAACATAAAAAGCACCAATTTTAAACTTCTTTAATAACGAATCGCGTTCATATATTACGTAACACTTTTTGAGGGGAGTGGGGGTCAATCTGTTTGTTACGATAAGCAAACAAAATGGCGCTAATGTATGTAACAATGTGTTCTCAGCTTAAAATCCCCGGACAGGATCTTCAAAGGATCCTCTCGGGATCCAGTACGGGGTTTTGGGTTCCTGTGCAGGTTCTAATGCAGGATTTTTAGCTATCAAATGTTTCTGTAAAGATTTATGTACAGGAACACATGCAGGATCATGTACAGGAAACAATGTAAAGGTTACATAGGAACCTTTGCAGTTTTGTAAACTGCAGGTATTTAATTATAAAGGATCCAGTAAAGAACCCGTAAAAGATCCTACACAGTTTCCTCAAGTAATTTATTTATATTCTTAACTCCTGCGCAGTAGTTTTTTATAAGTTTCTTAAATGCGCAATGCTCTTGAGCTTATCGTGCATAAATGGGATTTTCAAGGGTTGTAAATGGAAAATCAATCTGTAATTTTAAAAAAATATAAAATAAATGTTATAAGGTTGCAAATTATGTCAAGCGAATCTATTTACTTCTTACTTTTACATTTGTGTAAAAAAATATTTTTTTAAATATTAATCTATTTTAATAATTTTTACAGTTTTGTATGCAATGAAACAAAATCCTTTTTTAAAATTTTTTTGTGTCTCCGTATTTATAAAAAAAATTATATTTTATATATTTATTTATAGAGTGGACATAAATATAATTTAGATGAATCATCTTCGACTGACAAGAAAAGCCTTTTGAATGAATTTCTAGTTTGAAGTTGTCCGTTTTTCCCCATAAAATTCTCCTCTCAATTATCACAAAAATTACCCATTTACTTACGTGATTCATTTTAATTTAATGTTTTTTAAATAATGAAAACTGAAATAAGAATCTCTTACGCGTGTACTGTTGCATCTATAAACGAACCAGATTATTTTGCTACCCTGCTAAAATCTATCAGGTTCATGGTAGGCGTGTCTTTACATTTGGGGCTTTAGTAATGAGCCAATAGTAAACGTAGGAAATAAACAGATGTTGCTGTTTACATACACTTTATATTTGTAACTCCTAACCTATAAGTTCACAACTTTTTGAAAATTTACTGCTTTCAAAGCAAGTGTAAAAATAGGACATTAAAAGACGAAACAAATAAAAATATCAGAACAAAAGTTGAAATATTAGATTTAAAAACAGGCATTTAAATTGTACCTATATATGTAAAATGCACAGACTACATAAATTTATTTAATGAGCAAAGCCCCAAACGAAAAACCGCGACTTTTAGCGGCCTGTTTGTCTAGACGCTTTAATCAAACAAGTTTCACCTTCTGTTTCTAGTTTTTTTGTTGCAGTCCCATATGAGCAAAAAGCGTAAATCCAAGAAGCTTGTGTAAACCGAAAGCAGAAATTTGAAAGTGCATAAGAGATAGCGCTAACTGACTATCACTCTTGCACTCATAAAATCCGCAACATAATTATGTTGAAATAAAGACAAAGCACTCATTCGCAGACAAACGCAAAATAACTTCGCAAAAGTCGTTCGTAAACGAGGTCCATTAAATAGAAAAAAGACAACTATATCTGTCCTTTTCTAACTCGTGCTTGGCGTTTGCGAAGCAGTTATGCTTAAGGTGCTTTAATACTATTCAACAAATCAAATTAAGAGATGCATGACTATTCCCAAAATCTTATTTCACATAATAGTCATTTACCATAAATTTCATTTGACAAAAAATCTATTTTGTATACAAAAAAATTAATTTGAAATTTATTTGACATACATTTCATTAAACATACAATTTATCTATATTAATAAAATCAAACTTTTGTCTGTACATTGCACGAAATTATTTTTTTCTAAAATAATTTATTTATTTGAGCAACGGAGATTCCAAAAATGGTAACAGAAAATTTCCTGTCTGTATGTATGTATGTATGTGTGTATGTATGTCTGCAAAATTTTGTTCGCTTATAACTTGAAAACATCTTGACCGAATAAAGTAAAATTTAGCAATCTTTTAGGTATTGGTCTAACTTAAAATATTAGCTATATTTGATAAAAAAATATTGAGTTGTACAAAAGTTATGAATTTTTTCAAAAAGTTCAAAAAATTTTTTTTTTTTAATTTTTTCAGATTAGGATAAATTTCTTATTTTATTAATAATATAAATGATTTTAAAGATATATAGTATACATATAATAATAAACAAATTTTTTTTATTAAAAAATAATACTAATATGAAAAAATTATGAATTTTTCCAAAAATTTAACCTTTAGGGATGTTTTAAGCATTGTAAAGGCAAAATTTAAACAGGGTGTCTATTATTATTTTTGTTCAACAAACTATCCGGTTTTTCCCAGCTTTGTCAAAATTTTTCCAGGTGAAAATGGCTACAAAAATTAACTTATTTTATGAAAATACTCTTCGACGGTTTTTATTCTTACCAATACCCACAACAGGGGTTCCACCAACTGGAAAAACGGTAAATATGCAGGAATTTAATTTAATCGGGAAAACTGTGAATTCAGCTTGCAATATAGGACTTATTTTAGATTTTAGCAATTATGATACAATTAGTTCGAATTCGACTTTACTATAAATCCAAAAATTAGTAGAAATTTTGGATTATAATTATACTATAATATAATACTATAATACTATAATTAAATTTCTACAAATAATTGACAAATATTGTTTTCTGCATTTTAATTAATTAAAAAAATTATTTGATGATAAAAGTCAATCACTGATTTAAAATAGTAATATTTTTTTTAATGAAATAGTTAAAGGTAGCTAATTATTATTTTTTTCAGTCAAATTAAATTCCCCACCATTTCCCCTTCTTCGAGACTGGTTGACACACTACTGAATGCATTTGAAGAAACTAAAACCCGTCGAAGACGGGTACGACAGCTAGTATTAAATAAATGGCATTAAATATGATATCCATTTAATATATATTTCATTAGACATAAAATTTGGATAACATATATGTCATTTGACAGAGAATTAATTCCACATGCATTTTATTTGATATAAAAATCATTTAACGTTATTTTCGTTTAACGTAAAAATACATATAATATATGACTTAAATTTTATTTCACATAAAAACCATTTGTTATATATTTTAATTAACATAAGTTTTATTTGACAGGAAATTAATTTAAGGTAAAACTTGTTTAACATATAAGTCATTTGACATAATATAAATTTAACAAAGTTTATTTTGTCCTAAAATTCATTTGTCATAAATTTCATTTGACATCACTTGACATTAATATAAATGTCATTTAATATAATTCTCGTTTAACATAAATTTCATTTTCATAGAGTTCATTTGACATAAAAGACATTTAACATAATTCTGATTTGTCATAAAAGACATTTGATATGGTCTGGCGAGGTCTAGATAATGTATAAGGCAATACTCCAGTCCATTGCTAGCCCTTTTGACTTACTCTAAGTGCGCCAACAAAGGCTAGTCAAATCGCAGCGTCACAACTTACAGGCGGCGTGGCACGAGGAAAAAGTGGAAAAAAATGTTCAAAAAGTTTCACAGGTCGTAATTTTCATCCGATTTACAATTCTTTTCTTTAAATTGAAGCTTAATAAATTCCCAAGAACTTTGTCGAGCCCGATTTTGAAAAAAATAATTTGTTTATTTATAATTTTAGTTGAAAGTTGATAAAAAATGATAATTTTTCATATTTATTGAGCTACATGTGCATTATATGACAAAATTTTCTAATGATCATGTGGAATGAGTTACATTCTGTCCCCCAAGTGATAATTCTAAACATCTAATGAAATCACATTATTTACCTAATTGTTATTAACAAAATAATAAACAAATTAACACACAGCTTGAAAAAGTGAATTAAATCTCACAAAAATCACTACTCTGGCGTTTTTGGGGTCGTTGATTACGAATCCGATGTTAGTTTTTTAAAATTCAAAATGGCGGATCCAATATGGCGGACAAAAATTCCAATAGTAGATATAATCTCACCAAAATCACTACTTGGGGGGTTTTCTGGGTCGCTGATTACGAATCTGATGTCATTTTTCAAAATTTCAAAATGGCAAATTTAATATGGCGGACAAAAAAACCATAAAGTAGATTGAATCTGATTATAATCATCAGAAGGTCTTCTTGAAAAAAGAACCTAATCAAATTTTGAAATGAAATGATAAAACTAATTTTTATTCTTTGTTTTGAACTTGGTTGTTGTGAGTAAAACAAATAAACAGAGTGAACTGATACAAATAAAAATTATAACATATGAAGTCCAAAACAAGCAAAGAGAGAAAGAAATGGATGCTAAGTAAAAAGTTCAAGCTATTCAGCATAATCATTACTGTTGATCATTCATTTGATTCAATTATTTAGTATTAATTTCTAGCTATTCACTTTAATCATTACTGTAGATCATTCATTTGTTTCAATTGTTTAGCAGAAACCTAAAGCTATTCACTGAGGACATTTCTGTTCAGTATTCATTTGCTACAATTTTTACTTGTATCAGTTCACTCTGTCGTAAAAGCATTTGTTGTGATGTTCATTTGTATTACTCATAAAACCTTTAATGAGCTCTAGACTAGTCCCTCATGAATAGTATTTTAGGAAATTAAATAATTACTTTGTTTTATTTCAGAAATTCATGTAAATTATAGGTTTGTATAATCTTCGTTTACTGATTTATTTTTAAAAATCTTTCTTTTATGTTCTGAAACATAGGCTTACATTCGACAACTTTCGTTTTTATGTAGTAAGTTTTTTTATACGTTTCGTTTCTGTAGGTTTAAGTTTTGATCTGCTTTTATGTTTATGAATAGTTGATAATTTTAGGTTTTTAATTTTTGTTTCATTTCTGATTTATAATGGAAGAATTAAAGATATCGAAACAAATTCTTTTCGATATATTAATCTCCAGTGATGTGAGAAATGCAAGTGTATTAATGAATTACATTCAAACCACTCATCACTTTGAAAATAATTACATGAGTCAAGTGCAGAATAAAGTTAACTTATTCATGCCGACTTTTGAAAAAAAGTGAAAAGAAGCGTTCTATGATATCACCAAGTTTCCAACAAAGAATAAAAATTGGTTGGATTCTGATTTTATTGTAAAATTTAATAATGTTCCTTTTGGAAGAAGATCTTCCGATGACTTTGAGAGTAGCTCCATATCAACTAAGCGACGAAAAATTCAGAAGATTCATGACTTGTATTCTGAAATCGAAATTCAGAATGCATTCTTCAGCCATCTCAAATCTCAGGAAGATAAAGTTATACCTTTTAGTGACGATGAGGCTTTAGCTTTAATAACTGATGCTAAATTAACTAAGCATCAATATGAATGTATTCGCATTGAGGAAAAATGTAAAAATTCGAATATTTTTCCTCTTTATAAAAGTTTGTCTGAAGCAAAAAAAAGGTGTTATCCTCCAGATTCAGAGATATGTATTGCAGAGGATAGTGTGGCTATCAATCCTCAAGCCTTAATGGATCATACTGTGCCCCGTTTGCTAGAAATTCCAGGAATCATACCCTCTGAATTATCTGATAAACCTAATATTTCCATGACGTTAATTTCAAAATACGGTTATGATGGAACTTCTGGTCATAACCGATATAATCAAGCCTTTACTGATGCATCAAAATCTGATGCCAATATCTTAATTTTTTCTATGGTGCCATTAGTTTTGGAGATGGTAGATGAGGAAAGTGGCAATTCAATACCCATTTGGGAAAATGATAATCCAGGGTCTACAAAACATTGTAGAATTATTAAGTTTCTCTATGATAAAGAAACAAAAGAAAATACCGAATTGGAAGTTGCATATGTACAAAAACAAATTTCTGAGCTAAAAGCAACCGTAATTAAATTTTGCGAAAGTCGAAGTCGTTGCAAGATCGTTCACAAAATGTTGATGACGATGGTTAATGGGAAAGTTTGTCAGGCGCTTACTGATACTCCATCATCAGCGACCTGTTATATATGCAATGCAAAACCCTCTCAAATGAATAATTTAGATTTCATTAAAAAGCAACCTGAAAAAGTGGAAAATTTTTGTTTTGGCCTTTCAACACTTCATGCGTGGATACGCTTTATGGTGTGCATCCTCCATATAGCATATCGATTGCTGTTTAAGAAGTGGAAATCAAGAACACTCGAGGAAAAAGTTAAACTCGCAACAACCAGACAAAGAATCCAAAAAGAATTTTGGGAGAAAATGGGTTTGATCATTGACGTTCCAACTCATGGTTCAGTAATATCTAATAATGGAAATACAGCTCGAAGATTCTTCCAGGATCCTGACTTGACTTCAAAACTCACAGGAGTTGATCAGAATTTGATAAAGAAGTTCAGCACTATTCTTCAAGTTATGGCATCAGGAGAACAGATAGATGTCAAAAAATTTGACTTGTATTGTAAAGAAACTGCTCAGCTATACGTACATTTGTATCCTTGGTACTATATGCCTGTAACAGTTCACAAAATTCTTAATCACGGACCCAGAGTTATAGAATCTTTTCATCTTCCCATAGGTCAACTAACCGAAGATGCTCAAGAAGCCAACAACACAAATTTCAAGAGAATAAGGGAATTTAATACTCGTAAAATCAGTAGAGTTGCGACGAATACCGATATAGTACATAACTTATTGATAATGTCCGATTCCTTCATTAATTCCTTGCGAAGACAATGGCAATATGGCAATATGGCGACCATATTTTTAAAAAGTTGGCATATTTGTCTAAACGTATTTGCTCTGGAATTTTTAGAATTATGAAAATCAAATTTAAAGTAAAATTGTATAAAATTTTTCTTCTATTTTTTCAATTATTAAATCACAGCCGAAAAAATGTTTTCAATTTTAGACGATTTCTCTTCTTTTGCAGCATTTTTTTCTCTTACATATGAGCACTTTTTTCCTTTCTAATCGAGAGGATTTTTTTTTATATTTTCTATTAAATGCCACTTATTAAACACTTTGAAGCTGCGTTTCAAAAAAAACAATTTAAAAATCTTCTTCCTAGTATAATTTTGTTTCAATTTGAGAGGAATAACTTCAATAAAAGAAGAAAGATTAAACCTTTTCTTTTAGTTGAAAAACTTTCAAATATAAACGAAAATTCCTTTTTTTTGTAGATGAATATTCGAATCTTGAAAATAAAATGTTCAACTAATTGTTAAACGGAATTTTCTTCTCACTTTGAGATTTTATGTTTTTAGGTACAAGCGCTTCACTTCAGATTAGTTATATGTTTTTCAAACCATTTTGTATTTTTAATGTCCAAGATAAGATTTTAATTCATTTTAAATTTATGACCGTCATATATTGAAGACATTAATTTTTTAATTTTGACATAAAATTTGAATTTAGTGACGCACCTAAAACCCCTCAAGTAAATATTTTAGACAAATCCGGTTTTAATTCAGCGATATTAAATCCAAAATTTTGAATTTGAAAAAACTATCATAAGATTCGTAATCTGCGACTTTAGAACCCCCGAGTAACACGTTTTAAGTAGATCTGTACCGTAGAAATATCATTTTGGTCAGGGATTCAATGATACTTCTGGACAAGTTTAGTCATGACGCTTATACGCGTCAATGACACTAAAGGCGTTATTTTAGAACAAAAAAAGGTTTTAAAAATTTTTATTTTTTTTTTTCGATTTTGCGTGATAAAATTATAAATGTCAGAGCATGTTTTTGGATAAATGCATTGAATTAGTAATTTTGGTACTGTTTTTGACCGAAAATGCAGAAAAGTTTATAATGATATCTTGCAAACCGGATAAAATTTATTAACTTTTTTGGTCTTAAATTAAACATCAGACTTGTAGAATCATACCTATATAAGATAACAATTTCTTTTGCAATTTTTAAAAAATTACCTAAGTTTAAAAAATTGTCAAAAAAATTTAATTTTCAAAGTTATTTTTCAAATTTGTCGATGGTTAAAATGTTTGTGTAATGTATTAAAATTTTTTTATTTATTTAAAATTTAATGTCAGGGCTGCATACAAGATGTGACTTACTAAAGTCTCATGTCTGTTACGTCAAATTTGAAAATTTGGAGTCTCGGTCTTGGTGTGTCGTGTTAATAAAGAAAAAATATTGACTTATTTTGAAGGATGTTAGTTTAAAATCATGAATCATAGAGATTCGTTTGAAATTTGCAGCAAAATTAAATGACATATTAATGCATATTAAATCTGAACCAATTTGACCGTATAGTTTTCGAGATATTGACGGCCAAAGTTCACAATTTTTCTTAGTATTTAACAGTATTTGAAAATAAAAAAAATAACAAATTAGTTAATAAATTTTGACACAACAGAGAGATTCAACTCAAAATTAGAGCAAAATTAATTCAATATTTAAGGAACATAATACTTCAAAGAGAACGAAATCGACTGTTTAGTTGGAGAGTATTATTTATCCAAAATTTAAAGTTACTTGTAATTTTTTTTGACGTGAGTGACGCGGAGTGCGTGGCAACATCGCAATTGTTGAGAGCGGTAGGAAGAGAACGAAAGTCAACCAAAACTGACCAAAACGACACTAATTCGCAACTTTTGTTCATTTTACAAATAATAAACTTAATAATATTATCAAAAGCTCTGTTTAACATTTGACAGTTCGTTTTACAGCTGCCAACTGTCAAATTATTAATTTGACATCAAATTCGTAATCATTTGTTTAATGTGCAACTTTGGGAATTGTTTAATCGCTATAGGGTGGACAAAAGTTATTCAGCGGCACTGTATATTTTTAAAATTTTTTGTCCATTTTTATACAACTGTATACGGAGTATTAATTGAAGACCTAAAACTGTTAATATGGTATAAAATAAAGACCTCCAACAGTAAATATGGTATAAAATAAAGATCTTAAACTATGCTTCAAATAAAAATTATGACTTCAAACTATGTTTTAACACTTCAGAATTTTTAAAAAATTCTTTACAAAGTAATTAAAGTTTTTATACTTATTAACTCTTTAAGGCTTTGAAAATACCTAAAGTATTAATAATCAATTGTAAATAATAAAAGTAATTGTTTCAAATATTATTTAATAAATATAAAGAGCTATTGACAAATGAAGAAAAGCTTTAAGGGGATGTTGGGGTCCACCTTTTTATAGAACCAGGTGAAACATTGTTACTAATGTATGGAAATGTTTCTGTTAAAAATAAAGTGAAGAGGTTTCTATTTGCAACAAAATTGTAGGCAATTTATTGATGGCCTCTGTAATATATGTAAGGTTTAAACGCGTTTTTGGAACGTACCCGCGTACAGCGATTCTGCGGCTGCGCGAGTGACTAACAAAAAGCCTGCGCGTGCCCTTATTAATCGTGAATCCTCAATTGCGGACACTTTATCTCTGAATCTACTTAACCGATTTTAACAAATCATAGGTCGTTTTGTTTGTTAGCATGTCCTGTGTGTAAATTCACCAGAAAATAGTTCAAAAATTTTTTTTAAAATATTTTTGCAGACTAAAAACATAGTGAAAAGCATGAACTGAAAAAAATTTCTAGTAGGTTTACCTACTTCTTAACTACTCTTTGTGGTTCAATAGGTCCTTAACTAAATTTAAAAAGTTATATTTACTACCTAAAAGTATTAAAAAGAATTAAGAATGTAGTTGGTATAATCAGATTTTGTAATTTTTCTTGTAATTTAACTACTTTTTTGAGTCATCTGAACTACTATTCTTTATCTACATCAAAAGTAGTAAAATTAACTAAACTACCGACAGATTAGCTCGGTCCGATGAGTGCCTCACTTAGCGGACGTTGTAAGATTAAGGGTACTTGGTTCGCGCCCACTAGACCTGGATTTTTCCGGCGGTGAGATAATCAGAGCAGGAGGTTTGACGTCGAGGTATAATGATGTGCACTGTCAATTATTGTCTGGTACACACCATTAGAACTCGACTGTTGATAAAACCAGTTGTACTCAAGAGAGGTTTTTACAGTTTCCTTCTCCTCTGACGAGAAGACCTAATTAACAGGTGGTCCAGGCGAATGCAAGTACTCCTAATAAAGTCGGCTGCAGACGCAAAATTAGGTTAATATGTATATAGAAATTTCATATGTAGAATGGTTATGCTTAATCCAAAAAAGTATTTCTCGGAGACTTTTGTCGAAGTGCGTAAGGCCAATAGAGCAGGAGTATAAACAATAAGTAAGTAAAAAATCAACCAAACTATATTTGTCAGTAAACCTAAAAAGTAATTAATTTAACAACTTTACACCCAACTAGGAGATAGTAGTTAAAGATTTTAACAAAAATTTTTTCAGTCTGGTTAAGTTAGAAAACAATTATTGAAACATCAGCTATTTTTTATTTTATTTGATTTTCTTATTAATGGTGGTGGATTTCTATGCAAGACACCTTCCTTTATAAGAAACAGTTTGGATTTTTTGTTTCTCATCTGCCAATTTTGAGATAAACTGTCCGTTATTGGACAATTGATGCTATCTGCAGATTATGGTATTAAATAACAATTAAAAACAAACCATTATTTTCACTCTCCAAATATGTACTAAGATAGACAAAAAAGTTTTTTTTACATATCTGTAATAGAAGGGCTAAATTTTTTTAAATTTGATCTCGGGGGTTTTCAGAGTCGCAGAATCCAAATCCGTTGTCAAAAATTCAAAATGGCGGTTTCAAAATGGCGACCAAAATCTTTTTTAAGTTTACAAATTTGGTTGAAAACGCTCATTCAGGGGTTTTCGACGTCTCTAAATCCAAAAATTTTGTCAAAAATTCAAAATTCATTTTTAATTTAAAAATTTTAACCAAATATTCGAAATTAGCGACCCCGAAAACCCCCAAGTGAGCATTTTTAGTCAAATCCGGAAACTTTTAAATTTTTTTGGTCGCCATTTTGAATTTTTGAATTTTGATCAGATATTCGGATTCAGAGATCCCGAAAACATAAAATAGAATCATATCAAGTAATTTAAAAAACAAAAATTTTTTGCACATTTGTGGCACGAAAAGCTAATTTTGACTACACTGCCAAGGGGTTCATTGCCTGAATAACCTGTGTATCGAGTACACAGTTTGAGGACAAATAGAGTTTTTACTAGTTACATGTAGCATCATTTATGTCTTAATCAACTATATATTTAAAAATTTTGTCCCCAAACTGTATACGGAGTATAAATTAAATACCTCAAACTGTTAATAAGGTATAAAATAAGGACCTTAAACTATGCTACAAATAAAAAATAAGACCTCAAACTATGTATTAATTATATGAATGACCTCTGTATCGCGTATATAGTTTTAGGACTTCTAGTGTTTACTAGTTAGGGTACAGTCACACGATCATTGCATCTGCATGATGCATGCATGCAGAAACATTTTTCATTTTTCTGTCGGGATATTTAAAATTGATTAAAATTTAAAAATAACGTATTACTAATTATTTAAATAAAAAATGAAAAAAGATTGAACGTTTATTATAAGGAATTAATTGTAAATAAATTTCTGTTAATTTGTGCCATATTTTAAATAATAACACAAATTCACAATATTAAAATATGGCACAAATTAAGGGAAATTTATTTACAAATAATTCCTTATAATAAATGTTCAATTTTTTCATTTTTTATTGTGACAATTAGTAATACGTTATTTTTAAATTTTAATCAATTTTAAATATCCCGCCAGGAAAATGATTTTACGAAAGCGGAAAATGAGGTGTGAACGGTCAAATGTTTCTGCATACATGCATCACGCAGATGCAATGATCGTGTGACTGTACCCTTACATGTAGCATCATTTACGTCTTAATCAAAAATATATATGGGGTATTCTCCGTTAGATTTTCACTCGAAATTTTTTTGTTTAAACAATTTTTTTGAAATCTATAAGAAAAATAAGTAAATACGTGTTTTTTTATTTTTGTACTTGATCAAAATTATGGAAGTTGGGTCAGAAAATATGCGATTTGCATGGGATCTTTGGATTAGGCTGCAATTTGGTGAAATTGTAGTATTGGATACTAGAAACAAGTGTGCCAAAAAGTTTTTGAAATTTGTTAAAGTTACGCCATTTTGAATTTTTTTGTTATAATTTTTTTAAATTTTAATATTTCCGAAAGTTTTTGATAAAATTCAATAAAATTTGGAAGGCTTATACTTGACATCATGTTTCTTCTGACTATCACATAAAAAAAACAAAAAAAATTTTTTTTGCCCAAAAAAAGTCAAAAAAAATTTTTTGAAACCGTTTTGCCCGAGCGGGACCGATTTTTGAGTTTTCTTGTAAATTAATAAAATATTCCTTATAATTTCACCTTTCATTTAAAAAAAGAAAATCGATGGAGACTCAAATAGTTTTCGAGATATTGCAATTTTTGTGGAAGCGCGACCACGTTTCAGTGTCAGCGATGTGTGAGTGCCCGGGAATCCTAATTCTTACACTTTACTGTTCAAAATTGTCTAGAACCTACAAATTTTATCCGATTTTGATGTTTTTGGTCTTAAATAAAAGGAGATAATTTTTCTAAGAGTTTCCCCGAAACTGTTGTTTCAATTATTAATTGTTTATATATTTCTTTGTTACTCAATTTCGTTAATTAATAAATAGATAACTCTGGTTCTTCTTAAAAAAATTATATTTTTTACAGATAAATTCATGTTTATTTAAATAATTTATGGCTATTTTGTTAAAAAATAATTTTAAAATTAATAATTATCATTGTTTATAACAATTATTAAAAAAATTGTATTTTTTAGATACAAATTTATGCATATATAAATAAAGATATAAGTAAGTAATAAAAAATTGATTAATTAATTTTTAATTTATATTTTATATAAATCTAATTGTTAATAACAATGATAATTATTAATTTTTAAATTATTTTGTAACAAAATAGACATAAATTACTTAAATAAACATAAATGTATCTGTAAAAAATATAATTTTTTTTAAGAAGAACCAGAGTTATCTATTTATTAATTAACGAAATTATTTAAATAAATTAAATTATGCATTATTATTTTTGGGTGGTCATACTAGACTAATTTAAATTGATTTCGATCATGAGGAATGGAAAAATAAAAAATAAACACGATTTTTTTCAAAATTCTTGTAAATTGTTTACTTTGAGTAACAAAGAAATATATAAAAAATTAATAATTGAAACAACAGTTTCGGGGAAACTCTTAGAAAAATTATCTCCTTTTATTTAAGACCAAGAACATCAAAATCGGATAAAATTTGTAGGTTCTAGACAATTTTGAACAGTAAAGTGTAAGAATTAGGATTCCCGGGCACTCACACATCGCTGACACTGAAACGTGGTCGCGCTTCCACAAAAATTGCAATATCTCGAAAACTATTTGAGTCTCCATCGATTTTCTTTTTTTAAATGAAAGGTGAAATTATAAGGAATATTTTATTAATTGACAAGAAAACTCAAAAATCGGTCCCGCTCGGGCAAAACGGTTTCAAAAAATTTTTTTTGACTTTTTTTGGGCAAAAAAATTTTTTTTTGTTTTTTTTATGTGATAGTCAGAAGAAACATGATGTCAAGTATAAGCCTTCCAAATTTTATTAAATTTTATCAAAAACTTTCGGAAATATTAAAATTTAAAAAAATTATAACAAAAAAATTCAAAATGGCGTAACTTTAACAAATTTCAAAATTTTCAAAAACTTTTTGGCACACTTGTTTCTAGTATCCAATACTACAATTTCACCAATTTTTTTAAATTTAACATCTTCAGTAGCATTGGACTTTTGAAACACTTTCTTTTCTGTTATACCAAAAGTTAAAAAATTTTATTATATATGGAAATTATTTTTTTTTCTGAATATTTTAAATACCGTCAACCGGGATAATTATGAAACAAAAAAACTCGATTTTTTGAGTTTCTTCTTCACTAAAAATCTAAAGTGTCCAAAAAATTTTATTAGCTATTCAAATATATTGTGAACATTCTTTTAAAAATGTCCTTCAAGTTCCATTTACAAAAAGAAAAATTTTTTGACGGAGTTATTTAAACATAAATGTTGCTCCAGAATTGCCTCGCATTTGGGGCAGTTATAGAACATATTATTATTATTAATTATAATAATTATTATAATTAATTATAAAAGCAAGTATAACATATTTTCTTTATCTGTATATTAAGAACACTTTATTTAGTTCTGCAGAGTTAAATAATAATAGATAATAATAGTAAACTAAACGCGAACTTAATTCGAAGAAATTAGTAGATTTTTACACTTTTGTGAAATAATCTTTCCACTTTTTCGATGTTTAATAATTATTTTCTCGTTGCCAATTACAATAAAAATAAAAACATCTGAGTAACTTTGTAGGCAATATATAAAACTATTATTTACAACAAGAACCAAATTAAAATAATTTACCACAAAAATTTTACATGAAAATGAATTACGCTTTCCATATTTACCTCTCATGTTCCATAATTACCCCTGTTGACGGTATGTGATAAAAAATAAAGTTAATAAAGCTAAAACATTAAATAAATTGAAATTTCTTTTAAAATATGACTTTTCTCAAAAGCGAAGTAATTGATTTTCGATTTTTTTCTTTCATTACAACCACTGATAAATAAATAAATTTTTTCCACCTTTACCAAAGTGGTGTTCCTTAGGGTTCAAAATATATTTAAATTTATATCAGTCGTTGCTTAGAGTTTTATTCGATTTTTACATTTTTTTAAAAAAATTAACCTTTAAAAACAAAAGACAACGAATATTTTGTGGTTCATTCCTCAATTTCCTTTTCTAAAATCTGTGCAACGATTTATATAATTTTAAATATAATTTTATCCCTTAAGAACACCACTTTGATATATGTGGGAAAAATTTCTTTATTTATCAGTGGTTGCAATAAAAGAAAAAAATCGAAAATCAATTACTTCACTTTTGAGAACAGTTATATTTTAAACGAAATTTCAATTTATTTAACGTTTTTATTTTATTAACATTATTTTTTATTACATATTTGAAATATTCAGGAAAAAATACATAATTTCAATATACAATAACATTTTTTAGCTTTTGGTATAACAGAAAAAAAGTGTTTTAAAAGTCCTATGCTACTGAAGATGTTAAATTTAAAAAAATCACAACTTCCATAATTTTGATCAAATACAAAAATAAAAAAACACGTATTTACTTATTTTTCATATAGATTTCAAAAAATTGTTTTAATCAAAAAAAATTTCGAGTGAAAATCTAACGGAGAATGACCCATATTTAAAATTTTTGTCCCCAAATTGTATACGGAGTATAAATTAAATTCCTTTTTACTGTTAATAAGTTATTAAATGGGGACCTTAAACTATGCTACAAATAAAAATAAGGACCTCAAACTATGTATTAATTATATGAATGACCTCTGTATCGTGTATGTAGTTTGAGGACTTCTATTGTTTACTGGTTACATGTAGAATCATTTACTTCTTAATCAAAAATTTATATTTAAAATTTTTGTCCGCAAACTGTATACGAAGTATAAATTAAATACCTCAAACTGTTAATAAGGTATAAAATGAGGACCTTAAACTATACTACAAAAAAAATTAGGACCTTAAACTATGTATTAATTATATGAATGACCTCTGTATCGTGTATATAGTTTGAGGACTTCTAATGTTTACTAGTTATTATTTACTCGGTACATTATTTGAGGTCGGACTTCAAAGTAAAGGTTCAATTGCAGAGACCTCAATGTGAATAGTGTATTAAAAAAAGTAAATAATTTGTTATTATTTTATCATATATAAAAAAATTTCAACATATATTAGTTTATAGAGCCATTTTACATCGGACAAACATATTTTTTTCTATTCTGTATCGAAAAAAAACAGATACGTATTTTTTTATTTTTGTTTAATTTTCAAAATTTTCGAGTAATGAATTTTCGAAATTTTGCACTTTTAACCGTAGACCTATATTCAGTAGCTTATAAGTCCGAAAATATTGTGTTTAGAAAAAAGTTGTCAAAGAACGAAAGTTTTAGTTCTCTTTCGACTTTTAGGAAATGAAAACAGAAAATTTTTTTTTCATTTTTTATTAAAAAAATAAAAAAAATTTAAAACCAATTAATTTTTTTGAACTCTGGGTATGGTAAATTTTTAATTTTCTTTTTTCAAAACATATCTGTAAATGATAAGAAGGTTTTGCAAAAAGTTTCAGAGTGGGCCTGATAAGTTTAATGGGTTAAAAAATATAATTAAGCTGCCCGTGCAGGTCGCACGCCCGCGGCGCAATATGATTTTTTTACAATTTACTATTAAAAATTGTCTAGAGCCTGCAAATTTAATAATAATCAAAATCCGATAAAATTTGCAGGCTCTAGACAATTTTTAATAGTAAATTGTAAAAAAATCATATTGCGCCGCGGGCGTGCGACCTGCACGAGCAGCTTAATTATCTTTTTTAACCCATTAAACTTATCAGGCCCACTCTGAAACTTTTTGCAAAACCTGCTTATCATTTACAGGTATGTTTTGAAAAAAGAAAATTAAAAATTTATCATACCCAAAGTTAAAAAAAATTAATTTTTTTATAAATTTTTTTTATTTTTGAAATAAAAAATGAAAAAAAAAAATTTTGTTTTCATTTCCTAAAAGTCGAAAGAGAACTAAAACTCGTTCTTTGACAACTTTTTTCTAAACTCAATATTTTCGGACTTATAAGCTACTGAATATAGGTCTACGGTTAAAAGTGCAAAATTTCGAAAATTCATTACTCGAAAATTTTGACAATTAAACAAAAATAAAAAAAAATACGTATCTGTTTTTTTTGATACAGAATAGAAAAAAATATGTTTGTCCGATGTAAAATGGCTCTATAAACTAATATATGTTGAAATTTTTTTATATATGATAAAATAATAACAAATTATTTACTTTTTTTTAATACACTATTCACATTGAGGTCTCTGCAATTGAACCTTTACTTTGAAGTCCGACCTCAAATAATGTACCGAGTAAATAATAACTAGTAAACATTAGAAGTCCTCAAACTACATACACGATACAGAGGTCATTCATATAATTAATACATAGTTTAAGGTCCTAATTTTTTTTGTAGTATAGTTTAAGGTCCTCATTTTATACCTTATTAACAGTTTGAGGTATTTAATTTATACTTCGTATACAGTTTGCGGACAAAAATTTTAAATATAAATTTTTGATTAAGAAGTAAATGATTCTACATGTAACCAGTAAACAATAGACGTCCTCAAACTATATACGTGATACAGAGGTCATGCATATAATTAATATATAGTTTGAGGTCCTTATTTTTATTTGTAGCATAGTTTAAGGTCCCCATTTAATAACTTATTAACAGTAAAAAGGAATTTAATTTATACTCCGTATACAATTTGGGGACAAAAATTTTAAATATGGGTCATTCTCCGTTAGATTTTCACTCGAAATTTTTTTTGATTAAAACAATTTTTTGAAATCTATATGAAAAATAAGTAAATACGTTGTGACGATGTGAATTTCCATGTTGCTCGAAATCGATTGAAAATTCTACATCGTCATGCCATCTGTCGGAAAAGCCCCTAGTTGACAAGTCCCAATTTTCATGGTTAGTAAGGAAAAGCTAGTACCGCCAGCTGACCCACTAGCCGAGAGAAAGTAGGTCGCGCGGCTAGCTTGACGAGAGAAAGTGGTAGATGGCGGGGCCAGTACCACTTTTAGAAAGCAAAGAGAAGACGAAGACGGGCCACGAGGAAAATTCAAGAGACGCTACAGGTGGCCCATATATTCGCCGCCATAACAAAATTTTACATTGCCGCGCCGGTACATACTCTGTCGCCGCTAGTAAAAACTTTCGATTATTGTCGCGAAATTAAGTGCCGTGAGCATCTTGTTTGGTGAGACAGTGGAGCGTGAAGCTCGGGATTGTGTTTTGAGTTGAAAGAACAATAAAGAAAGGATTTGTCGTGAAGTTTAGTGTGTTTGATTTGTTTTCCCACCCCTTGACGAGTTCCTGGTGAGTTGCTGCCGCCTTGCTGCCACGAGGAGCCGAGGAAGAGGAACGCTGAGTGTTAGACAGCCGAGTCGTCGTGGGTAAGTCGTTTGACAGTCTTGTGCCAGTCGTGTCTCGTCGTTGGCTTTTCTGCTGCCAATTTTGTTTGGGCAGAATTCCCTCTGGGCGAGAGAGAAACTCGGAGGTTGAGAGTTTGAGTGTGTTGGGCCGAGTCGAGTTAGAGTTTTATTAATTAAATCTATAAAAATTAATTGGCGCCTGACGGCGAAGTTTATTTATTTAAATTTCCTTTTTTTTGCATGTTGAAAGCGTCAGATTTTGCCTGGCGTAAGCAGAAATTTGAGCGAAAACATCAATCGCTCAAAATAATACGTCACAAAATTTGGCGCCCAACGTGGGGCCAAGCTCGGACCGAGACACGACTGTGAAATTATTATTGTAAATTGTGTGCCAGAATTCTGAAATTTTCGAGAGCCAGAGCCAGACAAAAATTTATTTTTTTTGTTATCAATAGTCGAAAATTTCGGAATTTTATTGCCAGAACCGGCCAGAAAATTTCGAATTTGCTAAGTTGCCAGGTACAGCCAGAATTCGCCAGAAAATTCGAAATTTTAAAAGGGCCAGCTGCCAGAGTGTTAAAATTTGTGTTGCCCTTGCCATCGCGTGTGAAATAGAAAAAAATTAGAGTGCCTTTGCCATTAAAATTTTGAATTTTGTGTGACTTTTGAAGAATTCCTGCCGCGATTAAAATTTAATTAACAAATTTTAAAATTTTATCATAAACTGCCGAAAGCCAGCCGTGACTATCTCAATTAAAAATTTTCTAATTAATTTGTGCCAGAAATAAAATTAAAATTCTTTTTGTTTATCGAGCACATGTTAGACCGGAAATAAAAATTAAATGTAGTCACGTGACTGTAAATAGTGCGCCGGTCGGTCAAGAGAAACGACGCGCCGGGACATTTAAAATTTCAGCAGCCAAGAGAAAGTTCGCGCGCGCCAGGAAAAGCGGTTCGTGAGTAGTAGTAACCGTGGCTATAAAGAGCGAACGAGAAGGAGAGATAGAGGGAGAGTCGAGTCACAAGTCAGCCAGGAAAAGAAAATATATTTTTTAAAGGGGCCCCCGGTCAAATGAGCACGTCCTTGTACTTGAAGTAGAACAGGGCCGTATATACAAATTGCGCGACCCCCTTTAAAATTATTGAATTTTAAAAATCTGAGAATTTATTCGAATTTCTTCCAAATGGCAAAGGCAATTCGCGATATGAAGGACTATAAGAGGCGCATGCGCGAATTAATAAAGATTCCCAACGTCAGCCAAGCATGGGAAGTAGTTAACGCCATGCAAGTCGGCCAAGTAGTGACGAGCCTACTGAGACACCAATTGTGTATCAGTGGCACTTCACAAGTGTTGCGAGAGAGGTTATTGAGGGCCGAGATGAGGTTGGCCCTGCCAGAAGAAGTCGACGTACCATTCTCGGAAAGGTACGATCTGGGGCAATCTGACAAGATTTTCTTGTTAGAAGCCTACCCCGAACCAGAGAGTAGCCCGTTTCCAAACGTCACACGGAAAAGGGGTGGTAAGATCTCGTCCGCGGACGATGAGGAGTCGAGCGATGGGGAAAGTAGGGCCAGTGATCGGGAAAGCGCCGAAGTAGTGCCGGAGGTGAGGGAAAAGCGACACCAAAACGAAACAACGTACAGCAGACATAGTCCGACCAACGCTGTTTTGACCCCGCGATTTACACCCCCACCCCCAGTCATGTCGACAGCCAGCATGACCACAACTTCCCCCACCACCACCAGTGCCCACATGATGGTAACCACGAGCACTATCATGACAGCCCCCCACACGATACAGTCGGCAACAATGGCGCCGAACGCGCAAAACATGCGTGGTACAATCGCGCGACTAAGTCTTACCCCCGAAATAGAACGGCTAGCAGGATGCACCGATCGATTAGAGAGCCTGTACAGAGGGGGGGGATGGGATTGGAAACAGAGCCACAGCCAGACAGCCGTCGGAAATGGTTATCAGATTTCCCACCGCCAAGAGTCGAGGATCATTTCGCCCCACGGACCAGGGAAATTGGCCGAGATTCCGCACACGCCCTACACGGATGAGCGAATGAAACCCACCCCAGCCCCCCGAAACCCGTCGAGCCGTAGTAGTATGAGTGAGGTGAATGCCACTCAGTATAGAGTGCCAACGAACGGAGAGCCGGCCAGTGAGTTTGAGAAAAGGGCAAACGCGAAGGAATTAGGAAAGAGTAGCAAAAGCAAAGTGGATAGGAAAATAGAGTACAGTGGTAGTGAGGAGGGCCAGACGAGTTGTAGGTGTAGTTGCGGGAGTCGGAGCGACGATTTAAGTAGTGTGGAAAGTCGAAAAAGGAGCACAAAAGAGACGAAGCCAAAGAAAGAGCGGAAGGAGGGCCGAAGATCGATCTTAGATGACTCGACGAGTGAGTCCGAATCTGAGAGCGATCACAGTCAAGATGCGAAGAGTGGGGGGAGAACCGAAGAAATTAAGTCCAGCCGGAGGTCCAAGGTGATTAAAACACTCAAGGACTGGGACTTAAAATTTTTCGGGGACGAAGACAACGCCGAGGAATTTTTGGAACGGTTAGAAGACTGCAAGGCTTGCTCCGAATTCTCAGACCGAGACATCTTGCAAGCCCTACCAATAATCCTCCAGAAGACCGCGAGCAGTTGGTTTAGGTCGTTACGTCGGGAAATAAATTCTTGGAAGTCCTTCCAGAGGGCGTTCAAAAACGAGTACCTCGTGACAGTGGACGACGATGATGTCATTGACGAGCTAAGAGCCAGGACACAAGGGAAAGGAGAGAAAATTTCCCCATACTTGACTAGTTTCCGACTAATTCTGGGCCACATGAAGCGGCCACTAAGCCAGAGACAACAAGTCAAGCTAGCCTATAAAGGCTTAACACCAGCGTATCGTCGTCAATTAGAAAGACTCCATTTCGAATCATTGAGCCAGATGGAGAAGATCCTGAGAGATTACGAGAGAGCCAAGGACTTAGACGAGCGATATGCCCCACCCCCACCAAAGGAAAGGATGCGTTTCCCGCTAGCGGCCGTGAAAGAGAAAAAGAGCGGCCAGAAACATATAAAGAGCGAAAAAGTTGCGGCCATGGAAAAGGAATCCGAGACGAGTGAGAGCGATCACTCTGTAAAGATTGAAAAGCCGAAGAAAAATAAGAAGAGGAGCAAGAAAGAGAAAAAAGAAAAAGAAAGGTCAGAAGAAAAGAGCGTCGAGGCAATGAGTCCAGCAACACCCAGCCAGAAACCAACAATGGTACAGG
The DNA here is from genome assembly GCA_032873175.1 of Leptopilina drosophilae. Lineage (NCBI taxonomy): Eukaryota > Metazoa > Arthropoda > Insecta > Hymenoptera > Figitidae > Leptopilina > Leptopilina drosophilae. The sequence continues at coordinate 46,696,454 of CM065481.1, read as the reverse complement.
GCCAAGTTGCCAGTGCTCCACCAGCCCAGGCCATGCAAATGCCCATGCACTTTGCTTATCCAATGGCGTACCCTGGTATGTTTCCAACGGGGGTGAAACCAAACTACCCCAAGCCAAATGGTCCAAACGCACCTAAGCCGGGGCAAAGTGGTACATCAGCGCCAACGACGCCCAAGGAGTTTGTGGGGGCATGCTTTCACTGCCAGACAACAGGACATCGAGCCAGAGATTGCCCTCAGAGGATCTGCTTCACATGCCGACAACAGGGACATTATTCAAATCAATGCCCCATGAAGCCAGCCCAAGCAGAGGCATGCCTGGTATGTAAAAGACCAGGATGCAACTTCTTAACTTGTCCAAATTGTGACGCAGTGAGAGCCGCCTTGGGAAACGGTGTGTGGGGGGCACAGCACAGCCCTGTACCCCCCTCAAACCTAACCAGACAGTAAGAACTGTTGTTGAGCCGTGTGTCTTGACGAGAAGAGCAGAGTGTCGTGAGCCGAGTAAAGTAGAAAACGAGAGCGAGCGCGTAGATAGATTCGCACCTAGTTGTAGTTGGGTAAAGACGGAAAGCGAATTTGAATTAGAGAGAGAAAGTAGAGTTAGAGAAAGTTTCGGGCCAGTCATAGGTAGAGAGGACTTGACCGAAAAGAAGAAGTTCAAACTCATGCCAGAAAGGAAGAAAAGACGGTCGAGTGAGGAGAACTCACTCCACCAGCGCGAGGTAGAAAGAATGGCCGAAGAGTGTGGGACGAGAGGTACGGATGTGATCCCAGTACCTATAGTCCAGGGGAGGGGAGAGGCTGTGAGAGTCACAGCTGACCCGAACTTAAGTGATGAAGAAGACATCGACGGATCTAGGACGGAGAACAGATACTTCTTCGACATGTCCATTGGTGACAGACATTACGAAGCACTTTTCGATCCTGGTGCGATGATCTCGGTAATCACCACCAGAGTCGCCGAGCCGTTCAAAAACCGAATTCAGCCGTGTGGTACAGTTGTGAGAAGCGCAACCGGAGGTATCACTGAAGCAGCCGGAATCCTGGACATGAATATAGTAGTCGACGGATATGCCAAACGTTTCGGAGTCAAAGTGATGAAGACGTTAACACGAGACATCATCTTAGGCATCGACTTCTGTAAGGCCTGGGACATGGAAGTAAAGCTGAGAGAAGGACTGTGGAGAGTTTGTCAAGGAGAGTGGCATGAGTTTGGGCCAAAAGAGAGAGAAGAGGACGAACAGCTGATATTTGCCGAGTGTGCCGGTATTTCTGCACTCGATGATCGACAAAAGGACATCATCCAAGCCCTAGTGGACAAATGGGTACTACCAGAGTCGGAGGAACACGGAATGACAGACCTGACGGAACATCACATACGTGTTACCGACGAAACGCCAGTACAACACGCCATTAGACGAATGTCACCAGCAATGTTAACTTGGGCCCAAGGTAATGCGGCCAAGTTACACAAACTAGGGATCATCGAGCCATCTGCCAGCCGTTGGAGAAGTGCGCCAGTAATTACGAGACGAGGTGAGAACGACTTTAGACAGTGCAATGATTACCGAGACGTTAATAAGGTAACAATAAAAGATTGTTACCCATTGCCATCTATCGACTATATCCTCGACAAGCTCCGAAAAGCCAGATACCTGTCGAAAGTTGACCTCAAACTGGCATATCACCAAATCCCAATGGCCGAAGAGAGCAAGAAATACACTGCCTTTGCCATACCTGGGTCAGGATTATGTCAGTATCGCCGAATGCCGTTCGGACTCATGAACGCGCCGATGACGTTCCAGCGAATGATCGATTCATTGCTGGGACCAAAGGTAGAGCCGTATGTCTTCGGGTACCTGGACGACATCATCGTAGTCACGGATACGTTCGAGGAACATGTCAAGTGGCTCGAAACAGTCCTGCGAAAACTGAACGAGGCAAAACTGATCGTCAACCCAGAGAAGTGCGAGTTTGGATGTTCTGAGGTCACCTACCTCGGATACTTGTTGGACGGTGAGGGTCTGAGGCCAGATCCGAATAAAACAGAGCCGGTGAGAAGCTATCCAGAGCCGAAGAACGTGAGACAACTCAGACGTTTCTTGGGCATGGTCGGTTGGTATTCCCGTTTTATCCCAAATGACAGTGAGATCAAAATACCACTGTTGAAGTTGCTGCACAAAGGCCGAACATGGGAATGGGAGGACGAGCAACGAGAGGCGTTCGAGCAGCTGAAACAGAAGCTGACATCGGCGCCAGTCTTAGCCCGACCCGACTTCACGAAGATGTTTACAATTCAATGTGACGCCAGCAACTACGCCATTGGGGCCGTATTGACACAAGAGTTCGAAGACGGAGAACACCCAATAGTATACATCAGCCGAGTGTTGACCGAGGCCGAGAGAAACTATAGCGTGACAGAAAAGGAGTGTCTGTCATTACTATGGTCGATAAAAAAGTTCAGGCCGTATATTGAGAGGTATAAGTTTCATGTGATCACAGATCACAGTGCCCTAAAATGGCTCAGGAACTTGAAAGACCCGACAGGTCGGTTAGCCAGATGGGCCCTGGAAATGCAGCAGTGGGACTTCGATATAGTTCACAGACGAGGTGCACAACATCATGTCCCTGATGCATTGTCCAGGTTACAGGAAGAGGAAGAAGAGTCGATGGCCGCGTTTGAATCCATTGAGGACCAATGGTACCTCAAACGCCGTGAGTTAGTGAGCCAACATCCGCAAAGGTTTCCTGGATGGATTGTAGAGAATGAGAATCTCTACCGACATAGAAGTGATCCACTTTTATTGCCGATAACAGGAGACGAAGACGGTTGGAAATTAGTAGTGCCAGAGGAATACCGAACGAGAGTAATGGAAGACGGACACGCCCAAGCATCAGCCGGACACTTGGGAATCGAGAAAACTTATGACCGAATAGCACGAGAGTACTATTGGCCAGGTATTTGGAACGACGTGCACAAGTACGTGACACAGTGTCACCAATGCCAGATACATAAGGTATCTCAAGCCGGACCAGTCGGACTGATGGGCCAAAGAATTGTGGAGAGACCGTGGGCCGTAGTAGCCGCAGACACAATGGAGTTCCCACCAAGTAAGAGCAACTACAAGTACTTAGTCGTGTTCCAAGATTTGTTCTCGAGGTGGATAGAAGTAAAGCCATTAAAGTCCGCAGACGGAAAGTCGGTAGCCAGAGCATTCGAGGAGTTGGTCCTATTCAGGTGGGAAACGCCAGAGTACTTGCTCACCGACAATGGTAAGGAGTTTGACAACAAATTTCTCAAGTCAACACTTGAGGAATACGGAGTCAAACACATCACGACACCACCTTATCACCCACAAGCCAACCCAGTCGAGAGGAGTAACAGAACCTTGAAGACTATGATCTCCACTTTTATCGGTGCCGATCACAGAAAATGGGATCTCCATGTTCACGAGTTCCGTCATGCAGTGAACACAGCAACTCAAGCGGCAACCAAGACGTCGCCGGCGTTCCTGAACTACGGAAGACACCCAAAGCCGGTGAAGAGCCTGCGACGAGAGGTCGAGAGCAAGAGAACAGTGGTGAGAATAAAACCGGAAGACTGGGTCGAGAGAGTAAAGAGATTAGACGCGTTAAGGGATATGGTCGCCAGGAACATTGACATAGAGCGAGCGAGACAGACGAAGTACTACGACAAAGGTAGGAGAGAAGTGACTTTTAAAGTAGGTGATTTAGTATTGCGAAAGAGCCACAAACTGTCGAGTGGGGCACAAAAATTCGCGAATAAACTAGCGCCGAAATACGAAGGTCCATACGAGATCATCGAGGTTCGCTCGCCAACCGTTTTTATCCTACGCGACGAACAAAGCAGGCGAGTCCCTAAAGTCCATATCACTGACTTGAAACCATACCTACCTGTTTCAAACCACTAAAATGTCATGTTCTTGTTTGTGAGTAAAGAAATTCTTTCAGAACGAGTTGAGAGCCAAGGCCAGAGAGAGGGATCGAGAAAGCGGAAGAGGGAGAAAATGTCACGATCAAGGAACACCCGTAGCCAGAGGTCGCCGAGCCGCCACCGAGTGTCCTCCGAGTTTGTGGGGACCGAGTGGGAAGCGTCCCCATCTCCTCCACGCATGAATCGCCAAGGAAGAGGCCAGAGTGGACACCGACCCGAACGGGAGTTCTACCACGGGGACGCCCAAATGATCGGGCCGTCTTATCTATCCTTCCCGATCACGGAACAACTACCGGGGGAGACGCTTGTGGCCAGGAGAGAAAATGCCGAAAGGAGGAGAGAGGCACGCCGAACCGTGGAGGAAACGGAGGGGGCAGCCGGGGGACCGAGAGAGTTCGTTACGAGGCCAGAGGACTGGGGGGAACTAAGCGCGCTAGAGGAGAGAGGGACGAGGGAGAAAAAGAAGGTGACCCGACCAGATGGAGCCGAGGTGGTCACCCCGTATCGATGGCCAGCTGAACAGGGCCCTGAGGAGAGAACTGAGGCGTACGAGAGTAGGCTCGCGGAGTACGAACTGGAGATGTTCCTAAACTCCAAGCAGCCATTGACCACGGTGGCATTGGAAAGAGCCAGGGCCCAGCAGAGGAAGGCCCTCAAAGCGCGGCGGGAGAGGCAATGGACGGTTGACGACGTCGAGAGCCAACCACCCATGCCACGAGCGGCAAGGTCGAAAAGCCCTCAACCGGGACCACCGACCGAGCCAAGACGAGAACTGGGAGCCAGGCCAAAGGAGAAGGCTGGGCCCCAAGTCAGGACAATGGAGGAGGGCCAGAACACGGAGCAGAGGGAACGGAGAGGTGGGGGACCACAACTTAAGCAGAAGGCGAGGGGGATAGTGTTCGGGGGATTGAACCTTATTCCGACGGAGAGGTCGTTGGACCCGCCGCCCTACAGTTGCTTCAACTGTTGGCGAGGGGGACACAATGCCGAAGAGTGCCGCCAACCAAAACGACACCAGTACTGCTGGAACTGTGGTCGCCGTTTTACCAGCGTGGAGCGGTGCCCCCGATGTGCCCGGGCATACGCCCGGTATATGGGACGAGCATATGACGCGGAACCCCAACCAGAGGAACGGCCAGTGAGAGAAGGAGGGGAAGAACGCGGTAGGGAGGAAGAGCGGATGTACGCAGAGCCACCGAGACCGAGTAGTGGTCAGATGGTAGAAACGGAGGTCCAGGAGCCGGAAGCAGCAGCCGCGGGGGAGGAAGAAGTAGGGAAACAGGAGGACCTAGCCCAAAGTATTTTGGCGTTGACCAAGGCCCTAGCGGGTTTACCAGCCGAAACACTGGACCTAGCGATACGCCAGCTCCTCAGAGAAAGGGAGGGTAATATGGAAAAGGGAGTTCGGAAGTGAGCCAGAGAGAGAAGGAGGGGGCCAGCGAGAGTTTGGGAGAGCCAGAGAGACGTAGGGAAGCCAGGGAGAGTTGGGAGAGCCAGAGAGAAGGAGGGAGGCCAGAGAGGAGAGGAGAACCAGGAGCGGTAGTCAGAGGAGTCATGAAGATGACGGTCCTATATAAAACAGTACCGGTCATGGGGAGGGGATTGTGACGATGTGAATTTCCATGTTGCTCGAAATCGATTGAAAATTCTACATCGTCATGCCATCTGTCGGAAAAGCCCCTAGTTGACAAGTCCCAATTTTCATGGTTAGTAAGGAAAAGCTAGTACCGCCAGCTGACCCACTAGCCGAGAGAAAGTAGGTCGCGCGGCTAGCTTGACGAGAGAAAGTGGTAGATGGCGGGGCCAGTACCACTTTTAGAAAGCAAAGAGAAGACGAAGACGAGCCACGAGGAAAATTCAAGAGACGCTACAGGTGGCCCATATATTCGCCGCCATAACAAAATTTTACATTGCCGCGCCGGTACATACTCTGTCGCCGCTAGTAAAAACTTTCGATTATTGTCGCGAAATTAAGTGCCGTGAGCATCTTGTTTGGTGAGACAGTGGAGCGTGAAGCTCGGGATTGTGTTTTGAGTTGAAAGAACAATAAAGAAAGGATTTGTCGTGAAGTTTAGTGTGTTTGATTTGTTTTCCCACCCCTTGACGAGTTCCTGGTGAGTTGCTGCCGCCTTGCTGCCACGAGGAGCCGAGGAAGAGGAACGCTGAGTGTTAGACAGCCGAGTCGTCGTGGGTAAGTCGTTTGACAGTCTTGTGCCAGTCGTGTCTCGTCGTTGGCTTTTCTGCTGCCAATTTTGTTTGGGCAGAATTCCCTCTGGGCGAGAGAGAAACTCGGAGGTTGAGAGTTTGAGTGTGTTGGGCCGAGTCGAGTTAGAGTTTTATTAATTAAATCTATAAAAATTAATTGGCGCCTGACGGCGAAGTTTATTTATTTAAATTTCCTTTTTTTTGCATGTTGAAAGCGTCAGATTTTGCCTGGCGTAAGCAGAAATTTGAGCGAAGACATCAATCGCTCAAAATAATACGTCACAACGTGTTTTTTTATTTTTGTATTTGATCAAAATTATGGAAGTTGTGATTTTTTTAAATTTAACATCTTCAGTAGCATAGGACTTTTAAAACACTTTTTTTCTGTTATACCAAAAGCTAAAAAATGTTATTGAATATTGAAATTATGTATTTTTTCCTGAATATTTCAAATATCTCATTCAGGAAATAATATGTTCGAAAAAAATTATTCGGGAAAATAAACTATTCGACAATGAAATCATTCGGGAACATAGTAATTCGGGAAAAAAATTGTTCGGGAAAATAAACTATTCGACAAAAAAATCATTCGGGAACATATTAATTCGGGAAAAAAATTTTTCGGGAAAAAGGTCAATCAGGAAATGCCATTCAGGAAAATGACCAAGAATCCAGTCAATATATGATATAAATTTAAAAAAAATGTTAATCTTCAAAATCTCTAACATTTTGTGATGTGATCTATTTACAACTGCTAATTTTCAAAGTTCTGTATTTCCTGAATACAAATTTGGAGTAATTTGTGATCTGAATCCCAAAATTCAAAATTTCAGATAAAAAAAGGAGGACTATTTTTTTTAAATTTAATAAATTCAATTAAATTAGCTTAATGTTGTTACTTGGGTTTTTTGCGGTCGCTGAATACGAATCCAAGGTCAGAATTTAAAAATTCAAAATGGCGGATCCAATATGGCGGAACATTTTTTCATATTGTTGAAATCAGATGAATATTGTTACTCGGGGGTTTTTGGGATCGCTAAATACGAATCCAAGGTTAAAATTTTAAAATTTTAAATGGCGGATCTAATATCGCGAAAGATTTTTTTTTAATTGTTGAAATTATCTGAGTATTGTTACTCGGGAGGTTTTCACGGTCGCTGAATACAAATCCAAAGACAGAATCAAAGAAAAGTACTAAAATGGACTGATTGAAACTTACTTTACTTCTCTTTCTGAAGAAAGAGTCCTGAAAAGGACTGATTAAAAATTATTTCACTTCTCTTTGTGAAAGGCATGAGGGCCTTTTACATGGGCTATATGAAAGTGCCACTCAGCTTTTATTTCAAAATCTGTATGATGCTTCATAAGATCGATCATGTTATATTTATTTTTAAAATACTGATTGGCTCCATCAGACACATAGAAAATTTTGTTTACTTGATGAGATTTTTTAATATGTTTAGTTATGAAAGAATTGGATATGTAGACAGCAACTGAATCATGACTTAAGCAATCTGAAAGAATGATAAGATTTTCGTTTCATAATTCTCCATTTTTAAAATAATTATAAACTACTGTGTATACAGTAGTTTGATTATTGTTGTAGTGGAATCCCTGACGGATGGTGTTGACTGAATGTGAGCTTATAAAGTGCACATTCGGTGCACATTTGTGTAATGTGAAAATAATGAAGAAAAATGATGAAAAATGTTGAAATAAACATTTTTAATGAATAAATAAACATATATAGAGTAAATAAAAAAAACATTTATGATAAATATTGTTGAATCTAATTAATTATTAATAAATGAAGTGTGTAATGTTTGAGAGTGAGTCAAACAGTGCATGCCATTTATTTTTTTTCTTAGTGAATAAATGCTTATAACATGAAAAAAGTTTTTGAAATATATGAAGAAATATTTAAACTATTATATGTATATTTTACCTTGTATTGGTAATTGTTATTTATTTAAGAAAAATATTTTCTTATAAAATGTGTACTTTCTAGTGAGAAATCTAGTAACATTTGTTTTTCTATGAACCGGAAGCTTGTGAATATTTGTATGTTTAAAGGTGCTATCACACTTTGCTGTCGAAATCCAGTTCACAGCTTGTTAAAAAGGTGTATCTACAATAACCTGCAATGCATTTGTTTTCTTTGATACAAAATAATTTCACATTTTTATTATAAGTTTCATTAAATTATTAAATGTAATATAAATTATCATAAATTTAAATGCAGGAAAATACTTATTCTTTTTTTCGCATGTGCCTCAAGCATTTTTGACTTATTTATTCGGATTATTAAAAGTTGTTTTTAAATTTGACAAGTAAACATAACCTATTATATTTACATTATTATTATTATCCGCGAAATAAATTCTTTTTGTCCACGTCTGAAGTTTGACATCTGTTTTGTTTTTTTTTTCTTCATATTAGAAAATACGGATGTATTTTTTATGATTTATAATAAAATAATATTTTAAATTAGTTAATTTAAATAAATTATTGCTAACAAATAAATGTTATTTTTTGTACGCTTTTTCATAACAAATTTTCTTGGATGATCGAAAATATGCAATTTTTTTTTGCTTCTTATTTAATTTTTAGAAAATAAAGGAAAAAATTCGACTTAAAAAAATGTTCTGTTACATTTCTTTACGAATTTCTTTCATTGTAAAATTATTTAAAAACAATAATTTCTTTTTTAAATATTTAATTATTATTTTTCCACTGGAATGAAGGTGTCAAAAATATGTCAAATTCAAACTTTTTTGAAATTAAACAACTTATTACAAAATTATTATTATCATTTTATGTTAATAATATTGCTACTGTAATTTTTTAAAAATCAATTTAAACGAAAATTCTTCTCTAAATAAAGTGTTTTTAATAATTTTTCAAAAAGTTCTTTAAGAATAGTTTTTAAATATACATTTGTTTAAAATTCAATTTTACTAAATTCTTCAATTAAATACACTGTATGAAAAATGTTCTCAAAAATATTTATGAAGCAAATTTCACAAATTATTCAAAAAAATTTATTAACATTGATAAGGGAATGTTTTTAAAAAAGTTATCGTAAACTTCCTATGAATTTAGAAACACTCTTATACGACATAGTGTAGAAATATTCGAAAAGTTTAAAAAAATTCTCTTAAACGTTTAGGAATATTTCTTTATGAAAATATTGACAAGTCTTTGAAAATTTGAAAAAATTTTCATGTAACTTCAACTTATTAAAATAAAAATTAAATTCAACTTTTTCAAAAACATTAATTCTTCAAAATTGCCAGTTAAATGTATAGAAAATTCAAATTTGAAATCTTTTTTAAATTATTCAATTATTTTTAAATACATAAGTAAACAACAAAAAATTTTAAACAAATTTTTTCCGTTCATCTATAAAACTTTTTTATATCAACTAAATTATTGTTTTCTCTTTTCAAAGGAATTTTTTTCATTTAGTAATTACACTGAAAAAAATTTATTTGATTCAAATAACTGATTATTTGACTATTATCAAATAAATATTTACTTGAATCAAATATTTCAGTATTTGAAGTAAATACAATTTACTTGATTCAAATAAAATTATTTGATTTAAGTAAATATTTATTTGATAATAGTCAAATTATCGGTTATTTGAATCGAATAAATTTTTTTCAGTTTACTTATTTTACTAACAGAAGTCATTAAATATCACAAAAGGATCCAAGACAGGAAAAATATTAGGGGAGACCGGGGCGTAATGGATCACTTTCAACTTTTTGTTGATTAAATTAGTCATTCTTGCTTTAATAAAAATTTCATCATGTGGAAAACTTTCGTCTCGGGCCGGGGCGTAATGGATCAGCAATGAAATTATAATTTAGATCATCAGATATTATTACGGTATTGACAATTTTGGTTTCTATTGTACTCTCTAAATTTTAATCAGCGAAAAGTCGCTGATTATGCAGCTATAAGTATGCAGCTGATTCAATAAGCGTATATAGGCTGAAATATCAGTGACTATTCGTTGTTTCATTAGTGTATATATGCTGATTGAATCAGCTGCATACTTATAGCTGCATAATCAGCGATTTTTCGCTGATTCAAATTTAGAGAGTATATTTATAACAATGAATATTGGAAATTAAACATATTTAATTTAAACTTTAAACATTTTCATGAAATTTGTAAATTTTAAAAAGTTGTAGCGAAATGTAAAATCCATTTCCTTAAAAAATCTATTCTCCAGTTATTTTTTTTACAAAAGGTTATCATTGGTACTTATTTATATATAAATTACAAGAAATTAAGCTTGACAAGACTATTTTATTAATATTTTAAATATAATAGGTTTTTAATAATAAAATAAGCAAAGTAATCCATTACGCCCCGGAAGTGTTTGTTGAAAATTTTGTTATTTTTTATCAATACAGTAAGTATTAAACAAAAATTGTCAATTGTTATTTAAGAACAAATGTTGAATGGTCAAAACCTGATAAACAAAAATTTTTTACAAGTAATTTTGAAAAAGATATAACAAAAAACCAAAAATTTCAAAAATTTACTTTCGAGCGTCAAAATTACTTTTTCTACCATATTTTTAACAATAATAAATAAATAACAATGAAACTTGGCACAAACTTGCAGTGTACTAAGTACATCATTTTGATAAAAAACCGAAATTAATCTGATTTACCACTTTTGAATAAATTCAAGTGATCCATTATGCACCGGTCTCCCCTAATTTTTATTTTTTCACGGATTTAAAAAAAATCCCGGTATTTAAACTAAATTACAATTTCCATTATTTGGAAGCAATTTTTTTCGTTTACTAATTATTTGATTAATGATAGAAGTCATTTGAAAAATTTACAATGGATATTAAAGAATGATTTATTTTATATTCTAGGATTTCCAAAAAATCCGTGCCAAAAAATAAATATTACTGTTTTCCCAGCCTTGAATTTTCTTGCAATTTTAAAAATGTTTTCTAACATTAAAATAAACAAGTTGCAAAAGAAAAAAATTGCTTCTGAAACGTAGAAAAGATCAGTTAGTTGAAATATCGATATTTTTAAAAATATCATAACTATTAAAAAACATGAAACAATATAATTAAATTTATTAAAATTTTTCTGTAAAAAGCAGGTTTAGGTAGATTACTACCGTTACAATTATTTGGAACATAATTATAAAATACATAATTATAAAACTCGTCTTCCTGTACATGGTTCAGTATTATCTGCACGGAAAAAAATTTCAGGACGCGAACGAGCAATATTGGGAATATAATTAAAATAAAGAACAACATAACCAACGTTGTGAATTAAACTTAACTACATTAGACAAAAGTTTATCCAATTCAGTGATAGTGAGCTTTGGTTGAGTGCAATTCGTCAGCCATATTGGAATTTCTGACAGCATAAACATTGAGTTTTCAGTTTTAAAACATAGTATTAATTTCAATAATATACTTAGAAATTTTTGTAATTTGAAACATACGATTGAAAAAAATTAAAATGAGCATTTAATTTTACTTTTTACGCAATTAAAATTGGTTCTGTCATAGGTTGTTTTCAAGTAAAATTCAATATCGCCATTCTAACGATAATGACAATATCGCTCGCTCGTTTTTGACGAAATGTTTGGCTGTTATAGTGAAAAATTTCTCCATTTCAGTTGTACTTTTTTTTCCGTGTGGTGTTCGAAATTAAGACAATTCAGATGATTTTCTCTTTCTAGAACAGAAAAAAGAATAGTTATGAAATTAATATTTATTAATACACTATTAAAATATTGTAAGGTGATAAATTCAATTAATCAACTGGTTTAAATGTGATACTTTCGTGTTAACAGAGAATCGAATTAATTTTGCTTCAAAAAACATACCATGATATATTATAACACTTAAGGGAAAAGACACTATGAAGATCAATACCAAATATGTTCGCTATATTTTTCCTGTAATCCATTTTTGAAAATACATATGCATCCCAATTTTCATTAGTGATGTACATGAGCGAGAAATATTAGAAACTAGCTAAAATAACGCGCGCTAAAGCGCGCGTGAAGTTTCTTTTTCATTGACATTAAAAAAAAAAAAAATTTCAATTATTCAGAAGAATTTTATTCAAAATCACTATTTTTCTAAATATATTCAGGAAAATCACGAAAAAGTCAGAAAATTTTGTCAAATGTACAGAAACAATATTCAATTTCGAAAATTCTTAAGAAAACTCTAAATGTTATATTCCTCATTATTGAAAAGATTTTCAATCAAACTTTACAGATTTTAAATACAATTCAGGTTTATGAAAAACTTTAATAATTCAAATTCTTATAAAATTTGTTATATTTTTACATTTCATTCATTATTAAAAATAATAATGGATTTATGGATGAATTTTACTTAAAACACTAAAAAAAAAAAATTGAATTTTGGAAAAATTATAAATGATTGCAAATACTCAATAATATATAATATTATTATTTATGTTCAATGATAAAAAAAAACATAATGATTAAATTTTGGTGAAATTCTTTATGAAAATTGAATTTTAAGAAACATCCAATTAGTATTTAATAAATTGTTTATTTTTATAGTTGGATAGTTGATTTCTTGTAGAATTTTCTAATAAATTGAAAAATTAATTTCAGTTAAAATTTTGGATCAAAATTGAATATCATATTCAAAAATATTTATTTATTAGAGAATTCTGAGAGAATTTATTTGTTGGACCCTGGAAGTAAACATTTTCTTAAACAATTGAGCTTTATCAACAATTTTTTTTTTAAATAATGAATGAATGCTTTTGAAAATTTGTAATGAATTTTTTTTATAATTGCATTTTAGAGAAATTTGATGAAAATGTACATATTAAAATAATTGAACTTTGGAAATGGATTTTGTTGGTTATAAAGATAATTTAAATTTTAAAGGGAATTTTTGGCAATTTAGGAATATAATTGGATTTTTGCAAAAAAAAAAAAAAAAAAAAAAAATTTATATTACGTTTAAAAATAATTGAATTCATCAAAGTAATTCGTAAGGTGTCAATTCACGGAAAATTTTTTTTACGGAATTTTTTTTCACGGAAAAACAAAAAACGGTTGAATCTTAATTTCAGGGAAATTGTGAAAAAACCTTAAATTCTATTCTTGTTAATTTATAATGGTTAATTATTTTTTAAATTATACATCTTTTTATTAATACGCGTTAAATTCTAATCAATAAAAATACAGAAAAATAAATGCGTACAACAAATTCAAGGTTAGTTAAAATTTTATTTTCATTAAATATTTTTATTTTGAATAAAGTGCAGAATAATTTTCATTAATTATTGAAATAATTAAATTTAATTAATTAAATTTAATAAATTAAATTAAAATGAAATGAAAAATAATAATTAAATAATAAATAAAATAAAATAATTACAATAATTATTTATTTAATATTCTTTTATGATATTTTTTTAAATCACTCTCATACATTAAAGAAAATTTAATATTCTTCAAACAAAACATTTAACTCTTATTGTAATTTATTTATTAAAATTGAAAAAATTGTGCAAGTATTCAATTATTATTTGAATTGTTCCTTTTAAATTAATTATTTTTAAAGATTAAAAATACAACATTTTGCTTACAATCAAGAACAAATTTGTATAGACGTTCCTATAAAATATGGACCCATTTTGAAATTTTTTTTTATTATCTATATGGTTTCATACATTAAATTATGCAGTTCATTAATTTATCGGTAATTTAAGTGTTTAATTTAATTGCTTCTTAAGAAAAAACTAAAAAGGCCACTTTGTCGGTTCCTTGTAAACCCACAAAGCAGCGTAACTTTCCTAAAAAAGTATTTATAATTTCCTCGCAAACTTCGAAATATTTACTTGCAAAGTTTAGTAAAAATTTCGTAAAGATTTAAATGTCTCATTTCAATAAATGTTTAGCATGAAATTTTCAGGAAAGTTTTACCTTACTTTTTCGGTTATAAGAGAGATGTCGAAAAATTTATTTAAATGTTCAGGAGAGTTTTAAGCTATAAATTTTTAGGAAAAATATCAGGGATGTTACAATGTTTGGAAAACCTGGAAATGTCAGGGAATTTTATTTTGTATGGAAAAGTCAAGAAAAAATGAGAAAACACCTGGAAAATAATTGTTTTTTTAAATTATGTTAATTTTTGGCGAATTTTACAATGAAAAAGTAGCCTTTGGTACTTGTTCCGTTGCACTCTCTATAATTGAATCAGTAAAATTTAACTGATTTTCTTTAACTCTATTCTGGTGATTTAAATCAGTGAAATCTTACTGAGGACCAATTAAAAATGATTGAAATTTCAGTCATATTTTATGATCCCCAAATTTTGAACGTTCAAATGAACGAAATATTTTTTGTTGCAGATATTTTTATAAATTACTAATCAGGAAAACATTAAAAATACTGAAGTTTTATGTTTAGAAACTCAGTAATTAATTTTTTTTGAATAGTGACGCAAAGTAATTGCAATAAAAATTTAATTTATAGAAGAAATAAATAAATTTCATTCATTTGAACGTTCAAAACTTTAGGATCTTCATATTTTCACCTGATTAAAAAAATGTTATTGTTATAATTTATTTTTAAAAAATCGCTTTTTATTTCAATTGTTATAAATATTTATACTGCTCTCTAAATTTTAATTAATTTAAAATAATTAAATTGATAATAAAAAATCAGTCACTAATGTAAATAATGTAAATAAATTTTAACAAATAGGATTTTCAAAGTATTTTAATTTAATAATTGATAAGTAATTGAATTTTTAAAAAAAGTCATATTCTAATGTATTCACGTTTTTTAGTTCGAAAATTAATAATTAAAATTTTTATTAGTTAATTTAAAATAAACATACGCTTAAATTTTTTTTAATAAAATTGAATTTTTGCAAAGTTTTTTTTAATGTTGAAAAATAAGGTTTTTGAAATGTTTTAATGTCTAATAAAACAATAGTTTCAAGATAATAGAATTAAAAAAAATTAATTGATAATTTTTGAATAAATTAAAATTTATTTACATTTCATATTATTTGAGACCTATAAAAGTCAGGGAATTTTATTCGAGAAAAATTATAGCAACTCTGAAATTTTACGATAAACATTTCTTATTGAAGTGAAACATTTATTTCTTTACTCAATTTTGACTAAACTTTGCAAAGAAGTTTTGAAGTTTGAAGCTTCAACCTTTTGTGACTGCTAATAAATGGAAACAACAAATTGTTGAAAAATAATTAAAATGAATTTGTAATCCTTTACATTTTTTGCATGGGACTAAAATAATTTGAGAATTTCAGATTTTTTATTAGAATATGTATTATTATTTTTAACGTATTTTTGAATTTTAAGTTTTATTAAGTAGTGCATAAACGACGCTTCGATATAAACAATAAGAATAAAAGAAAACATTCTTTTATTTATTTTATATTTTTATGTTTACTTTTGTGATGTATTGTTGGGTGAGATGGTTATTAATTAATTTTATTAAAAATTTTTCATGTTAATGTTAAAAAATTTAAGAGATATTTTTAAAAAATTAAAAATGTTTGAGAAGAAAGTAATAATTGATCTAATTGACATTAGAGATAGAGATCTATTTGTAGCTTGAGTCGAAAACCCTAGTTTGCTTTTGTCTAATACATTGTACTTATTTATAGGGGTAAATTACTTGTAATATTTGGAAAATTTTGAGAAGTATATTATTATTTTAATATTAAAAATAATAATCGTTAAAAGAAAAAATACTCTGTAAATCTGAAAAAGCGAAATTCCACTATTTCACAGCGATAAGTATACAGCTAATTTAAAAAACGTATACACGTTAATTAAACAGTAAAATTTCACTAACTGACAGCGTATACTCAGATAGCACAACATTTTGCAGAAAGTTTGCGTTGCAAACTTCGCAAATTTACATGCAAGTTTGCAGCAAATTGGCAAATGTTCGCATTGTGCAAAGTTTGCGGAGCAAACTTACAGAAAACTTGCGTGGCAAGGTTAAGTAAAATGTCTGCGCAGTAGTTTTCTGTGACAAATAGAGCTGCGCATTACCTTTTTTCATCTTTCCTGGGAGGGAGGGTAAAATTTGACTAAATATGTGCATTTTGAATACAACAAAATTTTTTTGGAAATTTTTTAAGTTTTCAGAAAGTTTGCTGCAAGCTTGTTACAACTTGTCTGCAAGTTTTCTGGGAAAACTTTGAGCAAGTTTGCTCCGCAAACGTCACACAAGGCGGACATTTGCCAATTTGCCACAAATCTGGGTATACGCTAATTTGAATCAGTTGTATGATTTTTGCTATTCTTTAGATTTAGAAAGTATGAAATTTAGTAAATTTCTATTATTTATTTGATTTATACACCTGTCTGACTTACATACATGGCTATACAAGTGTTTTTACATTTCGTAATTTTCACTTTTAAGATGAAAAGTCAATTGATCTTAAATTTTTCTCCTGGAATTATTCCAAGTAGAAAGAAACGTTTAAAAATAACAGAAATTTACAACTTTCACAAAGAACTTACAAAATAGTCTCATATCAATAATTTCTCGTAGACTGAAAAAAATATTTTCAATAAAATAACATTGAAAAAAAATTTAGTTTTGTGTAATTTCAAAGAAGATAATTTTTGTTGTATTTTTAATCTTTAAAAATAATTAATTTAAAAGGAACAATTCAAATAATAATTGAATACTTGCACAATTTTTTCAATTTTAATAAATAAATTACAATAAGAGTTAAATGTTTTGTTTGAAGAATATTAAATTTTCTTTAATGTATGAGAGTGATTTAAAAAAATATCATAAAAGAATATTAAATAAATAATTATTGTAATTATTTTATTTTATTTATTATTTAATTATTATTTTTCATTTCATTTTAATTTAATTTATTAAATTTAATTAATTAAATTTAATTATTTCAATAATTAATGAAAATTATTCTGCACTTTATTCAAAATAAAAATATTTAATGAAAATAAAATTTTAACTAACCTTGAATTTGTTGTACGCATTTATTTTTCTGTATTTTTATTGATTAGAATTTAACGCGTATTAATAAAAAGATGTATAATTTAAAAAATAATTAACCATTATAAATTAACAAGAATAGAATTTAAGGTTTTTTCACAATTTCCCTGAAATTAAGATTCAACCGTTTTTTGTTTTTCCGTGAAAAAAAATTCCGTAAAAAAAATTTTCCGTGAATTGACACCTTACGAATTACTTTGATGAATTCAATTATTTTTAAACGTAATATAAATTTTTTTTTTTTTTTTTTTTTTTTTGCAAAAATCCAATTATATTCCTAAATTGCCAAAAATTCCCTTTAAAATTTAAATTATCTTTATAACCAACAAAATCCATTTCCAAAGTTCAATTATTTTAATATGTACATTTTCATCAAATTTCTCTAAAATGCAATTATAAAAAAAATTCATTACAAATTTTCAAAAGCATTCATTCATTATTTAAAAAAAAAATTGTTGATAAAGCTCAATTGTTTAAGAAAATGTTTACTTCCAGGGTCCAACAAATAAATTCTCTCAGAATTCTCTAATAAATAAATATTTTTGAATATGATATTCAATTTTGATCCAAAATTTTAACTGAAATTAATTTTTCAATTTATTAGAAAATTCTACAAGAAATCAACTATCCAACTATAAAAATAAACAATTTATTAAATACTAATTGGATGTTTCTTAAAATTCAATTTTCATAAAGAATTTCACCAAAATTTAATCATTATGTTTTTTTTTTATCATTGAACATAAATAATAATATTATATATTATTGAGTATTTGCAATCATTTATAATTTTTCCAAAATTCAATTTTTTTTTTTTAGTGTTTTAAGTAAAATTCATCCATAAATCCATTATTATTTTTAATAATGAATGAAATGTAAAAATATAACAAATTTTATAAGAATTTGAATTATTAAAGTTTTTCATAAACCTGAATTGTATTTAAAATCTGTAAAGTTTGATTGAAAATCTTTTCAATAATGAGGAATATAACATTTAGAGTTTTCTTAAGAATTTTCGAAATTGAATATTGTTTCTGTACATTTGACAAAATTTTCTGACTTTTTCGTGATTTTCCTGAATATATTTAGAAAAATAGTGATTTTGAATAAAATTCTTCTGAATAATTGAAATTTTTTTTTTTTTTAATGTCAATGAAAAAGAAACTTCACGCGCGCTTTAGCGCGCGTTATTTTAGCTAGTTTCTAATATTTCTCGCTCATGTACATCACTAATGAAAATTGGGATGCATATGTATTTTCAAAAATGGATTACAGGAAAAATATAGCGAACATATTTGGTATTGATCTTCATAGTGTCTTTTCCCTTAAGTGTTATAATATATCATGGTATGTTTTTTGAAGCAAAATTAATTCGATTCTCTGTTAACACGAAAGTATCACATTTAAACCAGTTGATTAATTGAATTTATCACCTTACAATATTTTAATAGTGTATTAATAAATATTAATTTCATAACTATTCTTTTTTCTGTTCTAGAAAGAGAAAATCATCTGAATTGTCTTAATTTCGAACACCACACGGAAAAAAAAGTACAACTGAAATGGAGAAATTTTTCACTATAACAGCCAAACATTTCGTCAAAAACGAGCGAGCGATATTGTCATTATCGTTAGAATGGCGATATTGAATTTTACTTGAAAACAACCTATGACAGAACCAATTTTAATTGCGTAAAAAGTAAAATTAAATGCTCATTTTAATTTTTTTCAATCGTATGTTTCAAATTACAAAAATTTCTAAGTATATTATTGAAATTAATACTATGTTTTAAAACTGAAAACTCAATGTTTATGCTGTCAGAAATTCCAATATGGCTGACGAATTGCACTCAACCAAAGCTCACTATCACTGAATTGGATAAACTTTTGTCTAATGTAGTTAAGTTTAATTCACAACGTTGGTTATGTTGTTCTTTATTTTAATTATATTCCCAATATTGCTCGTTCGCGTCCTGAAATTTTTTTCCGTGCAGATAATACTGAACCATGTACAGGAAGACGAGTTTTATAATTATGTATTTTATAATTATGTTCCAAATAATTGTAACGGTAGTAATCTACCTAAACCTGCTTTTTACAGAAAAATTTTAATAAATTTAATTATATTGTTTCATGTT
The DNA here is from genome assembly GCA_032873175.1 of Leptopilina drosophilae. Classification (NCBI taxonomy): domain Eukaryota; kingdom Metazoa; phylum Arthropoda; class Insecta; order Hymenoptera; family Figitidae; genus Leptopilina; species Leptopilina drosophilae. Next base: position 46,677,084 of record CM065481.1, on the reverse strand, counting down.
TTTTAATAGTTATGATATTTTTAAAAATATCGATATTTCAACTAACTGATCTTTTCTACGTTTCAGAAGCAATTTTTTTCTTTTGCAACTTGTTTATTTTAATGTTAGAAAACATTTTTAAAATTGCAAGAAAATTCAAGGCTGGGAAAACAGTAATATTTATTTTTTGGCACGGATTTTTTGGAAATCCTAGAATATAAAATAAATCATTCTTTAATATCCATTGTAAATTTTTCAAATGACTTCTATCATTAATCAAATAATTAGTAAACGAAAAAAATTGCTTCCAAATAATGGAAATTGTAATTTAGTTTAAATACCGGGATTTTTTTTAAATCCGTGAAAAAATAAAAATTAGGGGAGACCGGTGCATAATGGATCACTTGAATTTATTCAAAAGTGGTAAATCAGATTAATTTCGGTTTTTTATCAAAATGATGTACTTAGTACACTGCAAGTTTGTGCCAAGTTTCATTGTTATTTATTTATTATTGTTAAAAATATGGTAGAAAAAGTAATTTTGACGCTCGAAAGTAAATTTTTGAAATTTTTGGTTTTTTGTTATATCTTTTTCAAAATTACTTGTAAAAAATTTTTGTTTATCAGGTTTTGACCATTCAACATTTGTTCTTAAATAACAATTGACAATTTTTGTTTAATACTTACTGTATTGATAAAAAATAACAAAATTTTCAACAAACACTTCCGGGGCGTAATGGATTACTTTGCTTATTTTATTATTAAAAACCTATTATATTTAAAATATTAATAAAATAGTCTTGTCAAGCTTAATTTCTTGTAATTTATATATAAATAAGTACCAATGATAACCTTTTGTAAAAAAAATAACTGGAGAATAGATTTTTTAAGGAAATGGATTTTACATTTCGCTACAACTTTTTAAAATTTACAAATTTCATGAAAATGTTTAAAGTTTAAATTAAATATGTTTAATTTCCAATATTCATTGTTATAAATATACTCTCTAAATTTGAATCAGCGAAAAATCGCTGATTATGCAGCTATAAGTATGCAGCTGATTCAATCAGCATATATACACTAATGAAACAACGAATAGTCACTGATATTTCAGCCTATATACGCTTATTGAATCAGCTGCATACTTATAGCTGCATAATCAGCGACTTTTCGCTGATTAAAATTTAGAGAGTACAATAGAAACCAAAATTGTCAATACCGTAATAATATCTGATGATCTAAATTATAATTTCATTGCTGATCCATTACGCCCCGGCCCGAGACGAAAGTTTTCCACATGATGAAATTTTTATTAAAGCAAGAATGACTAATTTAATCAACAAAAAGTTGAAAGTGATCCATTACGCCCCGGTCTCCCCTAATATTTTTCCTGTCTTGGATCCTTTTGTGATATTTAATGACTTCTGTTAGTAAAATAAGTAAACTGAAAAAAATTTATTCGATTCAAATAACCGATAATTTGACTATTATCAAATAAATATTTACTTAAATCAAATAATTTTATTTGAATCAAGTAAATTGTATTTACTTCAAATACTGAAATATTTGATTCAAGTAAATATTTATTTGATAATAGTCAAATAATCAGTTATTTGAATCAAATAAATTTTTTTCAGTGTAATTACTAAATGAAAAAAATTCCTTTGAAAAGAGAAAACAATAATTTAGTTGATATAAAAAAGTTTTATAGATGAACGGAAAAAATTTGTTTAAAATTTTTTGTTGTTTACTTATGTATTTAAAAATAATTGAATAATTTAAAAAAGATTTCAAATTTGAATTTTCTATACATTTAACTGGCAATTTTGAAGAATTAATGTTTTTGAAAAAGTTGAATTTAATTTTTATTTTAATAAGTTGAAGTTACATGAAAATTTTTTCAAATTTTCAAAGACTTGTCAATATTTTCATAAAGAAATATTCCTAAACGTTTAAGAGAATTTTTTTAAACTTTTCGAATATTTCTACACTATGTCGTATAAGAGTGTTTCTAAATTCATAGGAAGTTTACGATAACTTTTTTAAAAACATTCCCTTATCAATGTTAATAAATTTTTTTGAATAATTTGTGAAATTTGCTTCATAAATATTTTTGAGAACATTTTTCATACAGTGTATTTAATTGAAGAATTTAGTAAAATTGAATTTTAAACAAATGTATATTTAAAAACTATTCTTAAAGAACTTTTTGAAAAATTATTAAAAACACTTTATTTAGAGAAGAATTTTCGTTTAAATTGATTTTTAAAAAATTACAGTAGCAATATTATTAACATAAAATGATAATAATAATTTTGTAATAAGTTGTTTAATTTCAAAAAAGTTTGAATTTGACATATTTTTGACACCTTCATTCCAGTGGAAAAATAATAATTAAATATTTAAAAAAGAAATTATTGTTTTTAAATAATTTTACAATGAAAGAAATTCGTAAAGAAATGTAACAGAACATTTTTTTAAGTCGAATTTTTTCCTTTATTTTCTAAAAATTAAATAAGAAGCAAAAAAAAATTGCATATTTTCGATCATCCAAGAAAATTTGTTATGAAAAAGCGTACAAAAAATAACATTTATTTGTTAGCAATAATTTATTTAAATTAACTAATTTAAAATATTATTTTATTATAAATCATAAAAAATACATCCGTATTTTCTAATATGAAGAAAAAAAAAACAAAACAGATGTCAAACTTCAGACGTGGACAAAAAGAATTTATTTCGCGGATAATAATAATAATGTAAATATAATAGGTTATGTTTACTTGTCAAATTTAAAAACAACTTTTAATAATCCGAATAAATAAGTCAAAAATGCTTGAGGCACATGCGAAAAAAAGAATAAGTATTTTCCTGCATTTAAATTTATGATAATTTATATTACATTTAATAATTTAATGAAACTTATAATAAAAATGTGAAATTATTTTGTATCAAAGAAAACAAATGCATTGCAGGTTATTGTAGATACACCTTTTTAACAAGCTGTGAACTGGATTTCGACAGCAAAGTGTGATAGCACCTTTAAACATACAAATATTCACAAGCTTCCGGTTCATAGAAAAACAAATGTTACTAGATTTCTCACTAGAAAGTACACATTTTATAAGAAAATATTTTTCTTAAATAAATAACAATTACCAATACAAGGTAAAATATACATATAATAGTTTAAATATTTCTTCATATATTTCAAAAACTTTTTTCATGTTATAAGCATTTATTCACTAAGAAAAAAAATAAATGGCATGCACTGTTTGACTCACTCTCAAACATTACACACTTCATTTATTAATAATTAATTAGATTCAACAATATTTATCATAAATGTTTTTTTTATTTACTCTATATATGTTTATTTATTCATTAAAAATGTTTATTTCAACATTTTTCATCATTTTTCTTCATTATTTTCACATTACACAAATGTGCACCGAATGTGCACTTTATAAGCTCACATTCAGTCAACACCATCCGTCAGGGATGCTTGAGCTGCATTTTGCACAAGAAAGGCATAATTTTCAGAAAAATAGCATAAAACGAGAAATTCTCCATCTTTCAGTGTACTTTTCAGTTCGTTGAAATATGACGTTTGTTTTTCATCTATGAAATTGTGCGGTTTTAGCTTCTCTGAATTACTACCAAGTTCTATAAGAGTACTTAATTTCAGGAACGTCACAACCTTGTAAAATATCAAGCAGATAAGTTTTAAATTTTTCTGTTCTAGCACATGATTTACAATTATTATAAGGACAAATATCTTTTGGTTCTTCACAAAGCAGAAAATTCAGGCAGTCATGGTATGTTTAAAGAGGGAATTCGGCAACTTTGGTTAATTTTGATAAGTTTATTGCATTAAGCATAAGCTTACAATTTTGGTGCAAAACACACGCATACAACATGACTACCGCCTTCTCCAGCTAAAATATAATTACCTGGTCGTAATTTGCAAAATTTTAATATCCCGATCTTTATGTCTTTATTTTCTTGTCGAAATTTTGTGTGTAATACTCCTAAATTGAATAATATTAATCTCTTTTGTCGTCGTTTTCATAAAAATCTAGTACCTTATTTATATGCGCTTCTGGAACTGCATTTCTAACTTTCGGTGTAGGTCTCGAAAAAAAGCCGTACAATTTTTTCAAATCTTTTGCTGTTCTAACAGATTTAGTACTTGTATTAAATTCCGTAGAAATTCGTTGAATTGTCCAATTTGATGGTAAAACCGTTAATATCGCAATTCTATCGGGATCATTTAATGGAAGTGATTGAAATTTGTTTTTCAAACCTTCCAAAAAGTCTAATAAATCATTTTCTGCAGAAAAATTGGTTGAATTTTGAACGGTAGGTTCATTATCATCGTTACTTGAGTTTTCTGTACTCATAGAATTAATTAAATCACAATTTTTACTGGAACTGATAGATTCGTCGTTAAAATCGGAATTTGATAGTCTTCTGCAATTACAACATATCAGCGAATCGTCAGGAAATGTTGGAAATTTGTTTATTAAGGTTTTAGAAAATTTACTCAAACTCTTAAGTCTATGTCCTTCTAAATTTAAAGGATTAATACATATGTCTTTTTTTACAGTAATACTATCTTGAGTGTCCATCATTGAAAGAGAAAAAAAATCCTAAAAAGGACAGGTTAATATTTATTACAGAATTTTTGCTCTGCCTCTGTGGCTCGATGTGGAGGGAGAATGTTGAATAGTGGGGTCAAATAGTTCGCTGATTGGTTCAAACTGTCACGTGAGAATTGCACACATCCTGATACTGACAATAAGATATAAAATTGTAGAAATTAATAATAATAATTAAATGAAAATAATAATATGATTTGAAATTTTGGAAAATAATAATGATTATTAATAATTTCTCAAATATATAATAATATATTGAAAGAAAAAAAATGATTTGAATTGTATTCTTTGAAAATTACAACATATGTATAGCGTTTTAAACACTAGCGCTTTATTCTACCATTAAGAGAACGTTTGCAGCGCAAGCGTAGTTGCGTCTAAAATTCTTGATGCTTCTTACAGCTCTTTAACTATTACTTACATTGCAAAGTAAACTAGTAAATAAAAAAAATTTGATCACTTCTTCTTAAGACATTTCTTAATCTCTTTCAACAATGGATTTTTAAGTAAAGATTATAATAAACAAAGTTGGACAAGTATAACTTAAAACGACATAAAGGTAAGAATTAAAAAAATTTTCTAAAACCGTGTATAAGGCATGTAAAACATTTCCTGACGTTTCACTGATTATGATTATAATATAAATGAGTATCATTTTTTGATTTTAAAGCCAAATTCTACAGTCCATGTATAAACGATAATTCTCTTAATTATGTAAGTGCAGTAAATTAAATCATCTTTATTAATTAAACCATTCTTAAAAATTACCTCAATTTGCTTGAAGGAAGTATTCTTTTATTAGTATCACGAAAAATTACAGTCATTTAAATCATCGCCTAATTGTATTAATTACCTAGAATGCTATCGTAATTTGTCAGTAACATTAAAGTCATATTACATAATTATATAAAGTACAAATGTTTTTATGTACTTTTGTTAATAATATTAGGATTAGGATAATATTACATTATCATAACATTTAATAATACTATAATGTTAGGTGATAATTGTGATTTAATTTATACTTTCGGTTTAGAAAGCTTAAAAGAAAAATTGCTGGTAAAAAAATATTCAATTGATTTTAGCCATTATTAATTTATTTGTCAGTCATTTTAAACCCTCTTTATGAATTTTTGCATTCTGTATTTGGATTCATATTCAGCGACCGTGAAAACCTCCCGAGTAACAATATTCAGCTAATTTCAACAATTTAAAAAAATCTTCCGCGATATCAGATCCGCCATTTTGGATTTTTAAATTTTAACCTTGGATTCGTATTCAGCGACCCCAAAAACCCCGGAGTAACAATATTTAGCTAATTTCAACAATTTAAAAAAATCTTCCGCGATATTGGATCCGCCATTTTGAATTTTTTAATTTTGACCTTGGATTCGTATCCAGCAACCCCAAAAACCCCGAGTAACAATATTTAGCTGATTTCAACAATTTAAAAAAAATCTTCCGCGATATTGGATCTGCCATTTTGAATTTTTTAATTTTGACCTTGGATTTGTATTCAGCAACCCCAAAAACCCTCGAGTAACAATATTCAGCCTAATTTAATTGAATTTATTGAATTTGAAAAATTTGTCCGACATTTTGGATTTGACATTTTTAATGTTGGGATTCAGATCACAAATTACTCCAAATTTGTATTCAGAAAATACAGAAATTTAAAAATTAGCAGTTGTAAATAATTTACATCACAAAATGTTAGAGTTTTTGAAGATTAACATTTTTTTTATTTATGTCATATATTTGGCTGTGGTGTAGCATAGTAATAATTGTAATTTAATATTGATTTTTATCTGTTTTCTTAATCTTAATTATTGATTTTTCAACATTTTGGTAGTTTGTTATTATTATTTGCAAAAAAATTTATAAATATTAAAGATAAGTACTAAAATTAACATATGATTACGAGATACCAGATACTTTGTAAACAGAAATTAAGCCAAGAGATTCTCGATTAACAGATACCAGAATAGAAGATTATATAAGCAGATACAAAACAGAAAAACTCCAAAAAATACTCTAACATTTATTGTTGAGAAAGTTTATAAATATTAAAGATAAGGACTAATAATAAAATGTGATTACGAGATACCAGATACTTGATAAACAGAGATTTATCCATGAGCTACTAGATTAACAGATACTTGAATTGTTAGAATAAAAGATAAATATAAACAGATACAAAACAGAAAACCTTACCAAAAATACACTTATATTTTTGATAAAAAAATAAATAAATACATAACAAATTTAAATGAAAAGATGAATTGTTTAAATTCTTTATTTATTTATTAATAATAAATGGGAACAAGCCCTATCGTACATTTGTACTCTTACAATCTAAGGTTGCATATCCAACCTATACCTATTTGTATTAACAATAAAGCTAGTTGGCTGGTAAGTAACAAATAAAATCAATTAAAAGCAAAAATCACACGTAGTACAACAACAATTTAATTATACAATAAAGCCCGCAAAGATGCAGTGAAACTGGTAATATTAATTTCAAAAAAATTTATATTATCCAAAATCGAATTTGTCTCTCTACTGAGTCTACTTATTAAAGAAATATAACCATAGTTCGTTCTGTGATATGGTACATTAAAAACAGAATAGTATCTACTTGATCTCACAGGAACATTTAAATTAATTAATGACAATAAGTGCGGACATTGAATAAATCCATTTAGTACCTTATAAAAAAACAACATGTCAGAGAAAAGGAACTTAGATGTGACTAAGGGAATATTAAATGTATTACGTAAAGGCAATATTTAAGTAGTAGATCATCAACAACCAAAAAGTAATCTTGCTTGTGGAATATACGCAATAGCATTCGCAACATCGATATTTTTTAATATTATACCCCACTCTGTCAATTACTATTCTTGTAATATGTGGAACCATTTAATGTTAATGTTCAAAAACAATCGTTTAAGTAAATTTCTGTCATTAAGGGGAGATTCCACAGAAATTAAGGTTTTTTTTTTAAATTTTTTTATAGGTAGTAAAATAAATATTTCTTAGTTAAACTTTTTTTACAATAAAATACTTGTGTTACAGTAATAAAAACCATTTTTTATTTATTTATTTTTTTAATGGAGTCTTAGAAAATGGCTGCCGAAAGTGGTCCCCTCTAAAAGTTGTTTACATTTTTTCTCGGCGACAATTAATCTAAACTAAAAAAGTCAAAAATTTTCTTAATCTATACCATTATGGCTATCGTGTAAACTAGAACAAAAAAAATTTATTGAAAAATAACCAAATGGCAGACTTTTTAATTTTTCGACAATAATTTTGCAACTTAAATTGTTAATAACTTTTATAAATATTAATGGATCTTAAATATCCTAGTTTACACGAAAACTACACATTCAAGGAGCATGCTGTTCAAATTGCAAGTTATTTCGTTGAAAATTGTAAAAATGAGAGTGTAAACAAGTTGAAAATGTGTAGTTTCGAGAAAAACGCGTTTAAAGTTTGAAGGACCAAATATACAAAAATTTAACTTAAAGTTATATACATAACCTTTGATACGTAACAGTAGACATTTCTTATTACTTAAGAACTACTCTTTCAAGCGGTGCAAAAAGAAAAAATGTAAATTTAAAAATAAACAAATTGCAGTTAGGTAATTAATGAAAAAACATGCATTTTCGAGGTGGAAAAGTGATGTTATTCCTACTCTCCTGCTAGCGAGTCTATTCTTATCGTTTCAGACTATTTTTCCCGTATTTTTAGATAATCATACTAACCAAAAATTAAAAAAAAATAATTTCGGTATTCAAAAAAAAAATCAGTGGAATCTCCCCTTAAGGTTGACTATTGTTAGAACTAGGATTGTTGAATATAATTAGAAGTGTCTTCTTAAGAATAGAGATAGAAAAGAAAGTTTTTAAAATAAAGAATATAAAATTGTTGACAATAATTTCTCATTGTTGAATTTAACTGGCATTGTTTGTAAGAAAAATTTTGTTGTCCTGAAAAGAAGAACAGTATAAAATCATAAAACGTCAAAGAAAAGCTGCTTATAAAAAAAGTATCGACCAAAAAGGGAGAAAATAATAAAATTGTTCGCTTTGAAACACTGGATTTGAATGAATTCATTCGTGCAGAGCAAACTTTAAATATGAGCTCCCAAAGAACATTTACAACTTTATTATAAGCAAAGGATAATATGAGTGCGATGATAAATTTATCAAATATTTCTACTTCTGAAGTTAAAACGTCAATTTGTGACAGAAATGTTGCTTATAAGCACGTCTTTGAACAAAATATACATACTTTTGTTTAAAGTCAATTTGATATTATTTCAAAGTCACATATAAATACAGGTTACACTGGTCGACAAAAAGTTATTTTTTCTTTGATTCGAAGATCGGACAATGATATTCTTATAGGTTTTTTATCGCTGAACTAGAATATGATTTCCAAAAGTGCCCATCACCTCGAGATTTGGCGAAAAATGGACTCAATGTTTCATAAAACTCTGTTTTTGGCTTTTATCATCACGTGTAAAGAATGCTCAGTGCTACAAGTATCTAATTAGGCTTAAATTAAAGATTGAACTGTCAACTATAAGAACTAAATCGAGAAAGTTCTGAATCAGTCAAAAAATTTCATACAGCACAACTTTTTCATGTGCGCGCGCTCTATTTGTACTCAGAGCGGCACACTATTGCACTCTTACTTATTAATTTTATTTGCGCTATTTATTGTTATTTATCGTTTTTGTGATCGCTAATTAAAATGAATTTTGAAACCACCATTTTTAATTTCTTGATTTTCACTTAAGATTTGTAATCATCGATCTCGAAAACCCCCAAATACCAAGTTTTAGTCAAATCCATCAATTTTCAAAATTTACATGTCCGCCATTTTGAATTGTTTAATAACGACATTACATTCAATTAGCAACATTCAGCAAGCCCAAAAATGATAAATAACAATAAATAGCACAAATAAAATTAATAAGTATAAGAGTGTCATATTGTACCGCTCTATAGTACAAGTAGAGCGCGTGCGTGTATGAAAAAGTTGTGCTATATAAATTTTTTTACAAATTTAGAACTTTTTCGATTTACTTCTTATAGTTAACAGTTTAAGCTTTAATTTACGTCTAAGAAGAGACTTCTAGCACGTCGGCATCATTCTCTACACGTGATAAAAAAATCAAAAACAGGGTTTTTGAAAGTTTGTGTCCAGTTTTCTCAAAATCTCGATGTGATGGGCACTTTTAAAGGTCATATTCGTGTTCAGCGATAAAAATCCTATGAGAATATTATTGTCCGATCTTTGAATCATTTTTCGTGTCGACCAGTGTTATTCTAATGAAATATACAATTACAATGCTTGCCTTACAGATCATTAGATGATTGTAATGATTTAAGAATTGTCACAAAATATAATAATTTTATAAATGAAATCAAGTAAAAGAAAGATTTACAAATAAAAATCAATTAAAAAAGGGCAATAATACGTTCTTTAGAGGAAGAAGAACTACATCAAGTCATGAAACGTCAAAAAAAGCTGCTTGTCAAAGAAAGTTTCGACAAAAAAATAAAGAGAACAATAGAATTCTTAACCCTCATTCATTTCAAACAAAAGGACATTATTATTACATTGTCAAAATCAAATATAAATTGAGAAAAATACTCTACAACTGCTACTACATCTTTAGCAAAAGATGATGTAATTGTTACAGCAAATTTATTAAATACTAATATTTCTGGTCGTCAAAATAATGCAGCTTATTAAAGAACTCATCGCCAAAAAAGCGGACCTCTACACAGAATCAAAATTCCTCTGACAGTATTTCAGTGTCATATATAGAGGAACATTTTGCTGGTGCGATGAACGTTTCATGTTCACATTGTAATGCTAAACATTTTCAAGCGAAAAGAGTATCTAATAAAAAGGATTAATTTTATGATTATTATAAACATAGCGAAGTCATTCTTAAAGATTTACCACCTGCTTCTCCAAGCATATTACAAAGTTTATTTGAAGGCACCCACAAATTATCTGGACATTTTGTTCATAATATACGACCATACAATAATTCATTTGGTTTTGCTTCTTTCAACGGCAACGCTAACTTAGTTATTTTTAAAAATAGACGACCAGGACCATATTGTTTCAAAATACATGGTCAGATTTATTATCAAATGAATACATCTTTGTATGCAAAAAGAAACGATACTCCTTCATTTGGACAATTATTTATTGTTTCTTTAAAGTCTGTGATGGTTATTATTAGACGTTATAATTTATAAAGTGTCAATGAAATTGCATCAATTTTTACTACAATTGATGATGGTGATATTCCAGAATCATATGTTACCGTATATAATAAGAATATAAAAAGTTTGCAAAATATAAGTTCTATGAATCCTAATGTTGAGCCATGTATATATACTTTATTTTATCCACATGGCATAAGAGGTTGAGACAAAATGTGGCCTGCGCTAACGCAAGTAAACGTGTACAACAATGTATTTTTAAAGGGTGGAAGATTATTTCAGCATTGGATTGTCGACAGTTATATAAAAATAGGAAAGATACAAAATTTTGTATTTAGAGTATTTAGCAAAATATTTTTTTGTAATACAAAATTAGTAGGAATATTTATGCTAAATAGAATTGTGATACGTAAATTCGTTTCCCTCCAATAAAATTATGAAAATGACTAACCATTTCGTGCTTATAAAGTTGTTATTACCCCTTAAATTACAAGAAATTTTTTTTGTTATGTTATAACATTATGAAATTTAACTTTTGTTAAATACGAAAATTGATTAACAATAAGATTGATAATCTCGTTATAAAAATGATAGAATAACTTTAAACTTTCTTTTCTTCTCATAAAAACATTATAATAAAAAACATTTGCTTGAACACTACAAAAATGTTATTATTGTTATTTTGTTTAAAAAAATTTTCTTTAAAAACTGATTTAACTTTTATGTTATACTAACATAATCAATTAAAATAACAAAATATACAATTGAATAAACTTTCATGAAGATTATGAATCCAAATTAAGAAATATATTAATTTTGATTTGATTATATATATAAAAAATGTAAAATAACATTTGGTTCTTCTACATTACTGAGTTGAAAAAAATTAAGTTTGAAATATGAAAACGACATTGTCTCATCGAGTAAAAATTAGAAATGGATATCAATTGTCTAATTATAAAAAACCGAAAGCATGTAAAACAATTGTAGTATAGACCCTTGTGCATAAATGATATTGTTAAATACTGTCTATCAAATTCATTATTCATATGTTAAAATCTTTAACAAATTTCAATTTTCTTTACAATCTATGTACGGTTTCAACATTGAATTTGTACGTTTTCTTATGCTACAATGAAATAAAATATTTTCCCCGAAAATGTACATATCAATTTATTTATTTTGTATCTATCACCTTTACCGTAAAATAATTATTTAATTCATTAATTTCATTAAACATTGAAATACTTAAACAATATAAATCTAGAAAAGTTAAAATTTAACAACTCCCCTCTAAACATGGACAAAAAAATTTGTTGTTCCTCTTTAAGATGCGGGACTCCGATAAATTTTATTGGAAAATAATCTTTAGACTTCTAGAAAGTAATACAAAAATTGAAAGAAAAAAACGATGGGGTTATTGAGAAAATTTGATTAAAATTTTTATCAAAAAATAGCCGCCATTTTGTTGAATTTAAAAATTTATTAATAATTAAACATGTGAGACTTCAAAGAACATTTAATCCGAAATTGGGCACAAAAAGCCCACTTTATTATAGACAGTTGCAAGAAAGATACATCAATTTAAATATTTTTACCGTCATTTTCTTGAAATCAGACTACGCAGTTTTAAAAATTCAAATGCGCCTAAATTCGTTAAATAATTTTTTTTGGCCATACGACAAAATACGTGTCGTCTAAAATTGTGTGAAAAATAACATATTTTCATAGGAAACTAGTATTTGACTTACATATTTTAGTCTGTCTGAATTGAAATGCAATTAACATATAGAAAAATTTATGAAATAAATATATTACTTTTTTGTATTTAATAATAACTTTTTTAATAACGTAATTTATATTTATATCATATTAAGTTAGGTTTTTAAAAAATATTTAACAAAATATACTTATAAAAATTTATAATTTAATTTCGAGTAACTTTTAAAATATAGTTTATTTATAAATATAAATAGGTTATGAATTAAGCAGACAAAATTTCATCAACTGCATGTTGCCTAAAATGTTACAGTCGATTCTTACAGGATATTATCAGTAGAATACGAATCTGACTTTGAAAATATTAGATGGCTCTAGTTTTTAAGCAACTTACGTTTCAAAACGCAAAATACGCATTTTTGACATTTTTTGAATGCATGTTAAATTATAAACCAAAACAGTAAATCTGTCAGCATAGGGCTAAATTTAAGGATAGACACTGCTCTTTAATATCCAAAAACAAAAAATTTAACTTATTTACACTTTAACCCGTAATGTCCAAAGAGACATACGCTGTTCCATAAACATATTGAAAACAACAGTACTTTAGACAATGTAAGGCAATTTAAATAAAAATTGCTCTCTCTAAGAGTTTTTATGGTCGCTGGTTACTGATCTGTAATAAGATTTTAATATTTAAAATGGCGGATACAATATGGTAGAATTTTTTTAATTTTACATTTTTATCATAAAAGGCGTAAATTATTTTTAAAAATTGGTCTGCTACTTGTAACTTTTGTAGTTCATAGCAGATTTGTAAGCAGCGATCATAAAAAAATCCATAGACTAATTTTTACTTGAATTGTCTTACATGGTTGAATGTAATGTTATTTTTAATACGTTTACGAAACAGCGTATGTCTCTATGGACATTATAGGTTAAAGTGTACATAAATTACATTTTGTGATTTTACATATTTAAGAGCAGTGTGTAATATATTGCTTTGATCTAAATATTAAACAAAATAAAATGTTAAATCACAAGAAAAAATACAATGAATTCAATAATAAAAATATTAGATTTACGACGACAAAGATCCTCGGGATGAAAATAGTGAAATCTGTCGATTTAAAATCAATAAAATGGAAAACGAAATTAAATAATACTTCACACAAATTTCAATAAAAATAAAAATTTTTTAATTTATATTAAATCACAATAAAAAATTACTCGAGTCACTAGAAAAATTGTTCTTACAAATTTGGATTTTCTACCCGCGTTACATTCACACAATTACACGATCACTCATAAAGTCAATTATCAATAAAATCGAAATATGGTAAGACAAAAAAATCAAAACATAACAATTTAAGGATAAAAAAAATTCAATAGAATATGGGCACAATAAATAAGTATATTTATATGTGCGAATTGCAATAAAAGATAAGAACAATACTCATCGCTTCAAAATGTCGTTGGCGGGAATTATTGAACGGCGTGGATTCGGAGAATGACTCGAAGCGTGGGACTCCAAAATCATTGAGGTCTCGTAGTTTTCCTCCTTTTTAGGGTTTCGTGGCCAAGGGTCAAAACCCTTATAGCGAGACTTCGGTGTCCGTCCGTAGTTTTTAAGTCTTAAGTCTTATGTCTTAAGGCTTAAACCTTATGTCTTATGTCTTAAGGCCTTACGCCTTACGTAATGGTTGCCATAGCAACCGTTGCAATGGTAACGGTTGTCATAACAACCATCGCCATGGCAACCGTTGCTATGGTAATTGATAAATTATTATTTATTTATCATTTTACGCCACGAAACCCTATGATGTAGGCGCATTGCGCCTGCTTCTCCGACTGATTTTTTCTTGCATAGATAGATATGAATAAATCGTTCGGAACCAGATCCCTAGCTCAAAGAACTGTTATTCCTGAAGAGTCGCCCTTCTAATTCTCCAAAATGATCCTGATTTTACATCGACAACTTCCACCCATACTTAGGTTATAAATCCACGACGCTTTTATCCGAAGTACATTATTTTTCTCCTCGAATTGATCGACGAATGATAAATCAAACAGATTGCCTGAAAACAGGGGTATTCAATTTGAAAAATACAAAAATGATGGAACAATTTTCCTACAAGTTTTTAAGCTTTAATTTGGTGCTATGCGGACAGATTTACTGTTTCGGTGTAGGGTTGTACATACATTCAAAAAATGTCAAAAATGCGTATTTTGTGTATTGAAACGTAAATTGAGTAAAAACTAGAACCAATCCGATATTTTCAAGGTCAAATTCGTATTCTACGGACAAAATCCTATATAAGTCAGCTTCTATTGTTTAGGCCACAAAATTTTGATGGCCCGTGTTATTAATTCAAATTTTAGTTCGCTTCATAAGATTGTCACTTTAGATGTGTGAGTGCGTTTGTTTATCATTTTATATTAATTATATATATTGTGAATAGTTTTATTACAGTTAAATTGTTTTATTTACATGTCTTACAAAATTATGACTTTCGTAAGTGTAATATTTGTGCATTGTCATCAATAATGTCGTCTAATATTCTGGTGATATTTTGGTAACATTTATACCGATCAAAATATTACCCTCTACAATTTTTACTTTACCCCAACAACTTTCACCCATTACCATGTAGCTTTTTACTTTCAATTGTTTCTGTGAGTAGTGTAGCTCGAAAAGGCCTTTTCAACACAATAATATAGAATATTGTAATATAGTTGGCGTGTTTCTTAATACAATTTTAGGTAATATATTTGATTATAATTAAATTTAAAAGTAAATTTTTGTATAGGTACACTACCGGTCAAAAATGAGAGACCAACAATTTTCAAGCGAATGAAAAACGTTTCAAAACATAAAATTTATAGAAGCTAAAAATTTTTTCTGTTTATATTTTGAAAGATGGTAAAATTTTGAAAAGAACAAGATATTTTATAAGTCATTTAGCCAATATTTAATTTAGAAATTTTTAAAAAATTTTCATTTTCAATGTTTTACAAAAATTTGAATAATTTTAAAAATAATGAACGCTTTTAATTGATCTCAGGCTTATTTTAAAGGTCATTTACTACACTGTA
This sequence comes from Leptopilina drosophilae, assembly GCA_032873175.1. Classification (NCBI taxonomy): domain Eukaryota; kingdom Metazoa; phylum Arthropoda; class Insecta; order Hymenoptera; family Figitidae; genus Leptopilina; species Leptopilina drosophilae. The sequence goes on along the minus strand of CM065481.1, from coordinate 46,661,372 downwards.
AGAATTACTTGTAAGCATTAACGTGAAATTTTTTCTTAGACAATGCACATTGTCAATGATGGACCAAAAAAATTCAAAAAATTTGGAACAATCTAACTAACAGAAAAATAATGTTTAAAATTCAAACATATTTTTTTAATTAAATTCTTTGGAAAAATCTACACATTGTTATGTTTTATATATTTTTGCTTCCTCGTGAGGAAGCTTTGTAGTCGTTTAATTTACAAAATTTTTAAAAATCCTTTTGACAAATTTTCTTCTATATGGGACTATGTTATATAAGACCCTGAACAATTGTCCGGATGTATGTGTGTGTGTGTGTGTGTGTGTGGATCCCGATTTTTGTGAACACGATAACTCGAAGAGGTTTTAACGAATTTGGCTAAAATTTACCAGGTATATTTATCATAAAAATATCTCGAACTGGATTGATAGACTTTAAAAAATTCTCATAAAAAAATTTTTTTTGACTCTTTTCTAAAAAAAATTTTTTCTCCAAAAATTTTTTTTTAAGTTGGTTATTGAAGTTAATATATAATAAAATCTTATTCTTTGCATCAAGACGAATCGATTGGTATATAAAAAGAATAAATTGTATGAGAGTTTATAGAGTTAATGACAATTAAAGCAGAAAAATTACCTTTTTTTATCAAAACTTTAGTTCTTTCATCAAAATTATATTCCAGTACAATAAAATTTTACTCATTTTTTTCAATAATTTTATCCGTTGCATTAAAACGGATCGATTGGTATATATAAAGTATATATTGTACTTGAATTTATAGAATTAAACTTAATTAAAACCAAAAATTCGCACTTTTATTAGAAATTTATTTCCTTCTTAAAAATCATGTTGCCTTATAATAAAATGTTACTCTTGACTTAAAAACAAACTAAAAATCTTCATTTCATCAAGACGAATCGATTGATGGATAAAAAGAATATATTTTATTAGCATTAATAGAATTAAATAAAATGAAAAAATTCACTTTATTATTAAAATTTTTTTATTTTTTTATTTTTTTAAATTGTATTATTATACAATTAAATTAAATTTTAATGGATGGAAAATTAAAAAATTAATTAATGGAAAATTAAATTTTAATTAAAAATTTTAATCTAATTTTAAATTAGATTTTAGGACAACAATATGGAATATGTTTAAAAATTTTTTTATGATTAATGCTTCCTCCACGAGGAAGCAAATTTTTTGATTATCGTAAAGAGGAAGCAAAATGTTCATGTAATGAACATCTTAATTCACAACTTGTTTAGAATAGTTTTTAGTAGAGAAAAATTGTTTCCAATTTTTTAAATATTTTTGGTCCATCTTTGACAGTTTGCATTTTCTAAGAAAGAAATTATACGTTAATGCTTATAAGTAATTCTTATAGTGTAGTAAATGACCTTTAAAATAAGCTGGAGATCAATTAAAAGCGTTCATTATTTTTTAAGTTATTCAAATTTTTGTAAAACATTGAAAATGACAATTTTTTAAAAATGTCTTAATTAAATATTGTCGAAATGACTTCTAAAATATCTTGTTTTTTTCAAAATTTTATCATCTTTGAAAATATAAACAGAAAGAAATTTTAGTTTCCATAAATTTTATGTTTTGAAACGTTTTTCATTCGACTGAAAATAGGTGGACCCTCAATTTTTACCGGCAGTATAATTCCACAGCATTTTATAAAAGAATAAAAAAGACTAGACAAGAATAAGTAACTGGATGCAATAATGTACCATTTCTTCAATTTAAGAATCTCCAAATAGTAATTCATTTTTTAATTTATTCTCCTTTCTCTTGAAAAACTTAAGATCTTTGTTAAAATCCTCTTTTACTTTAAAATGGTGCAAATAAGTAGAGTGAGGAAACTAATACAGAGTTATTAATACCATCTATCAAATATTAATGACAATTTATTATTATCAAATAATGATAAATTTAATTATTTTTTATAATTTAATAAAATGAAATTTAACAAAATTAGAACTTATGAGAAGAAGCTCCTTTTCCTCAAATAATATGTTTTACTACATGGATAACTTTCTTTATGATTAAAAATATATAATTATATTTAGACCCTCACAATATTGGTTCCATAACTGTATAAAATATTTGTTTGAATCTAAAGCATATTTTTTACATTAGTTTATAAAAATTATAAAATTGATATTTAAATTTGTTATAAAAAATTGACGTTTAAAAAGTCCTAATCTTAAACATTTTTCTTTTCCTTCCTAGTAAATGATCGACTTATAGCTTTGAATGACAAAATGAAGAGATAAGACAAAAAAATCTTATAAAAATCCGTCTAGTTTTTCTTTCTATCTCGACGCATTTCTCAGTTAGAGTGGCTCAGAGCTATATATATATATAGTGATAAGGGGCTTTTAGAGCTGGTAAAAGTAAATTTTTCTGATGTCAGTTTTCGAGCATTTATCACTTGCTTTTTCTTATCGACTCAAGCAGAAAAAATAAAAAATAGCTCTGTGATTGAATGCTAAAAAACAAATAAATATTTCACATCATCTAAATTAAAATCGAAATCAAATCATTCCAAAATTCAAAACTGTACTCTAGAAGATATTTTACTCTATATAATAAAAAATTTTGTCTCTTGAGAAGAAATTTGAAAAATTGAATTGATTTTTAAATTGCATAATTATTTATATTTTTTAAACAATTTAAAAAAACCCACTTTCTTACATGTTTACTGTTATATTAAAGGTATGGGACAAAATTTTTTAAAAATTGTTTGGATTCATGAAAAATAACAAATTATTTCAATCAATTCAAATTTAAGTAATAAAATTATTGTTTAATATTTTGTTTTAATTTGTTCACTAGTTTACAATTCAGTTCTTCGTTTATTATTATTTATTAATTAATAAATTATTTAACTTAATAAGATTACTGTTGAACATTTTATTTTATTTAAGTAATTATAATATCCACAAACATTAACTATTAATTTATTGTTATTGTTATCCTTATTAATAAAATCAGACTTTTGCCTGTACATTACATAGAATTCTAAATTTTTATTTTATTCCTTCTTTTTACATTTTAAAAAATCAGAAAATACTATATTTAGAAATTTACAAAAAAAATTAACATTAGAACAACTTTTAAGAAAATGTAAAATTATTCACCTTTCAAAATTAGACACAATCCGATCTTTTTTTAAGATATAAAAGTTCAGGTTACACGACCTGAAAACTAAGAAAAGTAAGCAAAAAAGTAATTGGAAAGTACTTTAACTTTAGCATTATATTATTGAAGTCTTTAGATCGTTAATTGCGAAACCGTTGTCAAATTTTCGAAATTCAAAATGGCGGATTTAATATGGCAGATATATTTTTCAAATATTTCATGGATTTGCATGAAACTCTTTACTCGGGGGTTTTTAAGGTCGCTAATTACGAATTCGATGTCAGATTTTCGAAATTAAAAATGGCGGATCGAATATGGCGGAAATAATTTATAAACATTTAACGGAATCGCTTGAAACTCTTTACTCGAAGGTTTTAAAGTTCGCTTATTGCAACTCTGATGATGTTATTCTTCATCGCTTTATTAAAAAAAGCGTCACGAAATCTGTTATTGAATCAATTATTATAGCGTAAACCTTCTAATCATGTAAGTGATTTCTTTTTTTATTCGTGTGCCATTACAAGGGGTCGATTACGTAACTTATTCCGGATTCCACATTCCGACTTACACATTCCGGATTCCACATTCCGGATTCCACATTCCAGATTTCACAGTCCGAATTCCACATTCCGGATTCCACATTGGGGCCGTTCAAAAAATACGTAACGCTATTTTTCGGAAATTTGGACCCCCCCTCCCCCCACGTAACACAATGTTATATACATTAGCGCCATTTTTTCTCCTTACTGTAACAAATTGCTTGACCCCCCACCCCCCAAAACGCGTTACGTATTTTTTGAACGGCCCCATTCCGGATTTCACATTCCGGATATCACATTTCGAATTCCACATTCCTACTTACACATTTCGGATTCTACATTCCAGATTCCACAGTCCGAATTCCACATTCCGAATCCCGAATTCTACATTTCGAATTCAACATTCTGGATTCCACATTCCGCATTCCACTTTCTGAATTCCACATTCCAGATTCAACATTCCACATTCCGGATTTCACATTCCGGATTCCACACTGAAAAAAATTTCTGGCACCCGTATACCAGTAATTGACTAGTTTGCCTGGTTACGAGAGGCATCCATTAGGACAACCTAGTTAAAAGACTTAGGTAAAGCATAGTAAAAGTGACTAGAAAATTAGTTAATGTGGACAAGAAAAATAGTCAAATCGACTAGAATTCTTAATAGAATTTTTATTATCCGATAACAAACAAAAATTAAAGATTAAATTAAAAAAAAATTGTTTAGAACACATTCATAATTCACCTTATATGTATACGTCTTAGAATTAACACAAACTTATGAAATGAATATTTAACACTGGGGGGACGCGAACACCTAACACTAACGCAAACGCACATTGAAAACCCGGAACGCTAACCACTACACTACACACGCACGTGTTGTACTAAATTTTTTATCAGATATTAGAATTTCCAGTCAAAATGTAATATTTAATCAGATATTTTATTTATTTAAAAATACAATTTTACTTGCTCGTCAAGAACTATTCACTTTTATTTATTTATGACATTTATATGTTATTAGTAATTCATATAAAATTAATAAACAATAAATTATAACATTAAAATGCAAGCATTGTTATAACGGTACAACACTTAAGCACATAGTTATTAAAATACTAAAAAAATTGTATTCCACTTGTGTAAAATTTCAGGCTTTTTAGGTTAGCTATAAAGTTTGAACAAATTAAATTATCCAATATGTAATTGTTTAATTTTAATTATCTGTTTCGCTTTACTCGATGAAAGCGGCAAATGTGAAATACGCAGAAAAGATATTTTTTGCAAAAAAAAAAAATAACTACGATTAACGAATATTAAAATCGTTTTACGAAATAATAATCATGAGTCACAAAAGACGCAGAGCTGAATACTGTCAAAAAACAAATAGACGCATGCGCAAATCAGAAAATTTTCAAAATAACTAATTATCCTGGTTGATTTGAACCAGGGAATGCAGAATTACTTTTACAAAGTTTGAAATTATGGAATTGATCAGGGGAACTGGTTGAATTTACTGGGAATTCTAATTAACTTTACTAGGTTAAAATTAACCCTGGTTATATAGTTAATAATACCATAAAGATTTTTTTCAATGCACATACCGAATTCCACATTCCGACTTACACATTCCGGATTCCACATTCCGAATTCCACATTCCGTATTCCACATCACACATTCTTGATTTAACATTCAGCATTCCACTTACAGATTACACATTCCGAATTACACATTCCGGATTCCACATTCAGAATAACACTTACAGATTCCTCATTTCGAATTCTACTTTCGGAATTCCACATTCCGGATTACACTTACGGATTCTTCATTCCTGATTCCACTTACGGATTCCAGATTCCACCTTCCGGATTCCTTATCACACAATCTTCATTCCTCATTTCGGATTCTATATTTTACACACCGAAATCGCTTATTTCACATTCCACATTCCAGAATTCACATTCCGAAAGCCATAAATTCCACAATCTGAATGGTCGATTTTTTAACCTCTAATCAATTAGAAAATGACAATAAAAAATTTTCTCTAAAATGTGTCCGTCCTGTCCTAAATGGGTTAAGGTGTTATTTGTTACTATAGAACATAATTTTTTTAAATTTTTTTATTGGGTTAAATGAAACATTTGGGCAATTCCACGTGAAATTTTTCTATGACATTTTAGAATCGTTTAAACATATTTTTTCTCGTTCCTTATATAAAAATATTAAATACGTATTTTTTTATTATTCCATAATTGCCAAAATTTTCGAGATATAAATTTTCGAAATTTTGCATTTTTAAAAGCAGACCTATTTTCAATAGCTTATAACTTTAAGGGTCATTCTTACAATCGGGACAAATGACCCGTACATTAAATTTTTAAAATAAATAATAATAATTTTTCAAAACTTTTACTTCCTTATAATAGCATTCATCATGATTTAATCGGATCCAATGAAAAATAAATAAATTTTTTTAAATATTTAGAGATACACGTGTTTATATAGTATAAAAACTCCCCTCCGTTACTGTTCATAAAGTAAGTTTCATTTATAAAAGAGGTATTATACTAATTCTGCAATATTAAAAAATCTTTCACCAGGTAACATCTACTTATTATTCTATTTGTAATTGATTCATTAAGAATAAAGTGAAATATTTGTGAGGTATTTTTTGTTAGAATTAAATTAGTTTTTTGCAGAAATAAAACTCCCCTCCGTTACCACTCACAAATATAATTTTAAAATATAGAAAAAAACGATAACATAAAAATAAATAAATCAAAACTCTTTGTAGTGTCAGTATAGTTATGGTCATTGCATAAAATGATGAAATTAAAAGAAAATAATCAGTTTTAAAAGGATTTTTAGTGTGTCAGTGTTCATCGGCACAATAAAAACTCCCCTCCGTTACCGCAATAAATTTAGTTTTTTGAAAGTAAATAATAATAATTATTAATAATTTTATTCACATTGTTTTATTTAAAAACAAAGAAAACCAAAGATGTTATGAATTTATTTATAAAATTTATTTTTTTACAACAGAATGAACATATTTCGAAGCTATCTTATAAAAGAAAACTCCCCTCCGTTACTGATGGTATATTTCCATTATACAGTACCTAAATTACAGACTTTATTAATCATGGGATTCGTTTGAAACTCGTTACTGGGGGGTTTTCGAGGTCGATGATTACAAATCCGATATCAGTTTTTCAAAATTCAAAATGGCGGATCCAATATGGCGGGCACTTTTTTGAAACATTCATCGGATTCGGTTGAAACTCATTTCTAGGGGATTTTTGGGGTCAATAATTACGAATTTCAAGTCAGTTTTTGAAAATTAAAAATGGCGGATTTAATATGGCGGACACATTTTTGAAAAATTTATCGGATTTGCTTGAAACACGTTACTCAAGGGTCTTTGGGGTCGCTGATTACGAATCCGATATAAGTTTTTAAAAATACAAAATGGCGGATTACATATGGCAGACACTTTTATGAAAAATTTATTGAATTTGCTTGAAACTTACTCAGGGTTTTTGAGGTCGCTAATTACGAAACCCATATCAGTTATCCAAAATCTAAAATGGCGGATCCAATATGGTGGAAACTTTTTTGAAACATTCATCGGATTCGGTTGAAACTCGTTTCTAGGGGATTTTTGGGGCCGAGAATTACAAATTTACCAGTGAGTTTTTAAAAATTAATTATTATTTGGATTCGCTTTAAATCTGTTGCTCTGGGCTTTCGCAATCGCTTAATCTGATCTGAAGCCCTTTTAACTCCAAAACTCGTAATTATCGACCCCAAAAATCCCTGACAAACGAGTTTTAACCGAATCCGATAAATGTTTCAAAAAACATACATATGGTGTCCACCATATTGGATCCGTCATTTTGGATTCTTGAAAACTGATATCGGATTCGTAATCAGCGACCACGATAACCCACGAGTAATAAATTTCATGTAATTTCCATCAATTTTTAAAATATTTTAGTTGCGATAAATTTTCAACAAAAATTCTGAATAAAAATAATTAATTTTTAATAATATTAATAAAGATTGTAACCACGTATTTTATAGGTTTATTAAGATCCCCCTTTTGCCACAGGATTAAAAATAAAAGTGATTTTTCAACTTTTTTAAAAATAAAATTTCAATTTTGAATTTGTTCCTTTCTAGAGATTGACCCTTAAAAGTTTCGAAAAAAGTTGTCAAAGAAAGAAAGTTATAGCTTTTCTTCAACTTTTAAAAGATTTTTAAAAAAAATATTTTTTAAAATTTTTTAGAAAAAAAAATTATTTTTTTATAAACAAATTAATTTTTTTTTAATTTGGGCGCGATTAATTTATATCTTTTTCTTATTTATTTAAACCTGCCAATATACAGAATATTTTTTTAAAAGATCCAAGATGGGCCGACTCATAGTTTTCGTTCTATAAATTCTTTTTAGAACGAAAACTATGAATTAGGGCGATTCCACGCCACTTCGACAGTGTTTTGGAGTAAGCAAATGGATTTTAATGAAACTCTGGGATTTTAATATGTATATAAAAAGAAATATTTTCACCAAAATTCAAGTCAAAATATTCGCTACTTTTTGAGATAGCAAAATTTTGAAAAAATTTTGAAATCGTTGTATCTTCCATATAACTTTATAAAAACTAAAATTTTTTTTTTGTAAAAATTCAGGATGAAAAAACGAACAAAAAATGTTCAGAATGTTTTTATAAAATTTTGTTAATTAACAAAGTTATTTAAATAATATTACTTAACTTTTAAGCGGCCGGATCAAATTCTATTGTTTAAAGTGGAAAATTAACTTGATTATCTAATATTTCATTTTTCAGAAGAAAATTCATATACCACCAAGAACTTTTTAAATTATTTAACATTTCATTTTGCACTCAAACAATGTTACTCACAACAAACAGACTTTGGCAGGTATAAATAAATATGAAAATAATTTAAATTAATCGCGCCCAAATTAAAAGTAAATTAATTTGTTTATGGGCCAAAATAAATGAAACCGGCCACTTGAAAATTTTTTGTCTACAATTTTTAAGTTATCTATGATTTTTGGTAGATACATAGAGTACACTTTTTGTCCCTAAAATATTGTTTAAAAAAAATTCATTTTTGAAGTAATCAGGTGTTGAAGTTTTGGGTCATTTTATATTCACTTTATTATTACTTTAAAACAAATAAAGATAATTACGTGAATTTTTTTTCAATTGAAGCTTATAGTCTATACTTCAAGTATTAAATAAAGCGATTGCTAAAAAATGAAAATTTATAATTGTTATTAACAATTCTTTTAAAAAATTGCAAGTTGAAGAATGTTCTCAATGTTTTTGAAAGATTAAATTACGATGTTATGATGCACAATATTCCAAGGATTAATTAAAAAAAAAAAGAAAAATCAGTAACCTCCAATATTATAGAAATTGTTTAACAAAACAAAAGAAGATCATATTTATTCGTTTTTTTACGTCATCGTAACGTATTTTAAATAATGTTTAAAAACAATAATAATAGCGATAATAACAATAGCAATAATAACAATAATAATTGATAATAATAAATTAACAACTAATTGTTATTAACATTTTATTAATTTTTAACTATTAATAAATATTAACATTATAATTAATAATAATGAAATAATAACAATAACAATTGAAATGTTAAATAATTGATAATAATAACACAAAATTTAACAACAAATAATTGTTATTAACATATTATCATTTTAACTTTATATTATTATTAACAGTTATTAATAATAAACAATAAATAATAATAAGAATGATAAAATAACAATATTTATAGTTAATAATAATTAACTAATAATAATTAAATGTAAAATTAGAATTAATTAATAATTAACAATTAATAATAATCACAAGTGGTTCTCTTCGTAATAGTGCCCTCAACCCCAGTATAGTAGTTGTTCTGAATCTACACGTGAATTTCTAAATTCAGTACCCATTAACGGACAATTGCCATTGTATCTCAAAAGTCGCAAGCCAGGACCAAACCCCGCTGTTTTAAGGTAAACACAAAAACCACTTAAGACTCACATTTAGAAAGCTAGTGCTCATTTCATCTTTGCATAATTTTGATATTTTTTAAATATACTGTGTTCAAATAAATTTATTCTTGTCATTTATCCAACCTCGTCCCAACTTTAATTTTTATAAATTAAAGTTAAATCGAGAAAAAATAGGGAATATAATAATAAGGTAAGACATAACAGTTTGCAATTTTATCTTTTTCCAGTAACTCGAGTCGAATTTCACCTGCATTTTTTCAGAAAAATCTACATAATTTCTTTAATATTGGAGGTTACTGATTTTTCTATTTTTTAAATTAATTCTTGGAGTTTTGCGCATCATAACATCGTAATTTAATCTTTCATTAACATTGAGAACATTCTTCAATTTGCAATTTATTAAAAGAATTGTTAATAACAATTATAAATTTTTATTTTTTAGCAATCGCTTTATTTAATACTTAAAGTATAGGGGAGACTGGGGTAAACCCGCTCACTTTTTTTTAGAACGATAAAAACCTAGGAAATTATTCTCTAAATTCAAGTTAATTTATATAATTTGAAAGCTTATGATTTCTACTAACAAAATAAAAAAGAATTTTGATTTATCTTTCTTAGTTTTACTTAGGGAAAATTTTTAATACACATATACCAATTTTCAAAATCACAATTTTCCAGGGTAAATCCGCTCACCCCTCGGGGTAAATCCGATCACTTGATTTTTTTAAGAATTTAAGGTAATCCCGACACTTTCATTTTGTATATGGGTAATTTTCACGTAACTGTAATACTTGGCGGCGTCACAGAAAATACATTCAAAATAAAAAAATTTTGCTTAGGTATGGATACATTTCACAGGTATGTATAAAACCTATTCGCAACCACAAATATGTGCAAATAGATATTATATTTTTTGATAAATTGCAGAATTCCCTCCAAAATTTCAGCTCCGTGGCGTGTCCGTTTTTTAAAACTTTAAGTTAAAATTCAGAAATTTTATTGAAAACGCTGAAACTGAAAACGAGAATTTTTGTAATATGAATTATGTATATAGGTGAACAATTTCTGCATATAATGCATCTTTTAATACTTCCTATAAAATTATAAAATGTAAAATAGTTTTGTCCACAAATTTTTTCAATTTTGTAATAAGATATTTTTCCCTATAATTTAACTTTTTATGGCACATTTTAATGTTAACTGAGAATTAAAATCTAAAATAAGATCCATTAGCAACAAATATCAGTAAAAAAAAAGGTTTAAAATTTTCAAGTTCTACACTTAAAAACAATTTTTTTTGTAAAAATGTGAAGTATTACTATTCTTTTAATGTAAACATTCTTTATGGTAATTATTACGATTTTTTTGAAGATTATATTAGAAACAAATTATCTGCCAAAAGAAAAGATTTATTTTGCAAAATTGTGGGAATTAAGTTAGTTTAAATGTCAAATGTCAGCTCCGTGGTGTCACATAAAATGTCAGTTCCGTGGCGCCTGTAGCGTACAGTGTAAAGGTGCAAATTCATGGATCATATTACAGAAGAGGACAGACATAGTTGTGTCCTTTTATATTTCAGTGCTTTGGCAACCGTTGACTTATTAAAAAACACCTTAATATTCGAAAAACACGCCTTTATAATAACCAAGCAGAAGCACAGTTTAATTACTGCGTTGATTGTAACGCTCTTATTTGAGAATACTTTTCTACAATTAGTTTTATGCGCTAATTTCATAATGTTATGTCAAGCTGATAGTAAATAGTAAATATTTTTTCTGGGGCTATTTTATGCATTAAAATGCATTTTTTAACTCAGTGATTTATTTAAATTCAGAATTAAAAGAAAATCAACTTTTGCATATATATGTTATACTTCCTTCTGAAGGTTTCCTATGAATTAGTGAATGAAATAAATTTTTTTGTCGGAGTTGTAGTTATTAAAAGTTGTCCCAAAAATAGACCCCGGGATGGAACTACTTTGTGTATTGAAATTTGTGATTTTATAATGTTACATAAACATTTTTTTGATACTTTCTTATTCATTAAATCTTTTGTGAAGATATTTCAGAGTAAATTAAAAAAGAATGAGATATTAAACAAAAAATTTTGTAAATATTATACAACAAAATGTAAAATAAAATACTAAGGTTTTGCTAAAATCATGATTTATTAAAAATTAACAACCTTTCTTCAAATCTTATATTACTCTGAAAATAAATAACACTTTTTCTTTTTAAATATACATTTTACAATAATACATTATGATAATTATAAAACTATCATTTAAACACATGTAAATAACTTTAAATCATCATTTTAATAGAAGCTTTTTTAAACGTTTTGAATATGATATTTTTTAAAAACTTGAAATTAATATTTTAAGGTTAAATGAATAACAATTTAATATCTAATACTCTTTTTCAGTTATTTTAAGAGAAACGAGAGAAATAGTTTTAAGACTAATTTGAAAAACTTATAAATATTAAAGTTTTTTGTTGTCGTTATGTTGCTCACCGGTTGAAGATTTAATCGTTTTAAGGATTTTAATTAACTTATTTTTGGTTTTTTGACAAAGAAGTTCTTTTTAATAATTTTATTTATTAAATACCTGGCGTACATAAAGTAGGGTATAGGGTAGTCAGCTCCGTGGCAGCCAATTTTCGAAAATTTGTTATAATTTTTTTATAATTATAGCTGTAGTAAAACCATTCAAATGACAACTATATTATGCCCTAATGATGAGGAAAAGGGATATTTAACATTAAAAAAACAAAATTTTTTTTCTTTTAAAAATGATCTTGAAATTGCACAGTTACGTGAAAATCACCCATATATTAAATTTCTCCTTATTTAAGTCTTCAGTATGATTTATTAATGATAAATTATGAGTTCTATAAACAATAAATATTGGTTTATTAAATAATAAGTATAGGTTTCATGAATAGCAACTGTGAGTTTAAATAATATTCTATTAAGAGAAAATTCAAATATAGTTACAATTTTTGGTGTAACAAGTTATAGATTCCGCTCAATGTTGCCAACAAATATTTATAATTCAGCGCCATCAGTTAAAAAATCGCCACAAATCGCGAAATGCGGGACATTCAAGATGTTAAATATTCAACTAATTACCCAATAATTCAATAATATTGTTAGGAAATGAATATTATTTATCCTTTAATAAATATTTTCAATATTAAAAATTTTAAGATCGACAAAAAATAAAAACGCAAATACTGTTAATACTGATTCGGCTTCCTAAACAAATTTAATAAGTGAGCGGCTTTACACCGAAGGTATTTCTCAAATTTCAGAATAAATTTAAATAAATCTTTTTGAAATCAAACAAAACTACATATATATTTCGAAAAAGGACATCCAATAGCATCAAAAAAAATTTGTCGAATAAATTAAGTCTCAAAAATAATAATCTAAAAACTTAAGAATCCGAAGATCTTTTTTCTTTTTTGGCACTTCTAAAAACAATTGACCGCCTCAGATTCTATGACGAATTCATGAAACTAAACGAAAGTTCGTTAACATTAGTTGTATGTTAAGTACTATTCACAGTACAAATATCTCCATCTTAAGTTGAGTTTATGGCGCCAAATCGCTAGTGAGCGGGTTTACCCTGTGCGCGGGTTTACCCCAGTCTCCCCTAGACTTTAAGCTTTATTTGGAAAAAAAATTCACTTAATTATCTTTATTTGTTTTAAAGTAACAATAAAATGAATATAAAATGACCCAAAACTTCAACACCTGATTACTTCAAAAATAAATTTTTTTAAAAAATATATTATAGGGGTAAAAAGTGTACTCATATATCTACCACAAATCATAGATAACTTAAAAATTGGTGACAAAACTTTTTCAAGGGGCCGGTTTCACTTATTTTGGCCCTTATTGATAGAACGTCCAAGCGCCCGTCCTGCCGGAAGGATGTTCTGAAAAAAAGGCTTTTAAAAAAAGAGAATTCAATTTTTCTTTTTCGAAACTTCTTGGGATTAAAGTAGATGAAAAGACGAAAAAATCCATATATTTGACTTTTTAAAATAATAATATTAAACCATTTTTCGAAGCCCTCAAACTTGCTGCTAATAAAAAGTAAAAAAAAAAAAATTTTTTCGTAAATTTAATGTAAAACCCACAAAAATCAATATATTTTGGCCGGTCTAGTTTCTTTTTCTTCAGAAACGTTCAAAGAAGGAAACCTATTTATTTAATTTTAAAAAATTTCATTTTTAATGTTAATCAGCAAAATTGCGGCCAATTGAATAAAAACTCTCTTCAAATTTTCTTTATAAAATTAATATGCAAGCAGATAAAAACAAAAACAAATATATCGTTGGAAAGGTAATGAAACAAGCTTTCCAATGATGTAAATATCAAATTTCTAAATTTATATGCCTAGGCTTGGTAGCCTTTTAAACAAAGCGAAAAGCATCCTGCCGGCAGGACCGGGTTTCCTCATTTTGTGACTAAAAATTATATGAATTTTTGGAAAATTCAACTTCTTTAAGCTACCCTGCTCTTCGGTTTGAACTTACAAGCTCGACATTTACATGCGCTGAAAGCTTGTTTCATCACCTTTCCAACCATATATATTACTTTTTGTTTATGTCAATCCATGTTAGTTTTATTCAGCGATTTCGGACGGACTCACCTGAGTCTTTTTGGTCCTGCCGGAAGGACGTTGGACGTTCTATCATTATAAAAAAATAATTTTTTTTCTAAAAAATTTAAAAAAATATTTTTTTTAAATCTTTTAAAAGTTGAAGAAAAGCCATAACTTTCTTTCTTTGACAACTTTTTTCGAAACTCAATACTTTTAAAGTTATAAGCTATTGAAAATAGGTCTGCTTTTAAAAATCCAAAATTTCGAAAATTCATATCTCGAAAATTTTGGCAATTATAGAATAATACAAAAATACGTATTTAATATTTTTCTATAAGGAACGAGAAAAAAATATGTTTAACCGATTCTAAAATGTCATAGAAAAATTTCACGTGGAATTGCCCATATACTAACCAAGAATGATACGTAAATACTATTTTGTCTGGGAAAATTCAATAATCTACTTTTAACAAGATAACTTTAAATTATAAATGTATTCTAGTTTGTTGATAATAATTTGGTAATTCCAGAAACTCCTAATTTCATTATAACATTGTTATCTAAAGTATTCCCTAATTATTTGCTGTCTGATTTTATGTCCTTCTCTATTATTTTCTATATAATTTGGTATTTCCTCTTCATGCAGCTCTTCGTCATCATCAATAGCAACAACTGGTAGTCGATAATGTTTTCGAACATTTTTCAGGACACAGCAAGCATTTATAATTTTTCCTAAATTAATAAAAATAGTTTCATAATTATGTTAACCCTTTAACGCCGGGAAGGACACATATTTTACTCAACTTTTAGAGCCATCGTTCTCAGCGATTTCATAAGTTAAAAATTTGGTAGGTATCCAGCCCTATAGAATTTTTATCGCTCTTTCAGAATCTAAAGTTCCAATTTAAAAAACTTTAATTTGAGAAAGTTGTGAACATTTTTTTGACAAAACTAAAAATGTTTTACTTTTTTTGGAAAAATGAATTTTTTTAATTATCATGTAAGAATGCACGCGTAAAAACTACAAATATCGCGTCCGCAAAAACCAACCTTCAAAATGGCGAAATGTACGTTTAAAAATTTCAAAGTGTCGGCTTCAAAATGGTAATAGAAGACATTTTTTTTAAATAAACATTAAAATCTAGTGTACGAATTTAAAAAAGAATTTGGATAATCTTGTCACTTTGTACTTAGGGGTTTTTGAGGTTGCTGATTACGAATCTAATATTAGTTTTTCAAAATTCAAAATGGCGGACCCAATATGGCAATCGTAAATTTAAAAAATTGTCAAATCTTGTTGACAGATTTTTTATTTTTCGAGAACATTAAAATGAATTATATTATTTTATATGTGGACGTCCGCATGAAAAGGGACCACTTTGTCGGTTCTACATTCCGAAATAATCGCAAATAACTAATTTTGAAAAAAAACTATCAAAATTTTTGTTATTCTTTTTTCTTAATCTACAAGGCTCTAATACGTCGAATTATGCATTTTTAATTAATTTATTGATACTTTAAGCAATTTATTTCATTGTTAGACAAAAAAATGAAAAGGGACCACTTTGTAGATCTGTTGCAATAGTTTTTTCTGTTTCAAAGTGGAGAGGGTGGAAAAATTTAAATCTTTCTTTATTTCTCATCTTCAGGGTGTACTAGACTTAAAACAACTCACATATGAAGAATTTCCTAGAAGAACCAAATAAATTCGCATAACAATTATTAATTTCGTTTTTTATAAATGAAAATTTCGATATTTCATAAGATTATTCACAATTAAGTCCCTCAGAAATTTTTTTTATGTCTAATTTCTCTTTTTTTGCTTTAAAAATCTTAATAAAATAACATCTAACCAGTAACTGCCCAAAAAATCAAGTTTATTAATTAAAAACACATTTTTAGTAAAGGGACCACTTTGTCGGTCTGTAGCAAAAGTTGTTTTTGTTTCTAAATATTGGGGGCGGAAAAATTCAAAACCTTTTGATTTTTCATTTTAAGGGTATGCTAGACTTAAAACAATTCTTATCTGAATAACTTCCTAGAAGAACCAAAGATATTTGCATATAGCAATGTTTAATTTCATGTTTTTGGAAATGAAATTTTTAATTTTTGCTAAAATTTTTTATAATAAAGTCGCTTAAAATATTTTTTCTAACACACACACCGAAACTACATCATTTCCTACCTGTCAAGCGGGAGAAAAATTAATCTTTCCTCCCGCTGACGTCATTAGCAGGGAGAAAAAGTAACTCACCTTCTCGGTAATGTTATTATTAGGTGCGATGTATAAAGCAAAGTATGACCATTAGTGAATCAGATGCGTGAGTTACGTAACTTAAACGACTGACGTAACTTACGTATGTGATGTTAGTTACGTAATTTACGTGTAGGGTTGAAAACCTCCAAATACCGTAAAACCGTTTGCGCATCCTCCGTTTCACCCGAGAACCACGCAGTAGCCTTCACAATTCTCTGAAGGGGGAAATAGCCACTGGACAGTGCTGATCCTCCGTCTAAGAGTTTGAGACCATTACCCCCACTCCCTCCAAAGAAGGTGTGGTTGCAACTACCGAACTCATTGGGCCACTTAAATTTACTTTATGAAAATGTTCCTCCATATAAAGTCCCACGAGTAGCAAGGGAAAAAAGATCTGCTCCTACAGAGCCTCGCTTGTAGGAGTAAGGCTAATACTACCGGAAGGTCGCCCGGTGTTCTAAAGTCGCCGTTTAAGACACCTCCGTTCGCATAACGCCAAGTCGGTCGCGCGACCACCCGTCAGAAACCTAGCCAGGTCTCTTCCCCGAGCTTTACGCGATCACTAACTAATCGGTACAATTCCGACAGACGTCCATTGTATTTTGTGTATTATAATAAAATTTTCTTATCCTTCTTCGGATCCTACATAAGATCCTGCACAGAGTGTCAATAAAAGTAGAATCCTATGTAGGTTCCTACGACTGAAATTTTTTATGAAGAATCTGATGTTAAGCTTCCCACACAGGAACCGGAAAAGAGCCCCAACAATCAAGGTTCCTGCACGGGTTCCTACGCAGGAACCTTGTCCCAATATTCTGTATGGGATCCGGCCGAGATCCCGTACAATAAAAGTCAAGGATCTCGTGCGGATCCTGTACAAGAACTGCACAGGAATCGTTAGGGTTCCTTTGAGGATCCTGTAAGGGAATTTTAAGCTAGGATCTAATTGTGGGCTAACGATGGGATCAATTTATTTCGAAATTTTTATGTACGCATTGAAAAAGATAGCCTTATGCCTAATGCATAAGATATCATTTGATCAAATCACAATTTTACCTAATAAGGCTAGGTTCGAAAGAACTCAGTCAGAAAACAGTTATTTGGTGAAAAATTTGTGTGATTTGGTCAAATGGCATGTTAGACATACAATTTTCACTCCATATGGGCGATTCCACGTGAGATTTTAGTCGACCTCTTAAAATCGGCAAAAAATAATTTTTTTCTATTCTGTATAGAAAAAAAACAGATACGTATTTTTTTATTTTTGTTTAATTGTCAAAATTTTCGAGTAATGAATTTTCGAAATTTGGCACTTTTAACCGTAGACCTATATTCAGTAGCTTATAAGTCCGAAAATATTGAGTTTAGAAAAAAGTTGTCTAAGAACGAAAGTTTTAGTTCTCTTTCGACTTTTAGGAAATGAAAACAAAAATTTTTTTTTCATTTTTTATTAAAAAAAAATTATAAACAAATTAATTTTTTCAACTTTGGGTATGATAAATTTTTAATTTTCTTTTTTCAAAACATACCTGTAAATGATAAGAAGGTTTTGCAAAAAGTTTCAGAATGGGCCTGACAAGTTTAATGGGTTAAAAAAGATAATTAAGCTGCCCGTGCAGGTCGCACGCCCGCGGCGCAATATGATTTTTTTTACAATTTACTATTAAAAATTGTCTAGACCCTACAAATTTTATCGGATTTTGATTATTATTAAATTTGCAGGCTCTAGACAATTTTTAATAGTAAATTGTAAAAAAATCATAATGCGCCGCGGGCGTGCGACCTGCACGGGCAGCTTAATTATCTTTTTTAACCCATTAAACTTGTCAGGCCCACTCTGAAACTTTTTGCATAACCTTCTTATCATTTACAGGTATGTTTTGAAAAAAGAAAATTAAAAATTTATCATACCCAAAGTTAAAAAAAATTAATTTGTTTATAAATTTTTTTTATTTTTTAAATAAAAAATGAAAAAAAAATTTTTGTTTTCATTTCCTAAAAGTCGAAAGAGAACTAAAACTCGTTCTTTGACAACTTTTTTCTAAACTCAATATTTTCGAACTTATAAGCTACTGAATATAGGTCTACGGTTAAAAGTGCAAAATTTCGAAAATTCATTACTCGAAAATTTTGACAATTAAACAAAAATAAAAAAATACGTATCGGTTTATTTTTGATACAGAATAGAAAAAAAATATTTTTGGCCGATTTTAAGAGGTCTACTAAAATCTTACGTGGAATCGCCCATATATAAACATTAAAAATTTCGAAGTAAATACATACTGTCGTTTGCCGACAATTAGACAAGGCTTTAAAATCGTTAATTTAGTACTAGTTTTTTACAAAACAATTTTATAAAATTGATAGATACATACATTGTTAAAAATAAAATTTTATTTAAAAAATTTAAAAATCATAAAATAATACAACGATTTTCTATAGAAGAGCGTCCAATTATGATCGCTTTTTGACTAAATTATATAATCATTTAAAAAAAATTACGAAAAAACATAATTTTTCAAAAATCTATCTCTTAAATCGCTTTATGAAAAACGAGCACTGAAAGAAATAAAATATTTGAAAATAACTTGAGATGCAAAGCCAAAATTATGTCCGATTTGGTGTGGAATGCTCCATAATTAAGTTTTAATTAAATACTAGTCAAAAGGAATACATGTACATACTCCTCCTTATACTCATTCATGAATATACCATAGAGAAACGCAGTCAGGGTTTGAACACTTTTGAAATTTGCTACAATTTTTTTATAATAAATTTAACAAATTGTGGAATATTGACGGCATGTCTAAAAAATATGAACCTTTTAGATTGGTTCAAAATAATGCCAAGTTATAAACATTTGAAAACATAAAATATTGTCCAATTTGGAAAATAGTCATGATCAAACATGGCCCTATTGAAAAAAATAGACGAGTATTTTTTCAACAGTTTCAACTGTACTACTCTCGCTCGGAAAACATTTTACTTGTTTATTTCCACTTATATAAATTTATTTAATAGCATCTCTATTTTACGTGAGATTTTAGTCAACCTCTTACAATCAGCCAAAAATATTTTTTTTCTATTCTGTATTGAAAAAAACAGATACGTATTTTTTTCATTTTTGCTTAATTGTAAAAATTTTCGAGTTATGAATTTTCGAAATTTTGCACTTTTAATTGTAGACCTATATTCAGTAGCTTATAAATCCGAAAATATTGAGTTTAGAAAAAAGTTGTCCAAAAACGAAAGTTTTAGTTTTCTTTCGCATTTAAGGAAATGAAAACAAAATTTTTTTTTCATTTTTTATTAAAAAAAAATTATAAACAAATTAATTTTTTCAACTTTGGATATGATAAATTTTTAATCTTCTTCTTTCTAAACATACCTGGAAATGATAAGAAGGTTTTGCAAAAAGATTCAGAGTGGACCTGACAAGTTTAATGGGTTAAAAAAAATAATTAAGCAGCCCGTGCAGGTTGCACGCCCGCGACGCAATAGAATTTTTTTACAATTTACTATTAAAAATTGTCCAGAGCCTACAAATTTAATAATAATCAAAATCCGATAAAATTTTTAATAACATTTTACTATTAAAAATTGTCTAGAGCCTTCAAATTTAATAATAATCAAAATCTGATTAAATTTGTAGGGTCTAGACAATATTTAATAGTAAATTGTAAAAAAACCGATTGCGCCGCGGGTGTGTGACCTGCACGGGCAGCTTAATTATTTTTTTTAAGCCATTAAACTTGTCAGGCCCACTCTGAATCTTTTTGCAAAACATTCTAATCATTTCCGGGTATGTTTTGAAAGAAGAAGATTAAAAATTAATCATACCCAAAGTTGAAAAAATTAATTTGTTTATAATTTTTTTTAATAAAAAATAAAAAAAAATTTTTTTGTTTTCATTTTTTTAAAGTCGAAAGAAAACTAAAACTTACGTTCTATGACAACTTTTTTCTAAACTTAATATTTTCGGATTTATAAACTATACTGAATATAGGTCTACAATTAAAAGTGCAAAATTTCGAAAATTCATAACTCAAAAATTTTTACAATTAAGCAAAAATAAAAAAATACGGGCGGATTCTATTTCAAATCAGGCAGATTCTCCACTTAACATCACAGAATGCTATGGAAATGAAATATGTTGTTTTTCGCAAGCAATTAAGAGATACGTGTTTTCCCGATTTGAAAAAAAATTTCCCTTGAAGTTATCAGTGCTTGAAAGTTGTATACTTTTTTTCAAAAATACTCAATATTTTTCTTCAAATCTAAATAACTTTTGGCCTAATTAGTCTATTAAGGTTTTCTTTGAGAATTATAATGTGTATTTTTGAACTCTTTTATAATGCACAAGAATTTTTCAAAAATATCCATTATTAACAAAATGGCGACGATTTTTAAAAAAACTATAAAGTCGATTTTCTCAAAAACTCCATCTTTATATTTTTTGCTGATTTTTTAATAACACCGTCTTGCTATTAGCAGTATAATATGTAAAAATCAGTTTCGCTAAACTGTTTTTACAGTAGATAAAAATTTTAAAAATATATTTTTTTATAAAAATTTATGTAAATTAAAAATACAACGAAATTAATTAATTAATAATAATAATAAACCGACAGATTAGCTCGGTCGGATAGATGTCTCGCTTGGTGGACGTTCTAGGACCAAGGGTACTTGGTTCGCGCCCATTTGGCTTAGATTTTTCCGGCATGTGAGATAATCTGAACGGGAGGTTTGACGTCGAGGTATAATGATGTGCACTGTCGATTATTGTCCGGTACACACCATTAGTACTCGACTGTCGATAAACCGGTTGTACTCAGGAGGAGGTTTTCTACAGTTTCCTTCTCCTCTGGCGAGAAAACCCATTAGACTGGTAGTCCAGGCTAATGCGAGAACTCTTAATTTCGAAAAGACGTTCTGTAGGCGCAAACTTAGTATTAGGAATTGTATATAAGAAAATTTGTAAAAGCAAGAAATTGTAAGAAACACTTGTATAGCCAAGTATGTAAGGCTGAAGACAGGTGTATAAACCAATAAATACTAATAATAATAATAATGATTAATAATTATTTTAAATCACTATTAAATGTTTCAATTATATTTTAAAAAACAGTATTAAATAATTTCAATTGTTTGCATTCGAATTTACAATAAACAATTCGTCTTTAGCGGCTCTGGACTTGTAAGCCGATTTACATCCTTGTTCATCAATTTCTAGCTTCCACATGTGGCAACTTTGAATTTCAGGAATAAACTCAACACTACTCCACTGTCTACATTTAAAATTTCGAAAATCATTTATGTCTTTTGATCGCAGTAGAATTAGTTTTATCTTAGAAATACATTGCTGTAATTTGTCCACAAATGATTCGGCGTCAGTTATTGCTTCCAAATGTGAATGCTTCAAATTGTAATCAGTAGCAAAGTGTTTCACGATTCCACCAATTCCATCGCAGGCACCTATTAGCGATCAAAATTGAAATATTTTATTTATTTATTGATTAATGGATAAATAGTGTTCCTAGGGCTAATCAGTCCTCTGAAGAAAAATTTTGTTAAATGAGTTCTCGAAATAGTAATCTTAAATTGTGTTTAAACGGAAGCTTTACAATGAGAAAACATATTCATTTTAAGTAAAAAAATAATTTTAAGTGATTTTGTTTAATTGAGATTAGTTTATAAGCTTAATCTTAATATAAAGAAAATATCTACTGATTTGATTCAAAAATACTATTTGTTTGAATAATTATGTTTAATTCGAACATATTTTCTATTTTAGTTTAAACAAAAAATATGTGTTTAATTCAAACATAAAAGTTGATTATAAATAGTTTAAAGTCAACCATAAATTATGTTTGAATTAAGTATATTATTTCTCTAAATGAACCAAAAAATATGTTTGAATTAAACTTAAATTTGTTTGACTGTATAGCTAACATATTTTAAGTTTGATTTAAACAAAGTTTATTTGAATCGAATAAATCGTTTTCCTACTGTAGTTATAGCCGAGTGGAAATAGTTTTCAACCCCTTCACAGTCAAGTAAAAATAAAGTTTACATACCATAAATTCAATTTTTTTAAAAAACATAACATTGTCATATTGAATGTTTTTAAGGTCACTGAATCAAAATCTGTGATAAAAACTTCAAAATTCAAAATGACGGCTTCAAAATGGCGCCTAAAAAAATTCAAAAGTTAACGAATTCCTTAACTTTAAAATTTTTTTAGTTGAGGCTATTTGAAAGCTGCCATTTTCAATTTAACTTTTTCTATAACATTTAATACAAAAACTATACCTTTTCCGTGCCCAGTTGCAGAGAAGATCCATTTCTTGTTAACTTCTGATTTAGAAAATTCATGAAATTGATACCGATTCTTGAAATGGTAAGGTGCTCCGTCAGTGATCATAGTAATTTTTTGTATCGTTTTAATTCGTGAATTTTTAAAACTTTGAATAATGTGATTTATTGCGAATAATGCATGGGCAGAATCATGTTTAGTATCGTCACTTACAAGAGCAAAACTTTAAGGTTCATTACCGCAATAGCAAACAGCTGTGAAAATTGATATTTGAACTCTTTTCCAATAACAACTCTGAATTTCATTATTCAAAACTCGTCTCCAATTATCTGCAAAGTCACAATGTATAACAATTTTCCCATAATTATTTTTCGTTTCTTCTTTTGCTCTTATTATTTTTTCTTTTTGTATGTTCTTTACATATTTATGGGTATTTGCTTTCGCTGACCAGTGCCTCAACTCTTTTAGGAACGTGTCCCCAGAAGTTGTTCGTTTTTCCAAATCGTTGTCGTTTGTCTTCAGGGATGTTTAGCTTCTCGATCGTTAAACTTTCAGAACCTGGACATAATTCACACTCTCCAAAAATACATGTTTTCGAAGCAGAAGAACACATGATAGATAAAAATACCATTTGCGAAAGGTGATTTAAATTCGAAAATTTTTCGTTCAATAGTGTCATGAGAGTTATTAGACAAAGTTCGTAATTTGCGCAATAAATGCAGACACATTTGCGAAAGGTGATTAAAATTCGAGAATTTTTATCCTATTTTTACCATTGGGCTTTTTCCACAAAAATGTTGTACATATCCTTAAGAGTAATGTAACATTTGTTCAAATATTTTTGTATACCAATGATACCGACTCCCGGTCTTCCCTACTGTTTTAAAGGATGGAAAAAGTGATAAAATTCTTTGTAGATGTACTAATCAACCAGTTGACTGATAACGTATCATATAAAATAAACAATTAACCCGTGTAAAAATTAATAGTGGAAGTTTGGATCCATCCTCGCTCCACCTAGTGTTGCATTCGAGCGAGAAATCACTCGAATGCAACACTAGCTCCACCCCTGGAAATGTTAGTCATCTAGCGCCATCCATGGAGCGAGTCGATTCCGCTAGATTGAAACATAACCTCTAATTTCACCGGCATAAAGTGTCAAAACGTAAAAAATCTCCGGTGTTTTGTGAAATTGTAAATAATTGTGTTTTAACACAATATTGTTTTTTAATGCAACTTCTACTTTTTCTCAATTACATAATAAGCATATTTCATTCGTGAATTTGTTATATTTCCTAATTTCTAGGAATACCTATGTGGTAAAAAATCACAATTGTATGCAGTTTTTCTTTTCGTATTAGACCCAAAGAAAACTTCGGTAAATTGTTAACTTTGAAATTACTTGAATTAATTGATTAATTAATAAACCAATAAATATGTTCTACATTTCTGCCGTACTAAGGAAAAACTTACATAACTAACAATTTTGTGAAATTTTAGTTTTTGGTATCAATCAACTCGGAAAGAGAAACCGCATTTAACTGTGTTAATAAAAATTAAATATAATAATTAATGACTGCAAAAAACGATAATTAAAAATCGAGAAATATGAAGAAAATTAAGAAATACTTGATAAAAAGTGATACGAAGTACTTTGCGTGCTCTGAAAATCGTACGAATCATCAAACTCGACTATCAAATCCGTAGGAAAAACAAACACAAAGTGATATATGTTCTTTTTCAATCGAACACATGGTCGAGCACGACGGTTGCGTACGAAATGAAAACCACGCATCTGCATTACCCGAAACATGTGTAAGTTCTTCTATCGTAAAGTTGACCGAGGCACCACGTAACTGCACTTCGGTTACATTCGCCATTATTTGTCGGGTATGTTCGGAGAGGTAAAATGGTATATACTAATACGATTTAAAATGCATTGAATGATTAATTTAAATTTATACAGTAGTTTTTATTGCATATATAACTAGGCAATAAATGAAAACCACTTAAATATAATACATTATTTTCAGTTTAAAAAATATTTCCTAAATAATAATATTTCCCTATGCAAATGAATATTACTGTAGGCCTATAATGTTAGCTACATTTCATTAATTTTATTTCCATCACCATGTACTGCTCCATACCAAGCGACATAGAGAATGTGTAAGTTTTTAATTCTGATCGTCGTGCCTAGCTCGAGTGCCCGTGCGAGAGAAACAACGCAAGTGACTAAGTGTAAGTTTTTCCTTCATATTTTCAAAAAGTAGACATCGTAAGTCACATTTTGCATAGAATTTGTTTAAATAATTAATTTTTTTTGCAAAATTAGAATCAGCGCATACACTTTCATTAGAGAAGTGTTAATTAATTATTAAATTTTTATTTCTAAAACGGAGTTCTTAAAGCAAACAGTTTTTCTCTATTTTCTCAGTTTGACAGGGATTGCACTTATGTAAGTTTTTCCTTAGTACGGCAGATTTATAGTAGAAATATATTATTTTATTTTTGTATATTCACATATATAAACAATTTAAACACACTTTTTGTAAACAAAAATTTTTCTCGAATCAGCTGGCCGTATTTCTTTTTCGTTAATATTATGGAATAGATAAGACTACGTCTATATGGCCAGTGAACTGGCAGAATAAGGTGGTTTAATTATTTGGCCAGTGAACCGGCAGAATAAGTTAGTTTGCTTATTTGGCCAGTGTATCTAAAAAAATACACAATTAATATCTAAAACTGGCCAAATAAAAAAGGGACTCTATTTGGCCAGTGTATTAATAAAGAGGCTATGTGGTATAAATACATATGTTGAATATTTGTTAATATAACGTAGTACTCAAAAAAAGGTAGCGTGTAATTAAATTTAATTAATATCTTTCAAAACTAATTTTGTTCTTTCCAGAAATTTTATTAAAATTGAATAAACAATAAAAGAATGCCTCCAAAAAATTGTATTATTTATGAAAATAATTTAATTCATGTGAAGAGTTATATTAAATTTTTTAAAAATCCTAATTGTAATTAATAATTTTACTATTAAAAATTGAAATCATTGTCAGAAAATTAAACTGTTTTAAACAATTTGATTAGAGATTTTGTAAAGAATTAAATTCTTTTGACGAATTTATTTGTTTTTTTTTTAAATAATTTTATTTTTTCCAAGGATTTATTAGAAGTTTAGAAAATAATTAAATTCTTCTTAAAATTTTCATTAAAATTATATTAAAAATAATGTAATTTTACTAGAGAATATTATTATTTAAAAAAAATTTGAAATTTTGAGAAAAATTCAATCACAATTTTTAATGTAGTTGAATTTTCTAAAGAAATTGTATTTAAAATTCTGAAAAATTAGTTTTAAAATTTTGCAATAAAATAATAATTAGGTATGTACTTCATAAGTGAATTTAAAAAATTTTTGATTATGAAATTATTCAAAAATTTTATTTAAAAACAAAAAAATTGTGTATTAATAAATCGCCCATCAGGTAAGAATACATTTCTGTTAGAAGTTTGTTTGTTTAACGTAGTACTCATAGAAAATAAAGCGGGTAAATTTAAATTAAAGGCTCACAAATTCCGGTACCAATAAAATGAGCAAAAGCAGCACATCTAAGCGGGCACAGCTCATTTCTGCCAACTTCTTATTTGAATTGTATTGTAAAATTTGTCGTGTGTTTTAAAAATGGTTTTTTGTTTTGAGAAAAATATATGAAGTGTTTTTAAATATGGACTGTAGAAGAATGGAAGAACGTAAGTAAATAAATGTTTTACTATAATCTACAAAATTAAAGTTTTATTTGTATTAATGAAATGTTATACTCTTGTTAATAAAAGTAGCATTTAATAACCTGATATTTTAAATTTCAAATGTATATATTTCCTTATTAAATTTTTATTTTAAAAAATGCACAATATTATAAAATAACTCAAAAAATTGCCTGTAATTTTCTCAAAAAAATAATTCCCATGGATATAAATCTATAATATTAGTAAATTCTCGTAATAGAAAACGACGATACGTTGGATATATAATTAAAAGTAGTTTTGAATGACCTTTATTATTTTGATTGTCTTCGCGAATTTTTATTTACTCAATGACTTTAGTTATGCAACACCCAGATTTTGAATACACTTTAAGAAACGACAAAAGTTTTAATCAGATAATACTTCAAAAATTTTTAATTTTAAATTCTTATTAAAATTACAAAAATTACAATATTTATTATTCAAATGTTGCAATTTTTTAATCAAAATTTTAAAAAATTGTAATAGCAATAATTACATATTTATCTAAAATTAGCCTTCGATGTTTTAATAATAATGATGTTTTTTTATTTATAATTATTCTTTTTTTAATAGAATCATCAGATCGAGATAATTCAGTTCTTCGTGGGCTCGTATCCCACCATGCTAACCAATTTTTTCTGAGTTCTTTGATAATTTTGAAATTATTAATTAATTTCGAAAAAATGATTTTCAGAAAAAGCAGGTTTCTGTATTAGGACAGCTGCGCTGTCGATACATATGAAAAATATATTGTATTTTCATAACGAAATCTAGTGCTTACTCAAGAAATTTATTTTCGAGAGATTTGATTGATTCGGATAATTGATAAATTCTTTCATCTTCAATATTAATACTACCGAATGATAAATTCACTTTCTTCAATTATATTTGCCTATGAATTGAAAATAAGGCTTTACCATCTTCAAGAAACTCCCTACATTATCATGAAATAATGCAGGGGAGGTATAGTATATATTAAGGAACTCGGAGAATCTTTGGGGTGCATGTAGCTCAGTGGTCAGAGCAGTCTACCGGCAATAGAAAGGTCGTGGGCTCGTATCCCACCATGCTAAACCAATTTTTTCTGAGTTCTTTGATAATTTTGAAATTATTAATTAATTTCGAAAAAATGATTTTCAGAAAAAGCAGGTTTCTGTATTAGGACAGCTGCGCTGTCGATACATATGAAAAATATATTGTATTTTCATAACGAAATCTAGTGCTTACTCAAGAAATTTATTTTCGAGAGATTTGATTGATTCGGATAATTGATAAATTCTTTCATCTTCAATATTAATACTACCGAATGATAAATTCACTTTCTTCAAATATATTTGCCTATGAATTTAAAATAAGTCTTAAACATCTTCATGAAACTCCATACATTATAATGAAATAGTGAAGGGAGCTATAGTATATATTAAGGAACTCGGAGAATCTTGGGGTGCATGTAGCTCAGTGGTCAGAGCAGTCTTACCGGCAATAGAAAGGTCGTGGGCTCGTATCCCACCATGCTAACCAATTTTTTTCTGAGTTCTTTGATAATTTTGAAATTATTAATTAATTTCGAAAAAAAATGATTTTCAGAAAAAGCAGGTTTCTGTATTAGGACAGCTGCGCTGTCGATACATATGAAAAATATATTGTATTTTCATAACGAAATCTAGTGCTTACTCAAGAAATTTATTTTCGAGAGATTTGATTGATTCGGATAATTGATAAATTCTTTCATCTTCAATATTAATACTAACCGAATGATAAATTCACTTTCTTCAATTATATTTGCCTATGAATTGAAAATAAGGCTTTACCATCTTCAAGAAACTCCCTACATTATCATGAAATAATGCAGGGAGGTATAGTATATATTAAGGAACTCGGAGAATCTTGGGGTGCATGTAGCTCAGTGGTCAGAGCAGTCTACCGGCAATAGAAAGGTCGTGGGCTCGTATCCCACCATGCTAAACCAATTTTTTCTGAGTTCTTTGATAATTTTGAAATTATTAATTAATTTCGAAAAAATGATTTTCAGAAAAAGCAGGTTTCTGTATTAGGACAGCTGCGCTGTCGATACATATGAAAAATATATTGTATTTTCATAACGAAATCTAGTGCTTACTCAAGAAATTTATTTTCGAGAGATTTGATTGATTCGGATAAATTGATAAATTCTTTCATCTTCAATATTAATACTACCGAATGATAAATTCACTTTCTTCAATTATATTTGCCTATGAATTGAAAATAAGGCTTTAACCATCTTCAAGAAACTCCCTACATTATCATGAAATAATGCAGGGAGGTATAGTATAGTATTAAGGAACTCGGAGAATCTTGGGGTGCATGTAGCTCAGTGGTCAGAGCAGTCTACCGGCAATAGAAAGGTCGTGGGCTCGTATCCCACCATGCTAACCAATTTTTTCTGAGTTCTTTGATAATTTTGAAATTATTAATTAATTTCGAAAAAATGATTTTCAGAAAAAGCAGGTTTCTGTATTAGGACAGCTGCGCTGTCGATACATATGAAAAATATATTGTATTTTCATAACGAAATCTAGTGCTTACTCAAGAAATTTATTTTCGAGAGATTTGATTGATTCGGATAATTGATAAATTCTTTCATCTTCAAAAATAATAATACCGAATGATAAAATCACTTTCTTCAATTATAGTTTACAATGAATTGAAAATAATGCTTTACCATCTTCAAGAAAACTCCCTACATTATCATGAAATAATGCAGGGAGGGTATAGTATATATTAAGGAACTCGGAGAATCTTGGGGTGCATGTAGCTCAGTGGTCAGAGCAGTCTACCGGCAATAGAAAGGTCGTGGGCTCGTATCCCACCATGCTAACCAATTTTTTCTGAGTTCTTTGATAATTTTGAAATTATTTATTAATTTCGAAAAAATGATTTTCAGAAAAAGCAGGTTTCTGTATTAGGACAGCTGCGCTGTCGATACATATGAAAAATATATTGTATTTTCATAACGAAATCTAGTGCTTACTCAAGAAATTTATTTTCGAGAGATTTGATTGATTCGGATAATTGATAAATTCTTTCATCTTCGACTCTTTTAATAGTTTTAAAGAATTGACCCAAAAAATAGAGGAGTTTCAAAATAAAACCTTCAGTATTTTCAAAATTAGGGATTGTGTTACGAAAAAGCAGGGCGAAAATTTAAAAAGAAATAAAATTTTAAGTAATGGAATTGAATACTATTCAATAAAATATGTCTGCAAACATGGAGGAAGGAAAGGCAGACCATCTACGTCCAAAGGAAAACGCGAAGTAAAGTAAGTAATTTAAAAACATATTTATAAATATAAAAGTAAGAAATCATGAATTTAAATCAATTTCTAAAAAAAATTTTATATAACATTGTTTCATTATAAATTTGCTAAAATTGTTTCATTTATTTTTGAAATGAAAAATTAACATTATTTATTACTTATTATTTAATGAAACGATTTAATTTTCGACAGGACATTTCAACTTGGTTGTGGAGCAAATTTTTCGGTTCTGGCCAATGCTGCAGGGAATGCCTTAGTTATTACAAGCATGGATTTAGCGCACAATCATGTGACATCAAAAGTATAAATATATTTTATTAAATAAGATTATTAAGTATTTACAATAATTAAGTAATTAATAATAATAATGATAATAATATTATTATTAATTATCATTCTTTTTTAAGGAGAATCATTATTCTTATATTCTTAAATAAGAATATTATTATGTATAATATATTTAATTTTTTATAGAGCCTGTTCGAGTGCTTACCGGAAAACAGGAGGTTAAATGCAGAAGAGAAAGAAATAGCCAAGCAGCAAATACAAGAGCTAGGCGCAAATAAAAAAAAAGTTAAAAATCAGCTGCATAATTTGACAGGAAAAAAGGTTCTGTCAAAAGACCTGTCCAATTTATGTGCCCGAACAGAGGATGGTAATGATTTACAAAAAACAATTTATATGCTTCGAGAAAAATTTGGTAAGAATGTTAAACTTTCAAAAAATTTAAGTTAATTAGTAACAATAATAAATTAATTACTAAAAATAATTTCCTCAACAAATGTTTAAGTATTAATTCAATCCCTATAAAAAAGTTTTATTATTCACGAATATAATTGAATTAAATTATTATATTATACAATATATTATATGTATTATTTTAAATTAACAGGGTTGCTACGAATTCAGCATTTTAAAATTTCCTGACTTTTCCAGGTTTTCCAGATCATTTTTTTAAATTCTCTGACCAAATTAGTTAGTTGTTGTTTGCTTTTTTGTTTTAATAATTTCAATTTTAAAATTAATGTACTGAACATCATTGAATTCTTGCAAAGAATTATAGGAAATAATTTGAGAATAATTCAATTCCTTCGAAGAATTTTATTATTGATAAAAATAATTTAATTCTTGCGAAGAATTTTATTAAAATGATTGATAATCCTAATTAAATTCTTTGAAAAATTTGTTTTAATTTTTTTTAATGAAGTTTCTTTAATAATTTTAATTGATAATTTTCAAAACAATTGAATTTCATCAACAATTTATTTGAAAATTTTTAAAATAATCGTGTTTCGTAATAATTGAAATTAAATATTTAATAATTGAATTTTATTAAAATTTCTAAAAAATTATTGATTATGTCGATTTCTTTAAATAATTATAATTAATAATCATACTGTAAACATTTATTAAAATTTTTGCTGGAAAATTAAACTTTTTTAAACACTTTTATTTTAGTTTTTGTATAGTAATACATTCTTTTCAAGTATTTCTTTAAGTATTTTACAGAAAGTGAATTTATCATTCGGTTTACAAATATTAAATGAGAAGAAGCTATCAATTTTTCCGAATCAAATAACTAAGTCTTAAATAAATCTCTATAAGCTCTTGGGCTTCATATGTATCGACAGCACAGCTGCCCTAATACAGAAATCTGATTAATCAGAAAAATATTTTCGAAATTAATTAATAATTTCAAAATTATCAAAGAACTTAGAAAAAAGCGGTAGCATGGTGGGATACGAGCCCACGACCTTTCTATTGCCGGTAGACTGCTCTGACCACTGAGCTACATGCACCCCGAGATTCTCCAAGTTCCTTGAAATATACTATCACTTCCTACATTATTTTGATGATAACGCAGGAAGTTTCTTAAAGATGGTAAGCCATATTTCAATTCAAAGGCGAGTATAATTTACAGAAAGTAAATCATCAAAAGTAAATCAGAAAGTAAATCAGAAAGTATATCATCAAAATAATGTAGGAAGTGATAGTATATTTCAAGGAACTTGGAGAATCTCGGGGTGCATGTAGCTCAGTGGTCAGAGCAGTCTACCGGCAATAGAAAGGTCGTGGGCTCGTATCCCACCATGCTACCGCTTTTTTCTAAGTTCTTTGATAATTTTGAAATTATTAATTAATTTCGAAAATATTTTTCTGCTTAAGCAGATTTCTGTATTAGGGCAGCTGTGCTGTCGATACATATGAAGCCCATGAGCTTATAGAGATTTATTTAAGACTTAGTTATTTGATTCGGAAAAATTGATAGCTTCTTCTCATTTAATATTTCTTTACGTGTTTTTGAAAATGTATTTTTTCAATTAATTTTAAGTAAAAATTTAAAAAATAATTAATTTAAACAAAGAATTTTTTCAACTTTTTAAAATAATCGTTAGTATTCATAAAAAATAATTTAATTCTTGCGATGAATTTTACTATATACTTATAAAAATAATTTAAGGGGAGATTCCACAGAAATTAAGGTTTTTTTAAAAAAATTTTTTATAGGTAGTAAAATAAATATTTCTTAGTTAAACTTTTTTTACAATAAAATACTTGTGTTACAATAATAAAAACCATTTTTTATTTATTTATTTTTTTAATGGAGTCTTAGAAAATGGCTGCCGAAAGTGGTCCCCTCTAAAAGTTGTTTACATTTTTTCTCTGCGACAATTAATCTAAACTAAAAAAGTCAAAAATTTTCTTAATCTATACCATTATGGCTATCGTGTAAACTAGAACAAAAAAAATTTATTGAAAAATAACCAAATGGCAGACTTTTTAATTTTTCGACCATAATTTTGCAATTTAAATTGTTTATAACTTTTATAAATATTAATGGATCTTAAATATCCTAGTTTACACGAAAACTACACATTCAAGGAGCATGCTGTCCAAATTGCAAGTTATTTCGTTGAAAATTATAAAAATGAGAGTGTAAACAAGTTGAAAATGTGTAGTTTCGAGAAAAACGCGTTTAAAGTTTAAAGGACCAAATATACAAAAACTTAACTTAAAGTTATATACATAACCTTTGATATGTAACAGTAGACATTTCTTATTACTTAAGAACTACTCTTTCAAGCGGTGCGAAAAGAAAAAATGTAAATTTAAAAATAAACAAATTGAAGTTAGGTAATTAATGAAAAAACATGAATTTTCGAGGTGGAAAGGTGATGTTATTCCTACTCTCCTGCTAGCGAGTCTATTCTTATCGCTTCAGACTATTTTTCCCGTATTTTTAGATAATCATACTAACCAAAAATTAAAAAAAAATAATTTCGGTATTCAAAAAAAAAATCAGTGGAATCTCCCCTTAAATGTTTCGAAGAATTTATTAAAATATTAGAAAATAATTGGATTTTTTTGAAAAATTTGATAACTAATTAAGAAAAAATTTGTGTTGTTTCCAAGGATTTATTAAAATTTCGGAAAATAATTGAATTTTTTCTTGTTTTTTAAAATTAGAATTGGGAATAAAAATAAAAAATTTAAATTTTCGCAATTTGGATACGTCAAATTAATTTTTGAAAAAAATATTTTATAAAAATCCCTGACATTTCCAGGTTTTCCCTGACCGTAGCAACCCTGATAAATAATATAATTAATAATAATATTGATTATTATTTATTATGTAATTAAAGGTGCTGATTGTGAAGTTCTAACAAAGGAAAAAACTTTTGAGAGAATTTTTTTTGTAACAAGCGAGATGAAAAAAGTATGGAAGCCTATCCTGAGTTCATTGGGATAGATGCTACATACAAACTTCTAAATTTAAGAGCACCTGTCTATTTGGTTATAATTGAAAATTCCCAAGGTCAGACTGAGATTGTTGCTGCAGGGATTTTACTTCATGAAAATCACGAAAACGTGAAGTGGTTTATCGAGACATTTAAAAATAAACATCCGTCTTGGAGAAAAATTATCACTATAATGGCCGATAAAGATATCACGAAGCGTGAAGTCATTAAAAATTCTTTGCCAAAGCCAAATTATTAATTTGCGTTTTTCACACACAAAAAAGTTTTAGCCGAGAGATCACAACAGAAAAGTTGGGTATTACGAATGGGCAAAGAGACACCGCAAAATCATCATCCGCAAAATGATATATTCTGCTAATGAGGAGGAATATATGTTACTTTACGAAAGATTAAAAGTAGAAACGCCAATTTCTATTCAAAATTATTTCGACAAGAATTGGCATAGCATTAGGGAAGAATGGTCTTTTTGTGGGAATTTTTTACAAATGTCTTTTTTGAACACTACGAATAATCGCCTCGAAAATTTAAATGGAAAAATTAAAACTATTGTGAAAACATTTTCCACAATGCAAGAATTTCTTGTAAATTTTTTCATTCTTATTTCAACTCGTAATACTGAACACGACGTCAAGGCTGCCTATTCGCATTTAAAAAATAAATCTATACCATTTGATATTAATAATCCGGAACATTTTTACAGTAAAGTTCTTACCGATTAGGCTTTCCTATTCGTTCGACAGCAATTGGAACAAACGTCCTCTTATCAAATTATTGATCTTGATCCAGAGACAGCAAATTTAACTGTTCAGCGCAATAATGGGAAAGTAAGAAAAGTTACTGATAACAATTGCACTTGCAATGATAATATATCAATGGGACTTCCTTGCAGGTATATAACATTTATTTTCATTTTTATTTAACATCAATAGCACAAGTCAGGAAATGTATGGAAAAACCAGGCAAATAAGAATTAACTTCAATTTTTGAAGAATTTCATTTGCAAAATTTAAAATAATTCAACTTTAAAAAAATTCTTCAAAACGTTTAAATTATTTTTAAAAAATTGAATTAAATTATTTCCACAAGATTCAATTACTTTTTATTACAATTTTTATTGTTTTATTTTTTAATTTATGAAAATGAATTAAATTTTTGTAAAGAATATTATTGAAACATTTTTAAAATAATTTAAGTCTTCACAAGAATTTTATTATTTATAAAAATAATAATAATAATGAAATATTTATTTAAAAAAACTATTATATTACAAAAATATTTTTTTGTATCTTATTACTTATAGAGTTAATTAAAATAGTCTTTAAATGGAAAAAGTCAAAGTTCTGTCTGAAACTCAAGGAAAAATGAAATCATATATTTGTGGCTTATTAAAATTGAATAAACTAAAAAATGTTAAAAATTATTTTAAAATATTTTATATTCCAGGCACATTTTTGCAGCCAGACAATGTCTAAATCTCTCGTTGTCGGATGAGAAATTATGTTTGAAACGTTAGACCCAACAATGTAATATTCAAAATCAACGAGTTCTTAGAAATAGCAATCCACTGAATAACACACATGAAGAACCGTCATTACATATTTCGTCATATGAGACAAAAAAATTCTAGAACTTTAACTCAGGGTCAAAAATTAAAATTAGGACGAATAGAGTTGCTAGAAATTAACTCCTTAATTTCAAAATATTCAACTCCAAAGTTTTATGAAATCATGGAGTTCTTTGGTGAAGTAAGTTTTATATATTTTATACTTTTAGTCAATTAATGAATTATATGTGGTATAAAAATATTTTTATTTTCATACAGGGTTGCCACGCTGTTACCCTTTTCAAATTCCATGACTTTTCCAGGTTTTCCAGGTTAAAAAAAGGAATTTTTCCAGGTTTTTAAAACTACGTTTATTATTAATAAGAAAATTATTAGAAACCTCAAGAAATCGATTATTTTCAAAAGTAAACAGAAGTCTTCACAAAAATCCAATTATGTTTGAAAATTGTCCAAAAATTCCCGTTAAAATTTAAATAATCTTTATATGATATTCAATTACAATCCAAAATTTTTACTGCAATTTATTTTTAAATCAATATTTATAAGAAAATTCTACAAGAAATCAATTTTTAACTGTAAAAATAAATAATTTAATAAATAATTGAATGTTTTTTAACATTGAATTTTTATAACAAATTTTATCAGAATTTAATTATTATGTTTATTATTATTCGATGAAAATTTTGTATATAAAAAATACTTGAAAAATTCTGATAACAATTTTATTAATAAGATGATGATAAAATCGATCACTCCGAGTCAGGATCCAATAAACAAAAAGAGCAATTTCTTTTTAACGTTTCGACAGCACGGCTGTCCTCTTCAGAAACTACAATTTATTAAAACTTTGATATATATTACAAACATTTTACAAAAACAATTTAAAAGAAAAAAATTATTACAATCATTACCGTAAGAAAATATTATATATCATGTGAGTCACATATTGCTTATACAAAACGAACGTCTTCGTCAAAGCAAGAACGATAGTGTAGTGTCTAATCGTTCTTGCTTTGACGAAGACGTTCGTTTTGTATAAGCAATATGTGACTCACATGATATATAATATTTTCTTACGGTAATGATTGTAATAATTTTTTTCTTTTAAATTGTTTTTGTAAAATGTTTGTAATATATATCAAAGTTTTAATAAATTGTAGTTTCTGAAGAGGACAGCCGTGCTGTCGAAACGTTAAAAAGAAATTGCTCTTTTTGTTTATTGAATCCTGACTCGGAGTGATCGATTTTATCATCATCTTACTAATTTGTCGACCGAGTGATAGCATCATTAATATATATAATTTTATTAATATTTCAGAAAATAATTGAATTTTTGTGAATAAATATTACGTTTGAAAATAATAGAATTCTTTAGTCTAATTTTATTCAAATTTCGGTTTAAATAATTGAATTGTTTCGTGAAATTTTATTCAAATAGCAAATGTTGAAAAAAATAGAATTTAAAAAAAGTTTTTAAATCAATTAAATTTCTACGAAGAGTTTTATTGAAATTATTTTGAAAAAAAATCAATTGTCACAAAGGAATTTCATTGAAATTTTTGAAAATAATATAATTCTTGGAAGAATAAATAATGGAAAATAAAATAATAATTTAATTTCTGATTTTTAAAAATTTTAGAACAATTTTAGTTATTAAGGTTTTTTAAAAATCTAGATTTATAAATTTTTTAATGAAATTCATTTAAAATTGAAGTTTTACAAAAATTTAAATCAAAATCTTGTCAAGTACATCTACTAATAAAAATTGTAATTGCAACTCTTTTAAATTTTAATTAATTTAAAAATATTTAAGTAAAAATAGAATTCAAAAATAAATTTTCCAGGATTTCGATGAAAATTCTCTGAATTTTACACGTTTTTTCAATTTTTATAAAATTTCCTGACATTTCCAGGTTTCCAGGTTGCGTGGTAACCCTGTCATTTACAAAAAATTTTATTTTCATATAAAAAAATTAAAAAAGAGGACAAAATATAAATTAATTAAAATAATAAATTGATTAAAATTTATAAAATCTTTTTTCCAGATTAAAAGGCGTATTTTACTAAACCAACCTGTAATGCTATCATCACTTTTGGAAAATAATAGCACCACTGAAGATTTGCTTCCCGAACATGAAGTACCGCTTGCAGAAGTATCAGCATTTTCAGAAGCATCATCACTTCAAGGAAATTCAGAACTTTAAGAAGAGGAATCTTTTTCAGAAGCATCATCAATTCAAGGAAACTCTGTACCTCAAGAAGAGGAATCGTTTCCAGAAGTATCATCACTTCAAGAAAACTCTGTACCTCAAGAAGAGGAATCATTTCCAGAAGTATCATCACTTCAAGGAAACTCAGCACCTCAAGAAGAGAAATCATTTTCGCAATTTAAAACACCACATCCAATGTCTCAAAAAAGTGGAGAAGAAGAAGAACAAGAAGAATCATGTGTTCTTCTAAATTTAAATTGTGATGTTGTTAATGCTTCATTTGCTGAAACATTTAAAGTCATCAATCCTGAAGAGGAAATTGGGAGTTCCGTTTTATCCGGAATAATAAATTTTTCGGATATTGAAATGCCACCTCCAATGAAAATGCGAGGACGTCCTAAAAAATCGACTACAACAACTGCCATGGGGCTTTCGAAAAAAAATCACGCAAAAAAAACTGGTGGTGTTTTTTTTTAAAAAAAGAGCATAGAAGTTCAAATGCGACAAATGTTACAGTGGTTTGTGGATAAAGAAGTTGCAATTCAAGCTTTATTAGGACAAAAAATAAAAGAAAATGTGATAGAAATTTGCCCTGAAAAAGTAAGCTCAGCAATTTTGGACGATGAAGTTAATTTGTTGTTAGTTCAAAAATATTTCAGCACAGATGCGTGGATCGCAGTGTTAAATACAGTGGAAATTAAAAAAAACAATACATGGAACTGCGGAAAGTGTTACATTGATATATGTGAACCTGTCGAATGTATCACAAGAAAAAACAAAGTAGATAATCGATCTATTCGTTGCGATTCATGTCTGGAGTGGTTTCACCAATCTTGCAGGAACTTAAAAAAATTTCCAAAACGGGTACATTGGTTCTTCTGTCAGTGTGACATGAACTAAACTTGTAAATTTTTTATATAGTTTATAGTATAATTAATATTATAAAAATAATATATATATATATATATATATATATATATATATATATAAAACTATAATAAATATAAGCAACAACAAATAGAAAATTAATATTTATTTATTAATACCCCTTTCACTATTTTTGTTAAATTGTCTCTACTTTCAAACTGTATATTGAAATATTAAAAACTGTTAATTTTGACTGGCCAAATAGAGTCCCTTTTTTATTTGGCCAGTTTTAGATATTAATTGTGTATTTTTTTAGATACACTGGCCAAATAAGCAAACTAACTTATTCTGCCGGTTCACTGGCCAAATAATTAAACCACCTTATTCTGACAGTTCACTGGCGAAATAGCCACTCCGAATAGATAAATAGAAATAAAATTGATAAATGCATAAACATCATTACGTTGATATTCGACGATTCATTTTTTAACTTCTCAAATCAAATAACATGGTTAATTTCTAAATTCGCGAAAGAAAAAGTTTTGACAGATGAGGTTATATGTTTGCAATCTCGCACTGCGAGCCGATTGCGAGGACGGCGCGAGACGACAAAGGTGTTTGAAATGCTAGTAGGGTAGCTCCATGCCTAAAAAATCAAAGTTGTACACTAGTTCTTCGATTTTGTTGAAACTTCGAAATTTTGAAGTAGAATACATGCCAGTAAAGAGCCTCATTTCGATTTTGAAAAATTTTGGATTTACGAGGTTTATAAATTTTTTTTTTGAAATTTTGAAAATGGTTTATCTCTAAGGAAAATGAATGAAATTTAATGAAATTTTCAGGGAATGCTTATTGTTTACAGACAATTTAAGAAAATATTTTTAAAAAAAATAATTTTTAAATAAACAATTTTTTGAAAAGTACCATTTTTATTTTTTTTAAATAATAATGATTCGATTCCCACTTATTTCACGAGTATTTTCCAAAAAAAAATTGATGGAGGGTCTGAAACTTTAGGAGATATTGAATTTTTGTCCTTGTGCGTAACCGAAAAAAGGGCATTTTCCGGCTATACTCTACATACAAACTAACGTTCAAAGTCACCTCTAAGTCGTTAATTTTAACCGAATTCGATTTTTCATTTTGGAGAATGTCAGGCTATAAATTCGTAAGAATACTGTGCAATTTTAAAATTTATATTTGTTTAAACAAATTATTATTATTATTGTTAATTACTAACTTTTTACATATTGTACACAGAGAGGTATATTTTTTCTAATTTTGCAATTTACTAGACCTAACATAAATACCAATGCAAATTTAAAACATAATTATTATTGTTTTAGCAACATTTAAACATATTATTATTGTTAATTACTAACTATTTACAGAATAGTATACTTAAAAGTTTCAGTTTTTTCTAAACATGCAAATTTATCAAACTTTTTTGATATGCAGATTTATATTAAAAATAAAATTATATTTTAAACAAAAATAAGAATAATAATTTATTTAAAAATTAGTTAACTTATAATTAGGGTTGGTAATGTTTTCCCTTATTATATTATTTTTCTTCCAAAAAAATTAAATTTTTGTAATTACTAAAAAAAATTTTTTTTTAAAAAGCTAAGCTAAAACATTGTTTAAGTAATTGTTAACAAGAATTGTATTTAATATTAATTGTGTTACTTTTCTTTGTAAAAGGTACTTTCACTTAATTTTGTGAACTCAATAAAGTGTTCTTGTTTTCAATGTCTCAAAAATATTTTAATTTCAAGAGGTTTCAATATAGGTAATTTGTTTTTTATTTAATATTTATAACCATGATAAACAAATAATTATAAAGTCGTTTTCACAATTTTCATTTGCATGTGTTCTGTGACAATTTCTTAATCGAAGAACTAGGAAACAACTTTTTTTTGGCATGGAGCTACCCAGATTAAAATTAAAAGGACAATTAAAAGTTAATTAATTTTTAAATAAATTATTATTCTTATTTTTGTTTAAAATATAATTTTATTTTTAATGTAAATCTGCATATCAAAAAAGTTTGATAAATTTGCATGTTTAGAAAAAACTGAAACTTTTAAGTATACTATTCTGTAAATAGTTAGTAATTAACAATAATAATATGTTTAAACCTTGCTTAAACAATAATAATTATGTTTTAAATTTGCATTGGTATTTGTGTTGGGTCCGGTAAATTGCAAAATTAGAAAAAAATACACCTTTCTAGGTACAATATGTAAAAAGTTAGTAATTAACAATAATAATTTGTTTAAACAAATATAAATTTTAAAATTGCACAGTATTTTTAGGAATTTATAGCCTAACATTCTCCAAAAAGAAAAATCGAATTCGGTTTAAATTTACGACTTAGAGGTGTCTTTGAACGTTAGTTTGTATGTAGAGTATAGCCGGAAAATGCCCTTTTTACGGTTACGCACAAGGACAAAAATTCAATATCTCCTAAAGTTTCAGACCCTCCATCAATTTTTTTTTGGAAAATACTCGTGAAATAAGTGGGAATCGAATCATTATTATTTAAAAAAAATAAAAATGGTACTTTTCAAAAACTTGTTTATTTAAAAATTATTTTTTAAATAATTTGTTTTAAAAAAAAATTTTTTCTAACACACGCGCCGAAAGTACATCATTTCTTACCTGTTTAGAAGGTGGAAAGTAAGTCTTTCTCGGCGACAGGAAGGTAATGTTACATTACCTCCCCGTGACGTCATAACGGGGAGGTAAAGTTACTTTACCTCCCCGCTGTGATGTCACGGGGAGAGAAAGTAATATTTTCTTCCTGCTGCTATAAAAATTTGTAATTTTTTTTTAAATTTTTTAAAAATATAAAAAGAGCTATATATTTTTTAAGATTAAATATATATCATGTTGTTATTTTTTTTATTAATAATGGATTTTAAATAAATATGACAACAAAAAATTCCATTAAATAATTGCATATTTGTACTTTCGTTTACGTGTGTTAGAAAAAATAGTATGTGCACCACGGAAGGAAAAAGATTTTCGCCTCGTGTGTTTGCAGTTCTCGACTACAAACTTCACTCTCGGGAAAATCACTATTTTCCTCCCTAGGTGCACAATATACTATTTTTCTAAAATATTTTCTTAAATTGTCTGTAAACAATAAGCATTCCCTGAAAATTTCATTAAATTTCATTCATTTTCCTTAGAGATAAACCATTTTCAAAATTTCAAAAAAAAATTTATAAACCTCGTAAATCCAAAATTTTTCAAAATCGAAATGAGTCTCTTTACTGGCATGTATTTTACTTCAAAATTTCGAAGTTTCAACAAAATCGAAGAACTAGTGTACAACTTTGATTTTTTAGGCATGGAGCTACCCAGTAGCGCCATTACAGTGCAATGGAACACTAGCGTGGTTCCAGCCTAGCTCCACGAAATTTTTCTACACGGGAACCATGACAAAATTAGTATTTTTTCGTATATTCTAAACATGTGAATGCACGATGCAATACTGACTAACACGAAGGAGGTATGAAATAAGACTTAATTTCCTTTTAATGTAATTTTACATTGCCAAAGTCATGTAATTGTGAAATAGAAGCAAATTTATTCAATTATTTTCTCTAAAATGTAGTTAAAGTTCTGTTTACATTCACCCCGAGTTTTCGAATTCTTGTGGTAAATGTAAACACTTAATTATTTAATAACT
The DNA here is from genome assembly GCA_032873175.1 of Leptopilina drosophilae. Lineage (NCBI taxonomy): Eukaryota > Metazoa > Arthropoda > Insecta > Hymenoptera > Figitidae > Leptopilina > Leptopilina drosophilae. The sequence goes on along the minus strand of CM065481.1, from coordinate 46,619,230 downwards.
AAATTGACGAAAATCAAAAATCATATTCAATTTTTGTTAAGGCATTAATAAGGAAGAATTACAAATTGTAGTTTAATTTTTTAATTTATTTTTATACAAATGCGACACAGAATACTGAAACAGTAAAATTTTTTTTCAATCTTTTTGTATTGTATTTTTGTGCTCTGAATACGATCCCGGTCTCCAAAATTGCGTATCACGTCAGGATTTTGAGAAAAGTGAGGGTAAACACACAGAAAAAAGCATGTTTTTTACGGTTTTCAGTATTTTTTCCCTCATGAACCTGATGTGCTAAAGACTTCTATTTAGTCTCAAATTAAAGTTTTATTCGTGAACTTTAAGATCCATATGCGTTATAGTCTTAAATTAAAGCTTGAATCTTTTCATGCTAGGCCATTTTAAAGTCCAAAATCGTGTAGAGCTTATTACCCCCACATTTTTCAACATCCTCCATTTTTTGTGAAAATTATATTTTTGAAATCTTGAGTTCAAATCAATGCCAATTGGAGAAAATTTTTTTTTTGTGAATTGACAGTTCACCAATATGTAGTAAAAATTCCACTCTTTAATTCTAGACCAAAATCATTAACAAATATTTGGTATTTTCTTCAAATTCTATAAAAATAATTTCTCTTGCTCTCTAAATTTCTCAATGGATATAAATTGCAAATTCGTAGATTCGTTCATTTGTTTTAGCAATAGGAGATATTTCCAATTTAAAATGAGAAATTTACCATTACAAGTAATCCACTATGAAATTTGGGCTCAGATATAAATATAAAATTTTAAAAGTAAACGACAACAAATATGACAGCTCACTTAATATAAAATAAGAAGATTTTCTGTTTTCAGTAGAGCATATTTATGTCATTTATTCATGAAAAAGCGAGGAAAGAAAGGATATTTATAATAAGTTTATCAGTTGACGAATCTTAGTGTCTGCGGGTTGCTGTTGATCTTCGTGAATGCATTCATGGTTCTTGACAGTTCTGAGGATTTGATAACTTTGAGAAGCTTTAGTACTGCGATAGTACACATGGAGCAAGAAAGAGGCTAGAGTGCATAGGGAAATTGTGGGTGTCGGGTGTTTTAGAAGCTGTAATGGATTATGGAGGAGATTCCGCCCGGCCGGTGGGTATAATGCAGCTTCTGTTCACGGAAAGATCTACAGCAAGGCCGAGATAAGCTGTGCCTCATAAGCGTAGATTTTATCTAAGTCAATGCTGCATACACGAGTGTTCAACAACTTTTGCAGTTTTTGCGACTGACCAACATATATAACAACTACAAGTCTACATCTATTATCATTATATCTTATTTCCCTTCGTCAATTTTATTCTTCACTTGTGAGAATTTTCTTTTTCTCTATACGTATGCGCTTTTCTCTCATATCTCAATTCACATTTCTGCTGCTCATATACTATATATAAATGGTGTCGTCCTTTACCATCCTTTATATTCCTCCTGTTCCGCGTCGACGGACCGTGCAAACCCGAAAAGAGCTAAAAGCATGATAAAAATGCAAAATCGCGTTGCATTTGGACGTCCTCCAAAATAAGATAAAAAAACAGCGCTTCTGCTTAAAATCACTTTGACAAAAGAATATCCAAAATCTATTTCGGTTTCGATAGCGGATTTTTTTATTGAATAGGTATATTAGATAAGTCTCCCTTTTTTAGTTTGATTGGAGATTGTATTGAGAAGATATTTTCTATATGCTCCAACAATTTTTGCTATTGCTTCGTTTATTTCATTAACAGTTTTTTGTTCAAAATAAATTTTTGTGGGTGATGAGAGGGTGAGGATTCTTTTATTTTTATCAAATGTAATACAGTTTTCAATCACAATCTAGGATAGCACCTTGAAAGTTAAAATTTCTAATCTCTAACTTTTCAATATCTATGAATAAGTCATTACAATAAAGAAAATAATTATGATTGCAAATTCATTACAGACTACAGATTTAACGATAAATATAATATTGAGAAGCTTGCTTAACATGGAATGTATCATCTTATAATACCCAGCGCCTCAATTGTTACAATAATTAGCATTTAATTTTAATTATCAGAGTTTTAAATCTGGGGCAAAATTAAATACGAGATAATTTTAAGTGATGTAGATGGAATTCAGTTGAGGCATATTCTATTGAAAATAATAAAAAGAACAAAAGTCAGAACTTTTTCACAAAATTAAAAAATCAAAAAAATGCAAATTTTTCAATTTTTTGTCAAATTGATGCAACATTTTTTGTAGCAACCTTTTAATTTAAATACAACTAATTTTCAGGATAAAAACGAAATATAAATAATAGATTTACCAAAATTAGAGTCATAAATTTGGCGTCTAATACCAATTTAGTAAAATTAATGAACGTGAGGTTCAAGGTTAAGGTTTAAAATTTAAAATTTTTCTTGGAATTTCAGGAATGTTTGAGTATGTTGTTGCTCTCCAAAATACTTTACGGGCATTACTAAAAACGGGTGAATCGATTTTCAAATTTTGATTAGTTTAAAGTTGGAAATCTCCAAATGGAAACCCACCTAGAATTCTATATGAAAAACCATGTAAAATCCCACTTTCATAAATAAGAAACCATATAAAATCTTATGGGAAATATATGTGATGTAAAATTCTGTATAAAATATTACAAAGTCTTAATTTCCCATATGGTTTTACATGGGAATCTATTTAGTTTCCTTTATGAAAAGAACTTTTAAATACATTCTATCTGTTATATATTCCAATCTAGAAATCGAAGACTGCTTTTCATTTCTACTAATACAATACCAATCACGCGGAAAAGCTAAAAAGTAGCCGAGAATTTAATTTGACCAGGAAAAATCGGGAAATTTTTGCCAAAACGGTAATTTTCTTATCAAGCCAAACAAAAGTGTTTTATATTAATTCGTTTGTAAAAAATTGACTTTTACTTTAATTTTTATTGATATAATATTTATGTAAACAGACCCGAGAATCAAAATTTATGCTCTACTTTTAGCCGGCAATATAAGTGATATTTTAGATTTTAGAAGTTATAACGCAGGGTCTACTTGCGATATAAGTAGTTCGAATTAGAATCTTTATAACTCCAAAAACTGGTGAAAATTTAGGTTTAATTTTTACAGAATTATAATCAAAGTACTACAAACGCAGAAAATAAATTAATTTGACAAATACTGTTCTCTTAATATAAATTAGTTTAAAATAGTAGGGGAGAGTGGGGCAAACCGGACCGCCTAACGGTTTTTCGACTCTTGTGACTAAACGAATAAACCGATTTCATTTTTCGTTGGCTTGTTTGAAAGATCATTTAATTGCGCCATTTTTTCCAGAGACACCTATACTTTATCTTTTATTGTTTAGTTGCTGCGTTAACTTTAAAAATTTTGCAAACGGACCGGTTTGCCCCACTCCCTGGAGTAAACCGGACCGTTTAGTTTTTATTTATAATATTGCATTTACATAATCTACAATAAGAAAAAATAAACAAATATATAAAAAAAATAAAAATAATAAGAAAGAATCATGTAAACAATGGTTGTAGTAATGAAAATAATAATTCGGGATTAAATTTTAATTAAATAAATATTTTTTTTAATAAAAAAATAAAAATGTTTGTCATTAGCAGAGAAACAATATTAAAGGGTCCAATTCTCATTGGAAGACAATTATTTTTCAATGTAAGTAAATATTTTAATGAAAGAAACATTTTATTTAAAAATAATTTTTATGAAACTTTAATTCAATGGAAATATCCTATGGCCGGTTTACCCCACCGAAAACGGTCCGGTTTGCCTCACAGGCCCATTTTGAATTAAAACAAAAACTTTTGCTCCCTTCGTCGCACAAACGCAAGCTAAAACTGTCAGATTGAAAAAATAAGGTATACTAAACATAGTTGTTTTAAATTTGTAAATAACACTTTTTCCAATTTCGCCATTTCGGAAATATTGAGAGGGGTCCGTTTTACCCACCGGTCCGGTTTGACCCACTTTCCCCTATTTGACAAAAAAGTCATTTACTAATTCAAATAGTAATATTTTCCAAATGAAATAAACAGTTAATGGTAACTCATTCTTAGTTTTTCACAATCAAATTGAATTCCTGTTTGATAATCACCCTTTTTTAATGTATTAGTAGAAACTGAAAGCCGTCGAAAACGGGTACAACAGCTAGTTAATTAATAAAGTAATAGCTACCTTTGGCTTACATGAATCAGATTAATAATAATAACACAGGTAAATATCGGAGTGGTTTTCCTTGTATTTTTTTGTGCTGAATACGATCTCGGTCTCAAAAATTGCGTATCACGTCAGGATTTTGAGAAAAGTGAGAGAAAACACCTCAAAAGAAACGTGTTTTTGACGGTTTTCAGTATTTTTTTTCTCATAAACCTGATGTGCTAAAGACTTATATTTAGTCGCAAATTAAAGCCTAATTCGTCCACTTTAAGACCCATATACGTAAGATAAAAAAATGTGAAAGATTTTAAGAAAAGTGGTTATAAAGACTCTCAAAAATGTACTATTGAGGGATTTGAGTATTTTTTTCAGTTTAACCTGACGTGCAAAAAACTTTTATGTATTTTTAAAATAAAGATTAAATCGTACACTCTAAGACACACAATGCCAAAATAAAAAATGGAGGATGTTGAAAAAAGTTGGAATAATTAAATAATCCTCAAAAAATTTATTTTGGTTCTTTTGGTTATTGAAGTAGTTTTCAATGTATTTTTATGCGCTGTACACGGAAAAAAAGTACGTGAATCATTCCTTGAAAGTGCTTGACTTTTGGATAGGTAACAAAATACAAGGCGGTATCATATACTTTTTATTAGAACCAAACGGCGCGTCGCGCGCCCACTCCTTGTCATTTCAGACAAACGAAAAACTTAATTTAAGAACACAATAATTATGCAAGATTATTTCACTAATTGTGATTTTTTCATTAGTTAATTATAACTTCAATTTTTTAACTTATATTATATTATAATGTCAAAGATGTTTTTGTTAGGCTAAAGGCGCTATGCAAGACCAATTGATTAATAAAAGAGAAACCTAAAAATATCAAATATTTTGCGAAATATAACAAAAAAATTGTTTCGCAAAAACAAAATGATAATTTTACTGAACGAACTGGTGTTCAATATTTCCGAAATGGCGAAATTGGCAAAAGTGCTATTTAGAAATTTGAAACAACAATAAGTAGTATACCTTATTTTTTCAGTTTGACATTTTTTACTTTTGTTTTGCAACGCTGGGAGCAAAAGTTTTTTTTATAGTTTTTTCTACACTTTTATGAATTTTTTCTTAAGGAAATTCTGAGGAAATCGTTTAATATTTCCAAATATTAGCTCTTGGATTTTGAAAGTACACACCTCAGGAATATTTACCACCAAAAACTTTTATGAATTTGCAAAGCGTTTCTTTTTGACAAAGATTTATTCTCAAAATGGGTCTGTGGGGCAAACCGAACCGTTTTTGGTGGGGTAAACCGGCCATAGGATATTTCCATTGAATTAAAGTTTCATAAAAATTATTTTTAAATAAAATGTTTCTTTCATTAAAATATTTACTTACATTGAAAAATCATTGTCTTCCAATGAGAATTGTACCCTTTAATATTGTTTCTCTGATAATGACAAACATTTTTATTTTTTCATTAAAAAAATATTTATTTAATTAAAATTTAATCCGGAATTATTATTTTCATTACTGCAACCATTATTTACATGATTCTTTGTTTTTTTAATATTTTAGATTATGCAAATACAATATTATAAATAAAAAACCAAACGGTCCGGTTTACCCCAGGGGGTGGGGCGAACCAGACCATTGACAAAATTTTTTAAAGTTAAAACAGCAACTAAACAATAAATGATAAAGTGTAGGTGTCTCTGGGAAAAAGTTGCGTAATTAAATTATCTTTCAAACAAGCCCTCGAAAAATGAAATCGGTTGATTCGTTTAGTCACAAGAGTAAAAAAACCGTTAAGAGGTCCGGTTTGCCCCATTCTCCCCTACATGTAAAAAAAATGTTAAATTTAATTAAAAATTAAAATAATAAAACTGAACTCATATAATAACCTTATTTTAAATAAAACAATAAAGACTCGAATTCACAATTATAAGCTTAAAATTACTAAAAGTTTTTATTTTTTATTTAAATACTTTCGTTCTTAATAATAATAATAATATATTCTTAATAACAGGGTACTGTCACCTTGAGTGGACCACCTGAGAATTTAAGTTATCTTATAGCGGAAACGTAAAATAAATAGTGCGAGTAGCAGCACCGCATCTAGCAATCGTAAGAAATTAAGTTCCGGGATAATAATACACGTTATTTTGACTCAAAAAATTGTGGTAGTTGATATAAAAAGTTGCAAGTCACCATGAGTGGACCACTATTTATAACCATGAGTGGACTGCAAACATTGCGAAACAGCGCCTATGTAGAGTATACGTGCAGGACCTCCCAATATTGGTATACCCACACGGCTCGCATACGAGCTTAAAGTAGAGTCTACAATGAGACAAGGTGCGCATCGATGTTCATAGCTATAGATATACCACAGCATGCTTTAGTATACCTATAGCTATGAACATCGATGCGCACCTTCTCTTATTGTAGACTCTGCTTAACTGGGAGAGATCACGCTCTCCAACGCCGATGGCCAACAAGTGACCATCTTCCGATCTCCGCAAAGTTGGTAAGAACATTTGCGGCCCTTCGGTAGAAGGGCGGGACCTTTCCATTCCCTGGCTACACTGCAGGTAACCACCCCAGTTGGCACCACAACTCACATGTCGAAGCGCTAGTTACTAGGTCCGATGCCGAAGCGTTGGTCCGTTCATAGCGCCCCTAGCCTCAAGCGATGTAGGCTATAACCACTGCCCCCACGAGGCCAACCCAATGACCGGAAGGAAACAAGCCTTTCGGCAAGTCCCCCGGGCTCGGACCGGTCCCCATGGTACCGATTAAGAGTCTTACCACCCTTGCTTCGGCAAGTGAGGTCGACGGTCTATAATTAGACTTGCCGGGCCGTCACGGCACTGTCCATCATCATCGTAAGCCACTGCTCTATAAGAAATCCTGGGACGAACCGAGTACTAACCGCAACCAGTGGCGCCACTCCGAGCCTCATATGATCGCCTCTTACGACCTGTAGCCGGTCACAGGAGGCCTATTCTGCACCCGGGCACCCCACGGGTAAAACATTGCGAAACACACATGGTCTGAAGCTGCATAAGCATAAATTTTGTATTAACATATTAATAACCTTCAATTTTTACTTACAAATAAAATAATTAAAGCCATTATGGTATAAACACTTGTCTAGGGATCTATACTAAAGCTTGGAATACTCAAGGTGACATTACATTATGTTGTAAACTTTATGTTTCCTAAATATTATACTTAGAAATGCTTTCTTTTAGAAATGCACTGAAACCCCACTTATTTAAACATGGCCCACGCAATTCGACACGAATTGTCGCGATCATTTGTATTTTGGTCGACGTAACCTATGTTGGTGACGTAATTCGATAAATTGACGTGATTGGTTGGTTTTGTTTGAACTTAACCAATGGGGGTTAGGGCTGATTCTAACTGAAAATAACTGAAGCAAAAAGGGATTCAAATAAACGCGACTTTAAGCAAACGAAACATTAAATATGTGGGGTTTCAGTATAAAAGCGAAAAAAGATAATTCTGTATTTCTAGAGTTTGACAAACTACGGGAGAGTACAGCAATGTATGGTAGATTCAAAAAATAGTTTTTTTACGAAACATTAAGTCTGACAATTAAAATTCTTTCTTTTTAGAGTTGTAAAGTACGGAAAAATACAACAAAGTATGCAATATTAAAAAAAGACATTTTTATAAAAAAAATTTCTGGTTTACTATTTTCAAAAAACTCTGTTTTTTAAGTAAGCATAATTTTTCGTACTTTGTTTAATTTAGAAGTAAGAATTTTAATTTTTTAGATTTAATAATTCTGAAATAATACATTGTACAACAAGTAAGGAAAGAAGCTATTTTCCGACGAGTGCCAAGTTTACTGCTTCAAGCGCTGCACACCGTACTTTGTGCAACTCCAGTTTACCGAAAACGTAATTTTTATACTTTTCTAATCAATAAATATAGTTTTATGTTTGTTATAATGATATTACACTGTTTACAGAAAAATGTAAAGGAAAGTACACTTTCCTGTATAGTGTGCGGGAAACTACACTTTCCTGCATAGGAAAAGTGAAAAATAATCGAAAGTGTGCGGGAAAGTACACTTTCCTGCACACTTTTAAATGTGCAGAAATTTACCACTTTGTGCTGCATTTATGTTAACCACTTCAGCGGCATGGCGTTCCAATTGGCGTTCCATGAGTAAATGGCAGAAGCGGCAAAAAAATGCGAAAATGGCGTTCCTATTTAAACTTAATTCCTGAACTCTGTAAACAATAGTATAGTCGAAATCTTCATATTTTGTGATCTATTTAGAGAATTTTATGCCTGACGTATAATCTTATATGTGTTTAGGGGTGCAGAATAATTCTATACACCATTTTATATAAAATTATTGCTTTCAGAGTTCAATGACAATGTTGATGAATCATCGTCATTAATGGGTTCTAATCCACAAAGTACGTCGGAATTGGAAGATGTATATAATAGATTGACCACAACAGAAACTTTAGAAGTGGATATTGTAAATACTCTTTCTTCATTAAGTTTAAATGAATTCATATTTAATAACACTGGTTTACAGTGAAATTGCCAATAGAACAAAACATTCTTTTTTCGATTAGTAGGTGTTTTCTGAATAAGAAAATCATAGTTTAAATTTTTTTCCCTCGTGTAGTTTTTTTGTAGCTTCAAATTTTGTATTTTTGAGGAGCGATGGCACTTAAATTTAACTGTAGGAAAATCAACTCGTTCAAAAATGATGAATAGGATGCCGTTGGAAAGGTTATTAAATAATCTTTCAATCCATATTTTACAGAATAAAATTGAATGAAAATTGAGAGAGCTACAGTCGATTCAAAATCAAATTTCATGGAAATTTTGATGATTTTTAGACACTTGACTAACTTTTAATAATTTTTTCCACAACAAACAGTAGAAAATATTTAGGTTTTAAATTTTTTATTGATAGCTTATTCAATTGAGAAACTTTACAGACCTTGTGGACCTTGATTGGATTAAAAATGAAAATTCCACACCATATTTAGTGAACAAAAGTACTTTGCCACTTTTAGTATACTTTTCAATATTTGCAGCAAACATGCAAATAGTAAAATTATGTTAAGTACTAAAGTTACTAAAATCACATATCAAGGAATTCTAGAGTTGCTCAATTCGAATACAATGTCAAGTATCAAAATTTCAAGATGGCAGATCCAATATGTCGGACAAGTATTTTTAAAAATCGATTAAATTAATGACAATTTCGTTACTCGGGGTATTTCGGTGTCGCTAATGACGAGTCTGATGTCTGATATTAAAAATGGTAGATTCAATTGAGTTAACGAGTTTTTGGCTCTCTGATTAGGTCTCTGATTACAAATTCCATGTCATATTTTGAAAATTCAAAAAGGTGTTTTCAGTCTGTGCGAACACATTTTAAATGTTTAAAGCATGAAATACTCATGAAAATTACTACATTAGGGTTTCTGGGGTCTCTAATTCCGAAACCAAAGTCGGTTTTTAAATTTTTAAATTGATGATATGTTGATAAAAAATAAAAACTTTATTGTAATTGCAATAAACTATCTTAATTTTAATTTTCAATAAATTTCTATAACTTTTTAACTGCAATACATTTCAAATCTCATTCGAAAATACAGACACTAAAAACATCAAGGAGGGGGATGAAGAATGTAAAAGGGCTCGAAAACATTTAAAAAAATAATTTTAATTTATTATTTAAAAACTTTTGTTTTTTAAATATACTTTGATAAAGTTAATTACATATATTTAAAATGTATTGCAGTTAAAAAGTTATAGAAATTTATTGAAAATTAAAAATTAGATAGTTGATTGCAATTAGAGTAAAGTTTTTATTTTCCATCAACAATAAATCAATTTGAAAATTTTAAAACTGTCGTTGGTTTTGGAATTAAAGACCCCACAAACTCTAAAGTATCAATTTTTATGAGTTTTAGCTTTAAACTTTTAAAATATGTTCGCACAGACTGAATCCACCTTTTTGAATTTTCAAAATACCTAATCAGAAAGCCAAAACTCGTCCACTTAATTGAATCTACCATTTTTAATTTTAAAAATCTGACATCAGACTCGTCATTAGCGACACCGAAATACCCCGAGTAACGAAATTGTCATTAATTTAATCGATTTTTAAAAATACTTGTCCGACATATTGGATCTGCCATCTTGAAATTTTGATACTTGACATTGTATTCGAATTGAGCAACTCTAGAATTCCTTGATATGTGATTTTAGTAACTTTAGTACTTAACATAATTTTACTATTTGCATGTTTGCTGCAAATATTGAAAAGTATACTAAAAGTGGCAAAGTACTTTTGTTCACTAAATATGGTGTGGAATTTTCATTTTTAATCCAATCAAGGTCCACAAGGTCTGTAAAGTTTCTCAATTGAATAAGCTATCAATAAAAAATTTAAAACCTAAATATTTTCTACTGTTTGTTGTGGAAAAAATTATCAGAAGTTAGTCAAGTGTCTAAAAATCATCAAAATTTCCATGAAATTTGATCTTGAATCGACTGTAGCTCTCTCAATTTTCATTCAATTTTATTCTGTAAAATATGGATTGAAAGATTATTTAATTACCTTTCCAACAGCATCCTATTTATCATTGTTGGACGAGTTGATTTTCCTACAGGTAAATTTAAGTGCCGTCGCGCCTCAAAATTACAAAATTTGAAGCTACAAAAAAACTACACGAGGGAAAAAAATTAAAACTATGATTTTCTTACTGAGAAAACACCTACTAATCGAAAAAAGAATATTTTGTTCTATTGGCAAAAAAAAGTTTTTAATTTGTAAACCTGTGTAATGAAGATATGTTTAAATGGAAGAACTTATTCAACATGCTTTAGAAGATAAAAGAGAAGATAATGAAGTAAACGAACAAAATTTACCAATAGATTTTGTATGTGTACCATCGTCAAATGGAAGTCTTCTTAAATCAAATGTTCCCTTTTAGGGGTAAAAACAACCCTTAAATAGAAGGCAACCAATTGCATTGCAAAAAATGTTGAAAAAAGAGAAATTTTTAATTTAAAAATTCTTGAAACATTATTGAGACTATTAAGAATATCCTTAATATTATTTCAAGTCGAATCGCCAACCCCAAAACTACCCCTATTTCGATTTATTTAAAAAATAACAATAAAAATAAATATTTTTGATTTTTTTTAAATAATCGTTGATCAATACTGCTCTACAATTTTTTGAATTTTATAAAACTTCGTATTTAAGGGTTTTTGAAGTCGCTAATTACAAATCTGAAGTCATTATTTAAACATTCAAAATGGTATATCCAAAATGTTGGACAAATTTAAGAAATCATCCGATTTTTTTAAAAGTTAATAACTGTGGAATTTCAAAAATGTGGAATACTTTGTTTATGTATTTAAAAAATTATTTATAAATTAAATGATTACAACTCAAAAAAATAAAGAACACATTTTTTATTTTAAAGTTTTGCATGTTTTGAAATTCCACGGTTATTAGCTTTTAAAGAAATCGGATGATTTCTTGAATTTGTCCAACATTTTGGATAAACAATTTTGAATGTTCAAATAATGACTTCAGATTTGTAATTAGCGACTTCAAAAACCCTTAAATACGAAGTTTTATAAAATTCAAAAAATTGTAAGGCAGTATTCAATATATTGATTTATCTTAATGACAGCTTTTGAGTTAAGGGTTGCGGTAAAAATTGAAATTGATAGACTGTAGAATTATATTACAATTGATCAACGATTATTTTTAAAAAATTCAAAAATATTTATTTTTATTGTTATTTTTTAAATAAATCGAAACAGGGGTAGTTTTGGGGTTGGCGATTCGACCTGAAATAATATTAAGGGTATTCTTAATAGCCTCAATAATGTTTCAAGAATTTTTAAATTAAAAATTTCTCATTTTTCAACATTTTTTTGCAATGCAATTGGTTACCTTCTATTTAAGGGTTGTTTTTACACCTAAAGACCGTAAACGACTTGATTTCGAAAAATGTCAGACGGTGATATTAAAGATTTACGTTTTAAACCGATTAATCAAGAAAGCCAAGAGCGATATGTTATTAATGATCGATTTATTGCTTCCTAAAATTTAAATTACTGTCTTTGAGAAGGTTCTATTGCTTGACGCATCTAGTCAAAACAGTGAAAAATATTTAATGATATGACTTACTTGGTAACGTAAAAAGTTGAGCAACCCCGAATGTATACATGTTAATAGTAAAATTGTTGACTGTTTTTTTAAAACTCAATTTAAAGTCTTAACTACGAAATGCCTTTGAAATACAAGACCGTCACGTTTTCATGGATGATTTTCTAACTCAATGCGCAAATCAAAATAAAGAAAAAATATACAATATAACATCAGATTCTGAATTTCGTCGTCTAAAAATAGAAGGTATACCAGAATTATACGAATTTTTCGTACTTTGGTTTGCAGATGGATTAGAAATATGCAAAAGTGGAAAAATTCATTTGTGCCCCATCTACGCACAAATAGTAAATATAGCACCAAAATATAGAAGAACTTTTCAATTTGTTTGTGGAATTTCTTTTACAAATGGATCTATTAAAAATCAGATATGAATTCATTCTTGCAACCTTTCGTTTCCACTTTACAATATCTATACAAAAATGGATTTACGTACACTGAAAAACTGTTGATAGAACAGTTCCGCTATTGACTGTTGTGCAGCGCTACTTGACGTTTAAACTCACAGCTTAATCATAATTGCGAGAGTTGCTTTCTTAAACTAAACTACAAATGGCGTTAAGTGACCGGCTGCTTGACAAATAGTTCGACAGCTTTACCAAAAAGGAGCGTTATTCTCCCAAAACTAAAGTGAGCTGTGCGTTTCTTTTTAACGCAACACTTCATCGCATTGGGTAAACAGTTCTGCCAACTATTTTTCAGTGTAAAACAATCCAATTTTAAATCGTATCGTTATTAGTAAAGTTGTAGCTCCTGTTGTGTGTTTAAATGCTACGGTAAAAGCAGCTAAACAAAACACAATGCAATATAACGGAGAAAGTAGTTGCCGAAGCTGTGAAGAGAAAGGAAAAAGTTTTGATATACAAAATGAATCGAATTTTGTTTTTCCGATTGTACATGATATTGCTCTTCTAAAGACTGCTGCACGATTGAGTAAACAAACTGTGATTGTAAAAAATATGAACAACTAAAACATTTTAAAGTAATCAAAGGCAGTTCCATTGTTACACAAATACGTCACTTAGATAGAACTAAAGGTTGCCTTCTTGACTACATACATGCTGTTTTACTTGGTGTAATAAACATGCTATTAACAATACGGTGCAATTCAACGAATAGTGATGAAGATTAATATTTGCATAAAGAACATCGTAATAATATTGATGAGATTTTAGCGTCAATAACGATACCGAATTATATTACTCGTACCCGAAGAAAGCTTTCAGATCTTAAATTTTGGAAAGCCTCAGAACTTAGAGCGTTTCTATATTATGGACCAAGAATCATTTAAATTTTGTTCATTATGAACACTTTCTATTGTTTTCCAGATCAATTTATCTCTTATTAAATGAAGAAATAACCGTTACTGAACTGAATTTAACAGACACACTAATGAACATTTTTGTACTCGATGTAGAACAGCTATACGGTCGTAGCGAGTGCTCTTACAACATTCATCAGTTGAAGCATATCACATCTCCCGTCAGAATGTGGGGACCTATTTGGGCTTGTTCAGCTTTCTCATCATAAAACTATAACGGAGAACTAATTAGAATGGCACATTGAACTAAAAGTGTTGATGTCGAATTATCAAATACAATTAAAATTGTCCATACTTATCAAAGCATAAAATATTTTATGGATAAAAATAACCAGATTGTTGAACATGAATGGCACATGATTGTTCTTTCATAGTCCACCAATTACATGAAAGATAGACGATAGCGATCTTGAAGCAATTTTGCGTACTACAGTTCTCACGAAACAGCAGATTCTAGAATTAAAAATTTTTATTTTTAGCAGATGCTCAGTGCAGAACGAAATTTTAAATCTCAACTATATACTAGACAAAATAAACAATTGAATTTTCATGTGCAATGGACAAAAGACAATATTATTTACTTCGGTGCTATAAAGTACTTTCTAACCATCGAAAGAAACATATACGCAATAGTGTGCCAATCTATAGCTTCTGGTAATAAATCTAAAGAACTTAAGATCAGAGAATTTGAGTTTACCCTTAATGATATTATACAACATGTATATGATTCATATTGCATTCATGCTATTCCAGTTTCGAGAATATTATCAAAACTACTCCGTGTGAATGATTACATATGTTCATTTGCAAATGACGTTGATAAGAAATAAGGTATTTTATTATGAATAGTAGTAAATAATATTGTAGTTTCCAATGGTTTAAATCCTACTGAAACTGAAAATGATAGTTGCAAAGTTGACATTTAAAATAGTTCATCCAATGTGTAGGACGACTTTAATAGAAAATGATAAAATTCGCCTAAAACTGGTTACTCGGGAGTTTGCGGATCACTGATTATGAATACATCGTTATTATGTAATACAATAAGATTATATTAGAATATTAGATTCATAATTAACTAAGGAATCTTCCAAATAACGCGTTTCAAACGAATTGACAAAAATCAGTTTCAATACATTAATATTGTTCAAATTTTAGTCGAATATTCAATTCAATTGGAATGAAATATAAAATAGGCGTTTCGAATATCGAATAGGACAACTCGACTCAGGGTGTTTTCGGTGTGTCCACGGATCATGATCCGGATCACTCAGTGGTGCTCACTTGTTTCAAATGTCGAAAGTGATAAATTTCGAAAAACCTTTATTCTGATTGGCGCAAAATTTGAAAATTCGATAGTATGTGAAAAGAGCTTTATGTTCTAGACAAAATATTCCTAGGCGAGGCCAACGAAAAGAGTACGGATACGGGAAAGGGCATTAGAAAGAAAGAGACAGACAAACTATAAAATTACCCAAAAATCACTAGAAGTTTTGGATCAAGATCTGCTTCGTTATCAAGATTATACTTTCGGATCACTAGCGCCTATTTGACCGCCTCGCGGTCGACTTCGTTGCTGCTATATTTTTAATTCTGTTTTATATTTTTAATTTTCAATTATTATTATTTATTTCTTGTTTTTGATTATTTGGTATCCTTTTTTTCATTAGAAAAAATTTGATTCTATTATTATAGAAAATAAAATAAATTATATATAAATCAATTTATTTATATTTTTGTTACATTTATATTAATCTTTACTTATTGAAAAATTAATTGTATATTTATATTTTTATATGTTTTAAATTCAAATGCACATAATTTACAAACACATGTTTATAATTTTTTTCAGATAATCCCAAAACAGCTCTATCTATTTCGTTTCCATTTAGACTGTGAGGTGTGCTCTACAGTCGTTCTTTTCAATATCATTTATGAAGTGGCAATTTTTATTTTAATAAACTTACATATACAAAACTAAAAATTAATTTTTACTCACAGGTTTTTTGTTATTAACGCTTAAAAATTAGCTTATTTAGGGTTTACACATGGTTATTCCTGAAATCAGCCCCTCTACATTCCAATACTACTACACTGGTCATGCACGTACAATTCGTGCGCTTCGTGTAACACGGACAACTATCAATATGTAGTGAGTAATGGAACTGAATTTCAATTAAATATCTTAACTAATCATAGAAGTTCTTTTTTAATTGTCTTTACTGTATAATTTATCTATTGCAGCTAAGGTCCCTTTCTCTATGGAACGTCACATATTCATAACGAATAAAAATTTTATAAATTTAATGGTTAAATTAAATTAATTAAATTTTAATCCAAAATATTTACTGGATAATTAAAAGTTTGTTAAAATAAATAATTCAGAACAGCAGGAAATAAAATTTAGCAATGTATTCATTTTGCTTCCTTGTGAGGAAGCTTTGTAGTCGTTTAATTTACAAAATTTTTAAAAATCCTTTTGACAAATTTTCTTCTATATGGGACTATGTTATATAAGACGCTAAACAATTGTCCGGATGTAAGTATGTGTGTGTGGATCCCGATTTTTGTGAACACGATAACTCGAAGAGGTTTTAACGAATTTGCCTAAAATTTACCAGGTATATTTATCATAAAAATATCTCGAACTGGATTGATAGACTTTAAAAAATTCTCAGAAAAATTTTTTTTTTACTTTTTTCTAAAAAATTTTTTTTTTCAAAAAATTTTTTTTAAGTTGGTTATTGAAGTTAATATATAATAAAATCTTATTCTTTGCATCAAGACGAATCGATTGGTATATAAAAAGAATAAATTGTATTAGAGTTTATAGAGTTAATGACAATTAAAGCAGAAAAATGACCTTTTTTTATCAAAACTTTAGTTCTTTTATCAAAATTATATTCCAGTACAATAAAATTTTACTCATTTTTTTCAATAATTTTATCCGTTGCATTAAAACGGATCGATTGGTATATATAAAGTATATATTGTACTTGAATTTATAGAATTAAACATAATTAAAACCAAAAAATCGCACTTTTATTAGAAATTTATTTCCTTCTTAAAAATCATGTTGCCTTATAATAAAATGTTACTCTTGACTTAAAAACAAACTAAAAATCTTCATTTCATCAAGACGAATCGATTGATGGATAAAAAGAATATATTTTATTAGCATTAATAGAATTAAATAAAATGAAAAAATTCACTTTATTATTAAAATTTTTTTCTTTTTTTTAAATTGTATTATTATACAATTAAATTAAATTTTAATGGATGGAAAATTAAAAAATTAATTTATGGAAAATTAAATTTTAATTAAAAATTTTAATCTAATTTTAAATTAGATTTTAGGACAACAATATGGAATATGTTTAAAAAATTTTTTATGATTAATGCTTCCTCCACGAGGAAGCAAATTTTTTGCTTATCGTAAAGAGGAAGCAAAATGTTCATGTAATGAACATCTTAATTCACAACTTGTTTTAAGTTTTGCACCACAAAAATTAGACAATAAATATTAATTATAAGGACAAATTTAATTTTACAATTAAATTTAAAATTTGTACTTACAATTTATTATCTTCCAAATTTTTACATTAATAATTTGATTAATATTAATGTAATTTTATATTGCAATAAATCTATATTATAACTTTTTTAAATAAAAATATAATTTCTTAAGAATGCTTTGCTATTGAAAAATTTAGAGGAATTGGTTTAATTTTTTTTGCGACTAAACTTAGATTTATGATTAAATTTAACACTTTATTTATTTATTTAACAATCTATACGGGCTTAAAAGAGAAAAAACGCCCTTTTATTGAAACTAAATTAAGTCAAAATTATAATCGATTATTTTAATTAAGTGTTATTGCTCGCATATTCAACAACTCTAAGATACATGCTCAAGCATCGCAAAAACATATATTTCAAACTCTAAAAAAATCAACATCTTTCGTTGCATGAGCACTATTCGCCTCTCGACAAATTTGCAGGAGTGGTGAATTACCACAAAAATTTGTACTTGAATATTGGACTTTAAATATTAGTCTATTTGATTGTCGGCTTCTTAGCCGAATAAGAGGTGTCAGCAACGAAGTCTGAGACAATAACTCCGGACAATCAATTTGATTATTAATAATGTTATAAAGAAACTGAAGATCCAATTTTATAAATCTGTTATGGATAGTTAGGATTTTTGTAATTGAGTGCAATTTGGTGTAATCATGTTTATAAAATCAAATGGTATATCTAATTGTTTTGCGACAAATCTTAGGAATCTATGTTGTATCCCTTCTAAAGTTTCTTGTTGATAAACATATTGAGGATAATATATGGTTGATAAGCATTCAATATGGGGTTTTATAAAGGAACAAAATATTTTAAGAACTCGAAGGTTATGAAAAACTGAGCCAAATCTTATAATTGGGCCAAGTGCTTCTGATGATTTTTTAATGACCTGACCAATATGAAGGTTATAATTTAAAGCAGGGTCCATGATCAATCCTAAGTCTCGCTACTGATTCACCCTTTCAAGTATTGTTCCGGATATATTATAATAAAATTTAACAATTTTCAATTTTTTATGAAATGACATTATGGTGCATTTGGTGGTATTTAAAGGCAGACGATTTTCGATAGACCATTCGGAAACTCTATCAAGGTCCTCCTGTAGTTGTAGAGCACAAAGCAGTGAAACTATGACTTTAAATAGTTTAAAGTCATCGGCTTAACATAAAAATTTGCTATTGTTAACACAATTTCTTACATCGTTAATCCAAATTAAAAAAGAGGACCCAGATAAGAACCCTGTGGTACACCAGATAAAAAAAATTCATTAGAAAATGTACCATTAACTCGTACAATCTGCCGTCTCTTACAAAGATAAGAAGATAGTCACTTCAAAGTGGCGTTCGAGACGCCATAAACCCTAAGTTTACACAATAAGATACTGTGATCGACTTTGTCGAACGCTTTTGAAAAATCGGTGTAAATTGTATCCATCTGTAGTCCTCTATCCAATGAAGATAACAAGTACTGAGTGAATACGCATAAATTTGTCGATGTGGAGCGTTTTCTTCTGAACCGTGCTGCTTCTTAATAAAACATTCTTAAATGTCGAGTAAATTTGATCATATATTAAACGTTCAAAGAGCTTAGGTATTGCACTAAGAATATTTATCGATCGGTAGTTTTTAATATTCGATCTATCACCATCCTTAAAAAGAGGCGAAATAATACCCAATTTTCAACACTCAGGGAAATAACCCGCTATGAGAGAAGCATTAAATATAATAAGAAAAGGTTTAATAATTGAGGAACAGCGCGACCTCAGAAAAGAATTCGGTATGCCATCGCAACCAGCTCCTTTCGAATTATTGAGAGTTCGAATCTTAGCATCGATTTTCTTCTTGGTAATTAAATTAAGATTTAGATCAACCTCATCGTTGCAATGAAAAGAAAAATCGTTCATATTGTGATCAGAAGTATTATAAACTGATTTGTAATACTTTACAAACAAATTAGCAATATTAAAATTATTTTTAAAATTAAATTTAATAGAGCGGTCACACAACTCATATAAAGATGTAGGATAATTTATTACATAAATCAAGGGTGGATGGTAATTATCCGCTGATAGGAACAATTCATCTGATAAATATACTTGCTATACTTACTGTTTGACAATACCAAATCTAGAAGTGAACCACATTTATTGTGAAAAGTATTTAGCTGACGTAAATTATGATAGTTTAAGTTTTCCAAAATAAGTAAGTAAATTTGATTCAGAAAACCAGTACAGTTGTATTTTAATTTAGGCGAAAGATGAGAATTAGAGGAAAGGAAAGAGGTGTCACAATTTTTCCATTCAATAAATAGCATATTAAAATCCCCTAATATAAGTACTTATATTTGGCATTTTGTCACTAATAACATTTAAAGTATCAAAAAAATCATTATAAATATTAAAACTCGAGTTAGGTGGGATATCTATCACAACGATAAATAGTAAAAAATTTTAAACCCAATTCTTTACTATTTATACTTGAATAAAGCCTGTTTCGGTGAAAACAAAAACAGCAGCTGAGTTTACAGGAATTGACTTTTGTATTGTTAGTAGTTTAGTGCGCAGGCCTCTTACATTTTGGTAATAAATTTCGAAGGAATAAGAACGTAGAACACCATCTGATGGCCGAGCTAGATGAGTTTGAGAATCATGCGTATGCGAAATATGTTGAAAAGAAGATCCTACTTTGCCGACTTTCTTATTCTAAGGTTTCCTTCTTCTGCTTCTTGACGAGCCCGCAACTCGACAATTTATGTGTCTTACGTAACACCAAATCACCTACTTTAAAAGTCACGTCTCTCCTCCCTTTGTCGTAATATTTCGTTTGTCTCGCTCGCTCTTTGTCGACACATCTGGCTACCATGTCTCTCAGCGCGTCCAACCTCTTTATTCTATCAACCCGCTCTTCCGGCTTTGTTCTAACGACTTTTTTCTTATTCTCTACTTCTCTTCGCAGGCTCTTCACTGGCTTAGGATGTCTTCCGAAATTTAGAAACGCAGGAGACGTTTTGGTCGTCGCCTGTGTCGCCGTGTTCACCGCATGACGGAACTCATGCACATGAAGATCCCCATTCCTATGATCAGCACCAATGAAAGTGGAGATCATCGTTTTAAGAGTCCTGTTGCTTCTTTCGACTGGGTTGGCTTGTGGATGGTTTCAGCTTCACATCTATTTCCCAGGTTTTACAGAAGTCTATGCCTAAGATAATGTCTTGTGTCAAAGTGCTCATAATTTTCACTTCAAAACTCTGCGCATGACCATCGACTACAATTTTTAAGTTTAATGATCCGGCTGTTTCAATAGTGTTTCCAATTGCACTTCTTATTGCAGTCCCACAAGGCTGAATCCGACTTTTATAAGGCTCTGCGACTCTAGTGTTGATCACTGAGACCATTGCACCAGGGTCGAATAGTGCTTCATATTGGTGATTTCCGACGAAAATTTTGAAAAAGTATCTATTTTCCGTTCTCGATCCGTCGATGTCTTCACCAATATTTATGTTCGGGTCTGCTGTGACTCTCACAGCTTCTCCTCTCCCCTGGGCCATAAGTACCGGGTTCACATCCGTACCTTTAGTCACACACTTTCTGGCCTCTCTCTCACCTACACTTTTGCAGAGTGAGCTCTCCCTACTCGGCTGATCTTGGCTATTATCTGACATAAATTTGAAAGCATTCTCTTCTGTCAGGTCCTTTCTACCTATGACTGGCTCTAAAATGTTCTTAACTCGCTCTTCTTTCTCTAACTCTAATTCTCGATCTGTTTTTACCCAACTACAACTTGGAGCAAATCTATCTCGATATTTGCTCTCTTTCTCGACTTCACACGGCTCTTGACCCCTAGACCGTTTCCCAAGGCAGCCCTCACGGTCACACAGTTTGGACAATTTAAAAGATTTACCCCTGGTGCCTTACACACGAGGCATACTTCTGTTTGAACCGGCTTTAATGAGCATTGATTTGCATAATGCCCTTGCTGATGACAAGAGAAACAAGTCCTCTGGGGGCAATCCTTAACTCTATGTCCGACAGTCTGGCAAAGAAAACAGGCCCTGAGAAATTGACCAGAAAGAATTTGGCCCTGTGTGCCATTTGGTCCCAATTTTGGACCCTTTTGACCAAATTGTTTGGGAAAATTTGGTCTAGACCCTGTTGCAATAACCTCTGAATATGTCATTAGGTATACAGTTTATGTTGATTTGAGACATTTTAAGATTCGCGGTAAGTGGTATCAACCGAAATTTGAATAAAAAATTTTCGTTTTCGACGTGTCATGTTCTTCAACTCAAACGACGATATGTCATGTTTTTCAAGTCAAATCCGAGGTATCATGTTTTTCAACGCCAATCCGATGTATCATGTTTTTACACCCAGCAAGCGAAATTATGTCTCAGCAGACCAGTCACGACTTGACCTATTTGCATCTGGCAAATCCCGCCCCAAAGCTGGCTCACGCGTGGTATTTGAATCAACTCGTTCATCCTTTCTCTATAACTCTCCATTTCTTTGATTGCTTCCGCCACCAAAAAAAGAAATTTTCGAAAACAAAAAAAATTTAATTGAATTTAATCGAAGTCCCCTTTGTATACATGGCCCTGAATTACTGTACGTGCAGTGAAGTATCACACTCGAGGGTCCTCTTTTCAATAGTTAATTTTTCCTGGTTGACTCACCACTCGATGCTCTCTCTCCCTTCTTTCTCTACCACTCGTCCTCTCTCTCTCTCTCTCTTCTGCCGCTACCACCACTACTCTAAGTCCCTTGCCCGTCGCGCGCGCAACCTTTCTCTTTGTTATATGTAGTAATGATGTTATCACTCGGTCGATAAATTAATAAAAACGATGAGATAATCGATCACTCCGAGTCAGGATTTCAAAAACAAAAAAGACAATTTCTTTTTTAACGTTTCAACAGCACGGCTGTTCTCTTCTGAAACTACAATTTATTAAACAAATTTTATATGAATTATAAACATTTTTTACAAAGAAGAATGTACAAAAAGGAAATGAATTACAAATATTACCGTGAGAAAATTTAAAAATTATATAAGTCACACATTTGCTTATATTGGATGAATGTCTTCGTCCAAGCGAGAACGATAAGACACTAATACTTACTTTCTCTTTGATGCTGAAATTTTGAATATCCCGGCGCGTCAATTTTTCCGTCCGTCCGGCGCACTATTTCCAGTCACGTGACAAATATAGATTTTATTTCCGCTTGAACATGTGCCCAAGACAAAATTTTAAATAAATTTCTGAATTTTACAATTTCTTCCGTACTATTCCCAAAACTTTTTCAGGAATTTTATTCGATAATTTTCACGGCACTGGCTACCGGCAATTTTAGAGGAAATTAATTTTATTTATGAATTTTAAATACGGCTACAACATTACTGTGAAATTTCTCGCGACAAAGAAAATTTACTCACACATGGCAAAGAGAAAAAGGACGCTACACTTTTATTTCATCTCCAATGGGGAAAATATGGCAATTATTTGCCTAAAACTTTCGTAGATAGTTTTTGTCTGACACTCGCCAACAAAAAAATAACATTTTCTCCGACAACATAAGATTATAACATTCTGGCAATTTAAATTTTGAATTGTCTGGCTATTGGCAATATTAAAATACTGACACTGGCAAATATGAAAAATTCAAAATTCTTGCAAACAATAATTTTAGCCGTGTCTCGGTTCGAGCCTGACCCCACGTTGGGCCTCAAATTTTGTGACGTATTATTTTAAACTAATTTTAATTTTAGTACAAATTCTGCTTACGTCAGTCAAAATCTAACGCTTTCAACAATCAAAATATTAGAAATTTAATTAAGCAAATTTTGCAGTCAGGCGCCAATTAATTTTAGAGATAATTAATAAACTGTGATTCTAGCTCGGCTCAACATGTAACAACTCAACACCTCTGAG
The DNA here is from genome assembly GCA_032873175.1 of Leptopilina drosophilae. Lineage (NCBI taxonomy): Eukaryota > Metazoa > Arthropoda > Insecta > Hymenoptera > Figitidae > Leptopilina > Leptopilina drosophilae. The sequence goes on along the minus strand of CM065481.1, from coordinate 46,595,964 downwards.
TTTCTGTCTCGCTCAGAGGGAATTCTGCTCGAACAATTGGCAAGCAGAAATTCCAACGACGAGACACGACTGGCTAAATACTGGCACGACTTACCCACGACCATCGGCTCTATCCCCTCTCTTGGACTATTTCTCTTCTCTCGGCTCTCCAGTGGTCGTTCTCTCGGCGTGGCACCGGCTTAATCCCAAGGAAAAGAAATTTTACAACACACACAATTTACTTCAATTTACACTATTTATTCACTCAAAGAAAATAATATTACAAACTTCACGCTCTATTCCCCGGCTCTAATCTCACGAGATTGTTTCTCACTATATATAACTCAAAATTAAACTACAAACGAATTTTCCTCGACGCTACAATTTTCCGTAGAAGTCGTCTCGCGAAGTCCTAAAAACGTTATGGTGGCGAAAGTACAGGACACCTAATTTCACCACATGTCGTCGTCTTCTTCATCTCCTCGTCTCTCTCACTCCGCTGGCTCTCCTATCTCTTTCTCTCTCTACCCTCACCGGCCCTGCCCTCTGTCACTTTCTTCGTGACTATCTTGCCGCGCGACACACATTCACAGCCGCTAGTGGGTCGCCCGGCAATACAGGCTTTTCAATTACCATACCGATTAGCATTCTGCCGTCCTTTTTAAAAAAGGCACTATCTACATTTTAACTCGAACCGAGATATTTAACTAAACGCGTTTGCATTTATATCTCTTAACAAAAATAAAATTTTGTAAATCAATCTATTGTTCTTAACTAAATCAGACGCGCTCTTTTCATTGGTGCAAAAATAAATTCATAATTTTAAATAATAATATGCAAAACAGTAGATAGTGCAAAATTTTAAACTAAAAATTGAAGGAAATACATATGGCGGCGGCCTAAGTACATAGTGCACATTTTTGGCGGCTAAAAAATCAGTATTTTACAATCAGATGGAGATGTTTTCCTTTTAAAAGCGTCGCTATCTACAACAAAAATGGATAATTAGCTAATATTTACAATTAAAATCTAATTTACATTTTAACTAATTAAAATTTATAATTTTCGATTGCACAGATAATTTTTGAATTTTGTAACGAATCCAGCCATATAAAAAACTCATTTTTTTTTAAAATGTAGATAGTGCCTTTTTTAAAAAGGACGGCAGCATTTTGGTTCGGAGATTGCTCCGACAGGTGTAGTGACGATTTACATCGTTACACCGGAAATGAATTAAATTTGAATAAATTATCTTTCAATCTAGAATAATTATATCAAATTTACACACAGAATAAATAGATTTATGTTTATGGTAAAAAGATAATAATAAAGTTTTAGGTTTAATTAAAGACGAATGTAATCGTAAAATTATAGCAAAATTTATTGGTTTCTAATCAAAGTTGTATTCTTACAAATTGTTAAACGGAAAAGATGAAAAGTAGAAAGCAAAAGGTGTTAATTCAACAGCATTGAGAAAAATCACATTTGAAGACTTTAAAAAACACTTTTTTCATATGAAAATTTAATGGAAGAACAATATTTAATTCAAATTAAAAATCATGAAATTTATACAGTAGAACAAAAAAAAGAATCATTAAACTGGTATGATGACAAAAGAGTACTTTTGCCAAAAAGTTCCGACACCCTGCCTTGGAGATATAGAAAAGAAGAAAAAAATTATTAATTAAAAAAATAGCAATTTTAATTGAGAGAATAAAAATTGTTTCTGAAAAAATTTCTGAAAATTTACCATCCTTTTATTAAGCTTTATTTAAAACAATTTTTTCAATTTTTAAAAATTTTGAATTTTTAGATTTTGTTACGTCAAAACAAGAAACCTTTTTAAATATACCAAACGTTCCTCGTTTTAAATTAGTTTTATAAATGAATCTAATTCGGGATGAAAATAAGTCAATGAGTCTACTAAATGTTGTGAGAGAATAATTTATTTAAAAACTAACAAGAAAGAAAAGAGTTGACAAAAATACAATGAGTACAAAATTATGAGTCTTACTTAAAGAATAACGATTACTTGTGATGTGATGATTATCTTGTAATTCAATCTTGAGTGGTAATGAGCATTAGATAAAAGGGACCGTCTAATTGTTGTCCTTAATGGTGCAGTATTTATGCTGGTGTTTACACTAATGAGATAGTGTATTGAATTCCGAAAAATATCTTCTATTCCCAGACAGTTGTCGCCTTTTAAGCAAATTTTGATGTTTCGAAATTTGGAATGTGATACTTCAATATTAGAGTTTTGTAGATACTCGAAAGAATTTCCAAATTTATATTTTTGGAAATTGATATAAGTTATATTTCGAAGATCGATAAATGAGGTGTTGATTTGAAACTGATTTCAGATTAATACTTTGGGAATAATTCACTTGTAATGAAGTATATTTAAATTAATACTTAGAGTTCACTTTTGAATTATGTACAAAGGTATACTGGGAGTTCACTTTTGAATAATGTTCAAAGGTATACTAGGAGTTCACTTTTGAATAATGTTTAAAGCTATACTGGGGGACTGTTCACTTGTTAACAATTAGATGAATACTGCTGATATCCAAAAAATTACTCTCTGGTCTCTGCTTAATTTGTCTCCATTTTTATACGAAACTGTTCCATTGTTTAAAATCATGCACGTGTCGTTATTACATAGATTGAGAGTGGGAGAGCAAGGTAACTATGAATACCTGTGCACTTTTTATGTTAAATGAGATGGACTAATAGTTGCTCTTTATCTGATTCGTTGCATATTTCTACTTGCGGCTGTGGACTAATCTCTTCTATCTTTCTAATTTTTGTGTCTCTTTAAAATAGTAATGGGGATGATCATAACCTGTTTACTTTTTTATGCTCGATGCTGTTGTGGACTAATCTTTTCTCTCTTTCTAATTTTTGTGTCTCTTCAAGCCCTCTCTTTGTGTATAGATGTTTTTTCATCCTTCTTCTATATAAGAAATATAATATCAATTGCCATATATTTAAAAATATTATAATTATAATGCAATAATATAAAATACATAAAATATAATCGTAAAATATATACGTTAAATACAATATCGAATACAAAATACATACATAAGTTAATTAATTTTGGTACGTTCATTAGAAGTTACGGACGTAACAATTTTTTGAAAAGTAATTTAATTAAAAATATATACTGCTTTTTATAAAAAATATTTTGTTAATAATAGTTGGGACTTTGTAAACAAAATTAAGAACTTTTATATTCCGAATAATTACAGATTAATATCGTGAGATGTTAAATCCCTATTCACAAATATTTCTAAAGAACTGGTTTTAAAATGTTTAAAGTTAAAATGGAAGGATATTAGAGATCACACAATGATCCCTGTTGATGAATTTATAGGATTGGTTGAGTTTTGTATTGACCATTCATATTGTAGTTTTGATAATCATTTTTACAAGCAGATTTTCGGTACCCCTATGGGATCACTTCTTTCTGGTACTATTGCTAATTAAGTCATGGAAAAGTTGGAAGAAGATATTTTAAAGTCATTAAATTTTAATTACATTTTTTATTTTTGTTATGTTGATGACATTATTTTTTGTATTCCTGAGAAATTTATTAATGACACTCTTAGTATTTTAAATTCTTACCATCCTAGACTACAATTTACTGTTGAAATTGTGTCTAACAATAGTATTAGTTTTTTAGACGTACATGGAAAAAAAAGTTCCCAGATATTTCAGGAAATATTTCCTAATTCTTGGATACGGTGTAACAACACTGAATTAGCAACAAACATTCAATGGTAATCAATGAATGTTTGACAGAAATTCGGGAACTGTATTAGAAAAAGCTATAAATAGTCCAAAAGTATTTTTTTCTTTACTTTCTTATGTAAAGTTCATGGCACTGGCCGCAACTGTTTCTGAAAGTTTCGGGAACTCGTCAAGGAATCCTGTGCGCAGAAACGCAGTGCGCACTAGTCTCAACAAGTCTCACAGCCAGTATGACTTGTGTGCCTTTTAGATTTATTTAATGCTGAGGTATTTAATTCGCCTGTTTAGCTCATTTGGGTAAGGCGCCGGACTTCTATCCTTGGGTACGAGAGTTTTGTTCCAGCCACCGTCGATTTTTCTCTAATATGTTTTTTTCTATTTTAGAAATTTAATATAAATTGTGTGTGACCTTCAAGGATAAAAGTGTATGTGTGTGTGCTCGCGCGCTCGTGTGTCAAGGAACAGAAGCAGAATATTTTTTTTCTTGTATTCGTCTAACTTTTCGATTTTCTTGAACAGTTCTTGACTTTTTCAAGAGCAGTTTGCCGAGAAGTGGTGAAATAGTAAATGACATGTTTAAACAAGGCAACGTTCAGTTTTCTGGAAACTACCCGTCGTATCCAAGAACTACGAACGAAGTTCCCGAATAACCGGCGAACTTTTTTTCCGTAAATTAAATATTAGAGAAAATAATAAACTTTTAAGAAACTGGTATAGAAAGCCAACTTTCTCAGGACGATATGTAAATTTTAATTCTGAAATTTGTATTAAAGATAAAATTTCTATAATTTTTGGATTAGTTGACAGAGCAATTAAATTGTCTGACGAAAAATTTCATGATGAGAATTTGAATTTGATCTGTGATATCCTAAGAAAGAACGATTTTCCCATTAAATTTATTGCCAAATACATTAACCTCAGATATAATTCTATTATTAATGCAATGAGTCCCACGCCGACTCCTAGAAATTTTGATTTAAATAAAACAATAGTTTTTCCTTATAGTAAAGATTTGTCATATTTTTTCAAAAAAACTTTGAATGAATTTGATGTTAAGGTTGTTTTTACTTACGAGAAAGATCCATTTAATTGTTATAAGAAAAATAAGGATCCTACACCTTTTGAACAACGTTCGCATGTTGTATATAGTGTCCCGTGTGAGTGTGATTGTGTATACATCAGTCAGACAGAGAGATATATTAAGGATAGAATTAGAGAACACAAGAATGACTGCGAAAATGACAAAAGGAAATCAGCTTTAGTGAAACACTCTCATGAGTTGAATCATCGTTTTAGTTTCAATAATGTTAAAATTTTAGAAACCAAAAGAGAACACTCGTAGAATTTTTAAAAAAATGTTTGAAATTGTTAAAAATAATAATTCAGTTAATTTATGAACAGACACAAATTCACTTAATGATATTTACAGGAACTTAATTTTAAACACAAATAAAGTTTAATTCTATCATTCTATTTACAAAATTTACATATATTTACAAGATTTGCCTTTTAATTACAAATATTTACAAGATTTGACTTTTAAACACGAAAAATTTTTTAATTACCTATATTATTATAGATTTCAAATGATTCATTCCATGTGAGTGTGGCGTTTTCTGTTGTTTCTTTTTTGAGACTTTTGTCTTGGGAGATTGATCATTAGGTAATCTATTATATCGACAATATAACCCCAAATTTAAAATGTGCAATGTCATTGTAAACATGTGATCATAAAATATGGGGAATGGTTTTTTCACAAGAAAAACACCTATTTTTAATTGTGTTATTAAAAAAATTTTATATATTTATGTTTGCAAAAAAAATTTGTTATGTAAAGTTTTTATATTTTTGAATGAATCTTAACACATGATTTATGAATTTTGAGGTAATCTTTATATGGAGCGTTTGTCAAAGATTTTTATTTAAGATTAAAATTTTTTTCACAGCTTGTAATGTTTTAAGAGGCTCTTCGTCGTAGAGTAAAAGCTCAGTTAAACTAAATAAAAAAATATCTCATTAGAAGAATCAAAGAAAGTTTTTAACATCCATTCATTAATTACGAATGACTGATCAACACTGTTAACATCTTTAATTAAGGACAAACAAAATATTCATTATTCCTATTCGCTTTCTGTATCGGAATACTGATAAATTTAGACAACGATGCTAATATATATATATATATATATACTAGCTTTCGTAACCGTCTACGACGGGTTTTAGTTTCTTCAAATGCATTCAGTAGTGTGTCTACCAGTCGTGAAGAATGGGAAATGGTGGGGAATTTAATTTGACCGAAAAAAATAATAATTAGCTACCTTTAACTATTTCATTAAAAAAAATATTACTATTTTAAATCAGTGATTGACTTTTATCATTAAATAATTTTTTTTAATTAATTAAAATGCAGAAAACAATATTTGTCAATTATTTGTAGAAATTTAATTATAGTATTATAGTAAAATTATAATCCAAAATTTTCACTAATTTTTGGATTCATAGTAAAGTCGAATTCGAACTAATTGTATCATAATTGCTAAAATCTAAAATAAGACCTATATTGCAAGCTGAATTTACAGTTTTCCCGATTAAATTAAATTCCTTCATATTTACCGTTTTTTTAGTTGGTGGAACCTCTGTTGAGGGTATTGGTAAGAATAAAAACCGTCGAAGAGTATTTTCATAAAATAAGTTAATTTTTGTAGCCATTTCCACCTGGAAAAATTTTGATAAAGCTGGGAAAAACCGGATAGGTTGTTGAACAAAAATAATACTTTTAATACTTATTTTTAATACTTTTGCCTTTACAATGCTTAAAACATCCCTAAAGGTTAAATTTTTGGAAAAATTAATAATTTTTTCATATTAGTATTATTTTTTAATAAAAAAATTTGTTTATTATTATGTGTATATTATATATCTTTAAAATCATTTATATTATTAATAAATTAAGAAATTTATCCGAATCTGAAAAAATTGAAAAAAAATTTTTTTGAACTTTTTGAAAAAATTCATAACTTTTGTTCAGCTCAATATTTTTAATACCTAAAATATTGCCAAATTTGACTTTATTCGGTCAAGATGTTTTCAAGCTATAAGCGAATAAAATTTTGCAGACATACATACATACACACATACAGACAGGAAATTTTCTATTACCATTTTTGGAATCTCCGTTGCTTAAATAAATAAATTATGTAAGAAAAAATTAATTTCGTGCAATGTACAGTCAAAAGTCTGATTTTATTAGTATAGATGTGTGTGTGTGTGTGTGACGCCCCACGGTGAAAGGGACCTTAGCTGCAAAAAAATTAATTTTGAGTTACTTATATCATTCCATAGTTTTTGAGTTGTTCTTTCATATGCAAAAGTAAGAAATTATTTTTACTTACAGGTTTATTTGTTATTAATGTTTAAAAATAAGCTTGTTCAATTTTTACACCTAGTTATTCAGAAAATCTGCCCCTCTGCTTTCTAAAACTACTACACTGGCCATGCACGTACAATACGTGCGCTTCGTGTAACAAAGACAACTATCAATGTGTAATGAGTTGTTAGGCTGAATTTCATTGGAACATCTTGACCAATCAGAGTGGTTATATTTTAAATGCCTTTCCTGTAAAATTTGCCTCTTGCAGCTAAGGTCCCTTTCACCGTGGAGCGTATTATATATATCTATATATATAGTGACGTGGCATCTTACCACGCACAATATTGAGTAAATTAATTGATTAAACATTATTATTTAAACCTGCTAACTCAACAGATTAACAATCATAAAAATAAACTATTTTGAACACACTCTGCTGTTCGTATATGTTTTGTTTAGCAAGAAAATATCCATCGGACTTGTCAATCATTCGAAGTCATCAAGGGAAGTGCTTCCTGGTGCATATATTCGGATGTGATTCCCGAATATTCAAGAGCACCAGGAAGACGAAAACTACTTGTTTTGGTCCTGTCAAAATAATGACGGCGGCCATATTGGATAAAGGCCGACTCATAAATCAGCGACAGCGACGAATTAGGTCGCGCTCTATCTTACCGTATGTGACTAAATACCCCGCGCGGGTAAACGAAAAGATTAAAAAGAATGTAAATTAGTGTAATTGTCGTGCGCCTGGGACTTACCAGGAGTAAACGAAGAGCGCATGTAGCGCAGCGTTCGTTGTAGGCGAGTCAGACATTTTTTACTCATTCTCGTTTTGATAGTGGTATCAGGCGCTTTACGCTAAATAAAAAAAAATTTGAATAAAATTATTAAAAATAAGTTCTCTTGTGCCATGTCTGGACGAGGAGCTATGAATGGTCGGCGTCGAATCGACGGTAAGTCCCAATAAAAATGAATTATCATTTTCTCGACGGATTGTCATAAAATTAGAATATTGTGAAATTTTCAAAAGTTAAGCTTGTCACCGCCTTGTCAAGCGGACAGAAAAATTAACTTTGAAATTCGTCCTTTTGCCGAATATAATTAATTAAAATAAAATTTAAATTTAAAATAAGAATTAATAAATAAAATAAATTTTTGTGAAAAAATAAGTTCAGTGACAGTGTAATTATTGTTTATCTCCTCACTCCTTTTCTAACCTCTTGTAAAAATGTTCATTTACTTAGGTTAAAACTATTTTAAAATGTAATAATTATTGCTGAAAATTTATAAATGCATAAATGATTATATAAAAATAATTTAAAAATAAAAAGGGCGTTATAAATGTTACATCCCAGTAACAAAATTTTCTCCTTGAAATTTAAGACATTAGCTATGAATCACTGTAAATCAACGCATGTAAAGAAGTTTGAGATTAGAAGAGTTGCGTTTGATATATACAAATAACAAAAGAATAGCAATAGATAGAAAGTAAAAAGAGAATCTTTAAAGAAAGAATGTTATTACTTTCAGTAATTTCATAGATTTAATTAAACCTTAATTATATTCAATATTAACTAAAATTAGTAAGAGTAACAAATTTGATAGTCATTTCTCACGCAGCTTTTTCTCAAAATTTAATACTATATATTTTGGAATTTAAGAAGGAAATGTATCCTTCTACTCTCTATGCATTGTTTTCTAAGAATAATTTTGCAGCTGCATAGAGTGTAGAATGTTTTTCTAAATAGTTCATCTGTTTATCGATCCTCATAGTTGACAAATAGAATGCGATCATCTACTCTTCATAGAACTGAAGCTATGAGATTCGATATAAGGATGCACACTAATAAAGAATGATAAATAATGTTATATACGCATTGCGAGTGGACTTGACTCACAATAGTATGTGGCTAGATGCAAGCTTAGTTTTCCTCCTGGGAGTGTTTACTATCCCATGGAATAGTGATACTCGCGATATACTATATGTGATGCAGGTGTTCACAAAGCTCCAAGAACTGATTCAATTCTTGGGATGATCTAGGAGTCAAGCTTGGAGATGGGAGTGATCTTTGATCTTTTGTCTCCCACTAGGGAAGATTTGCTACTATAAAAACCCATGCAAATCAATTGTCATCCGTCAGTTTATTTCGATACAAAGTCATCGTTACGTTCGCGTCGTGACAGCTTCATCTTTAAGCTTGACCCTTCGGTAATCATAATTTTGGCCGTAAATCTTGCATTTTCAAACAGTATAAAGTTTACTCGTTGTTCTAATTATTGAGCAAGTATTCATTATCGCCAGACTTGTGAGTCGGTATATTCAAAAATTAATAGATTATCCGTCGTAGTCTAGTCTATTCTCGAGATACGATTTGCAAACGTGACGTGTGTGCTTTCGGAGAATAAGAACTAAAAACTGTGACAAAGTCCCAACCGTTCTTTTTTAAGAGTTGTAAAACCTCACAGTGTCAACGACTATAGGAAATATATTCCTTGTCAAAAATTTATCATTGTATCTGCCCTCGAAACAGAGGTAATTGTAAGTACCAATTTTTAACAAATTGTAATTCACACCATAAACACAATCTAAATTTATACATTTCATTCATTTGTAATCAAAGATAATAAATATTTTACCATTTAAAATTAAAATTCATTCATTTACTGAGTTCTAATTCATTAAAATTACTAAATTATTAAGAAAAGGTAATTATATAACAATTATATTTTCAATAATTGCAAGACGACCCCCGTAGGATCGATAGAAGAGAACGTACCCACATAAAAATAAATGGTCAAGCTTTACCAACTTGACTTAATCAGCCTACCATTCCTCCGAAATAAATTAAATATTAATTAAAATTCTAAATAACCTCGCTTTCCGCTCGGGATGTAACATAAATGGCACCCGACCGTTAAGGCCCGAGAATAACACAATAATTAAAATTAAAACAAGCATCGATTTGCGGAAAATATAATGAAATAATATTTGATTTGAAGGTAAAGTAAGAATTCCTGTTCGAACATGCTTAGATTATCGCGAAAGAAAAGTACCCAAAACAAAGCTATCTTCATGTGTCAAGGTCATGGCGTAATAGAAACACGACTTCTCATAAGTTTTCTATTTTCGATCAATTATCGAGAATCACATTACGAAAATAAATTTGGGTAGAAATAAAATTGATTTTTATTAAATAAAAATCTGTTTTGTTTAATAAATAAAAAGAAGGATTTGGCTAACTCATCGCCGCCTTATATTTAATTAAAATAATTGTGTGATAATAATTAAATTGCGTAATCAGTTCTTGATCACAAAAAAATTTTTTTGCATGCTTTAAAATCAGGAGAGGTTAATCTCCCTGATCGCGTAAAATTCAATTAATTAACGACTCTTTAGTAAATCGAAAACTTAAACAAATAGTGATAAAATTAAATAAAAAAATTTTTAATTTTTTTTAATAATAATTTTCTTGTTTACTTATTTGTCCTTAATCCGGTTCCTATCACAATTTCCGAATAAAAATATTTTTTCATAAAATGGCAGAATTCGATAACAAAATGCCCGGAATCTTTGACAGCTGGTCTGAAGACCAATTAAAAAGTTATTTAAATTCAGTTCACGCGAATTCTCATGGAAATCTAGAAATTTTGAAAGATCGTGCTTCGCGTTTCATGCAATTCTCTATGGGCAATAGAACAGTTCCATGGTCACCTTCCGATGAACTTCAAATTGGACAAAATGATTCTGATTTAGAATCTTATAACGATTCGTACATTAATACCTTGTATAGAATGAGGGGCATTTTAAATACACCGGTTTCACATGCGGCTAGTATACCTTTCGCGACGACGGTATATTGTACACAAAATACGAATACCCCCACTATCACTACGAGTAGTTCAATAAACGAGTGCCTGTTGACACCAAAACGACCGGATATTGTAAAACCAACTTGCGATCAAACAATCAATAAATTCATTTCTTACCGGAAGAAAGAAATTAGAAAGGACCCCGCACTTTTTGTACAGGAAATGGCTTTCGGTTAAATTTTCTGAAACTTCACAGTTTTGTAGTTCAGGGACTTCTGAACAAAAATGTTAAAGCCAAAATTAAAAATAATGAACAGTTTTTGAGCTACAGTAGCTCAGAGTAAAAAAATACTGACACTATTTTATGAAAGCTCTGTACATAAAAATCAGTCAAAATTGCTCAACAACTGTCACTCGGGGGTTTTTTGGGTCCCTGATAACGAATCTAATGTTAGAATTGCAAAATTCAATATGGAGGATCCAATATGGCGGACGGGTTTTTTAAAAACTACTCGAATTCACTAAAGACCTGTCACTCGGGGTTTTTTTGGGGTCTCTGATAACGAATCTAAAGTTAGAATTGCAAAATTCAATATGGAGGATCCAATATGTTGGACAAGTTTTTTAAAATCTACTCGAATTCACTAAAGACCTGTCACTCGGGGGCTTTTTGTGTCTCTGATCACGAATCTAAAGTTAGAATCCTTACCAGGCAATGACTACCACAGTAGCAGTAAACATTGAAAGGGACAGCTCTGTTTGAACACAGAGAGGCAAAAAGAGTAGAGATCGTATGTAATAGGTATTTTGCGACCATTCTCTGTGCGCTCTTGAACGTTTGTAGGTCGTTTAGAATAATACTGAGAGAAGTCTGTGACTTTTAAGCGAATCTCCATACAAGATTAGTTTTGATTTTATACGGGTTTTTAAAGAAAGATTGGTTATTAACTGCAGCTCTTCATTGGTGGGAAACTTGGTTAATGTAGACTACAATGCGACAAGAAAAAGTAACAATCCATCTCACAATTGTGATAGCAATCGTGATATGTTTTGTTACATTTGCTCTAAGTACGAAATTAGTTCACTGCGGAAGAAAATAGATGATGACATCAAAGTCACATAAAAAGGAATTTTCGACTTGAATATTGGTGAACATCCATGGGTTCCCAATATAATTTGCAATTCATGTCGAATAATGTTGAATCGTTGGAAAAAAGACAAAATAGAAACTATATTTTCTTGTCCAACAGAATGGAAGGAACCTCTTAGTGAAAACGATTGCTTTTTTGTTGTAATAAGGTAAGTAAAAGTTTTACTATTAAGAATAAACAAACGATAGAGTACAAAACAGTGACAACAGTAAAGGCTCCAATTTTATTCATCAAACACAATAAAGAAACTGATTTCGAGGGCATTAATGCCGTTAGAAATGACGAATTGATGAATGTTGATGAATACGAGTCTGAGAGCGACCAACACGAGAGCGACCATGACGATAGCCCCATTGTCTATTCTGCAGACACTAAAGATTCAGGCGCAAAGCTGGTTTCACAACCCTTATTAAATAACCTAATACGCGACTTAGGTTTGGCTAAGGACCAAGCGGAGTTTTTGGCTTCGTTTATGAAGCAGCGAAAATTCCTTGCACCACGTACGAAGGTATCAGTGTATCGAAATCGAGAGTCAGACTTTCGAAAATATTTTGCTAAGGATGAAGATCTAACTTATTGCACCGACATTAATGGACTCATGAATTAGATGAAAGAAAATTGCTACAATGCAACAGATTGGCGACTTTTTATTGATGCATGTAAAAGAAGTATTAAGGCAGTGTTACTTCATAATACTAACGTCTATGCTCCTATACCCATAGCTCATTCGACTGTTATGAAGGAAAATTATGAGAATATGGTAGTACAGAAGGTTTTCCCTAAACTTTCCGATGCTAAAATTAAAGAGGGGGTATTTGATGGTCCACAAATTCGGAAACTCTTCAGGGATAATAAGTTCATCGAAACAATAAAAATCGGGAGAAAGCAGCCTGGCAGAGTTTTCGATCAGTTGCTCAAAACTTCCTAGGAAACAGAAAAAGTCCACAGTACAAAAAACTAGTTAACAAGATGATCACGGACTATAAAAGACTAGGATGCTTGACGAACTTGAAGCTGCATTTTCTGCACTCGCATCTTGATAAATTCCCGGAAAACCTACGACACTTCAGTGAAGAACAGGGGGAGCGTTTTCACCAAGATATTAAAGTTGTTGAAACTCGTTACCAGGGACGTTGGGATGCTAATATGCTTGCAGATTTTTGCTGGATGTTAAGAAGAGAAACGCTAGGACAATGATCGCAACAAAAAAGAATAGATCATTCGAAGAAAAAAGAACTCTATACAGCTCAAAGAAGGAGAACAATTAAAATAATATATGTTTCTCAATAGCAATACCAATCAACCTTTTTAAGAGCTACATGATGTACAAAATCCGATCGTGCAACCTCCTCGCGGTGTACATCGGGTAACGCTAATGCCGACGGTACGTCTATATTGGTACATGCGTTTAATTACACAAATTGTAGGTTTTGGGGTTATGTCAAAGCATTTGCTGATAAAATTAAACTGACCTCGGTTTCGTAATCAGCGACCCCGAAAACCACCGAGTAACGAGTTTTAAGCGAATCCAATGAAATTTTTAAAAACGTGTCCGCCATATTGGATCCGCCATTTTGAATTTTTGAAATTTGACTTCAAATTCGTAATCAGCGACCCCAAAAACCCCCGAGTAACGAATTTCAAGCGAATCCGATGAACTTTTTTAAAAACGTGTCCGCCGTATTGGTTTTTTGAGGTTATGTCAAAATCCTGATCTGATGGGGTTAAATGGACCTCGGATTCGGATTCAGCGATCCAAAAAACATAAAGTCTACATAGTGAGACCCCCAGATCAGAACTTTTATTTTTTTGTGTGGCTGTGTAATTAGAGGGACATCGCCTAGGTAGAGTATACGTGCAGCACCTCCGCACACGCGTATAACCACACGGCTTGCCAACGAGCGTAACGATGTCCAGATACTTCTCAACTACCAGCGGCATGGCATATGGCATATACTTCGCCTACCCACCCACTAGGATCATGGTATTGGCCAACGTATTGAAGAAGCAGTTAGTTGTGATCGTACTGACCTCGAGAACCCCGAGAAGTTAACAAGGGCAGGCTTCGTACACTACAAGCGGGGACCACGCGGAGGTTCTGCTTCCAGACCGAAGTCTCACCCAGGAAGAGGAGATCTGAAGGAAAAAAGGAGAGAATGCGGGTAGGTAATTGGGAAGTGCACACTCACAGGACCGAAGTCCCCCTGTCGGATGGCCCTCGATCGTTCGACTTGCCGCAGGCCTTTGGCACCTCCAGCTGGAGCTCCGGGACTCGCCAGCCCCCGTAGAGACTGATCTCCCTCCTAGAGGACTAGAGGATACACCGTGCTTGTCACGCCCGTAGAGCTAAGGTCGTTCACTCTCCTCTGATGCGACCGCGTTTAGCCCCTGCGGCCAGGGGGAAGTAGGGCTGGCACCAGGATTCTCACACCCTTCAGGCATCCCGAAGGATGCCACTGGTCTGATATTGAAGATAAATTTTCAACCCTTAGGCTCCCCTGATGCGACAGCACCGTCCATGCTGACTGATAGGTCTAAGGGCAACTCGGGACCACTAAATCCCGTAAGAGTGTCGCGTTCCCACTCTCCCTCGAGTAACTCAGGATGCGCCGGGTTCGTCATACCCGTAGGGCGAACTTTCGCAGAAGATGGCTCCGACACCATCTTCCCTACTAGCCACCTACCATGACGCGACCGCTTTTAGTCACAACAGCCCGTGGAGGCTCAGTAATCTCGGGAGCGCCAACTCCCGTAAAGAAAAAAGGAGCCCCGACACTCCCTTTCTTCCCCTTGAGGTGTGAGAGAAGAAGTGACACCAGCAATGGATTCTGTTTTAAAGAAGAAACGCTAATTGAAAAATTTACATGTAGATAAAGAAAAAGAATTTTCCAATTTTTATTTTATAAATCTTATGAACCATTATAAAATTAATTTATATTCAAATCATAGTAATTTGAAAGCGCCAATTAGCGAACCATTTAATCGTCCTTAAAAATATAAAAAGAGGAAGCAATTTAATTTATGTGGTAGTTATAAAATGATAGATATTTTAAATGATTTAATATTTTTTTATAATAATACTAAACATTAAACTATTAAAATTAAACCAACAGATGTAACAGCTCAAAATGAAAAACATTATAAATTAATATTTATAAAAAATATTCTCAATAAGAAACAAAAGTCCTAAATTTAAAGTACAAAAAAAGAAATTTAAATAAATAAATGTAATGTAATAATGTATGCCAATTAATTTTTATAAGATAATTAATAAACCTTTCTCTGACTCGGCTCGACACCAAACAATACAACACTTCTGAATTTACTCTCTCACTCAGAGGGAATTCTGCTCAAACAGTTGACAGCAGAAAAGCCAACGGCGAGACACGACTGGCACAGTACTGGTTTAAAATTGATATACCCACGCTGTCTACTCCTCTGGCCTCTCTAGCAATTTTCCTTCCTCCTAGTCTCGTGGTCAACAACGCCTCAGAGATGGTCACTCGGTTTGAAAAGGGAAATTTTTGGGAAGGAAAACTATGCACGAAATTTCACTATTCAAATTTTAGTTTTATTTACAAATCTCTGTTTTCACCACACACTTCTCAGCTACACAACTTACTCCTTTCCACCATACTGTTCTCGCCTACACAAATTACTCAAATTCGCTTAAAAACTCAAAAAAACTGAAAATTTATCAGACGGCAGCACTAGCTTTCCTTAATCACTATGACAATTGGTATGTCAATTCGGGGCTTTTCCGACGGATGGCATGATGATTCAGAATTTTCAACAAGAATAACAGGAGTAAAAATTCACATCTTACAGTACTTTTTTTAAATTTTTTAATTAAAGAAATAAAGGTTTAAAAAATAAAAACAAATTGTCTATTATTTTATACTTTTTTAAATTTTTCAGAAGTTCATGATAAAATGTAATTACATACTCTTATTATTTTTCTATTAATTTATACTCATGAGCAAATTCTAAAATTTACCATCCAAATTTTTCAAGTGAAATTTTTGAAAGAATATCTTTATCAATATTTTGACACTCCAAACAATAAATTACTGACCAATCAAAAATGTCTTGAAAACATTCAATAAAATCATTAGAAAATCTGGAACTATTGAATTCTAATGAATCAATAGTTTCATCGCCTATAATCGATTTTGATATTTTTAAATCCGATTTTAAATAAGGTAATGCTAATGCTTCAGATAGGTTACAATCGAGAAGACTAAAGACAGGAGGTAAAACTTCGGTAGTAGAGATGAATCACGAACCTGTCTTTAACCAGTCGTTTCGTTTCGGATAGTCGTCGGCGCGATGCTTTTGCACATAACTCAAACATGCAAATTTTCCTATACCGTATGATTTACATATGATATGCTATTAATTTGAGGTTAATTTTAAAGTGCAATTGAGATACGACGTGTGTCAAAACAGATACATATATATTATAAATGATTCAAGTGATTAATAAATTAAGTACATTAATTTAGTGTTATTAAAATATTTATAAAATGTCGACAACGTGCTGTGTAAAAAGAATCAAGAAAAAAAAATAAAGACAACACTGAAAACCAACGACAATTTTTCATATTATATTTGCAGGTTAGATGTGCAGAAGTATATAAATATATATTCGGCGGAGACTGTTTTGATAGAAAACGCCTAACCATAAAGCAGCTGTTTGAGCAAATTTGACTTCGGCCAATGGCCGCGACAGCTTCTCATGTAAGTTTGTATATCAGTTAACATTAAAATTATTGCTGAGCAGCCTAATTGAAGCAAAGTCTTGTATTATCATTTCACCTAACCATCAAACTAATTTCTGTTGCCAATTCCTGAACATACTGGTCCTTCGAGCCGGATTCGATTAGACTGCTCTTTGAACTTGATTACTATTCAATTTATTCTTGATTAAATATTCTTCCCCTCACGATTTGTGTCTTCTTTGTTTTTCTTTGTTTATAAATTCATTTGTCGCCCTCGAGTCAACCTCGGATTCGACCTGCAAAACAACAAAGACTCCCCCACTCCTGTGACTTGTATAGTCTTCGAGTCTCACCTCAGACTAGTGCTTTCTTTCTGTCGCCTTCGAGTCTACCTTGGGTTCGATATGAAAACTGACCCTCCTTTGTTCTGTTGCCTTCGAGATTGAGTCGAATTCGACACGAAAATTGGTGTCCCACCTTTGTCACCTTCGAAGATACCTCAGGTTCAATTCAAACTAACAACATTGTTGCAATTTGACCATGTCTTCGAGTCTTGCCTCAGACAGAAAATCCTCTTGTCACCTTCGAGATTAGCTTCGGGTTGACAACGTACCGTTCTTGTATTTTTTTCAAATTCAGATAATTTTATTGGGTCTTGACAATTGTCTCCTAATTGAGGAGAATCATAACAATGTCGTCTCTCCTCGCTGCTCAACAATCCTTGGTGACTCTTATCACACAATTCGTTGATGCCGCCCTCAACACTGAATCTGGTACATTGACTCGAGGGATATTGGAAAGTCGTCTCGAACTACTCCGGAGTTACTGGAACCGACTACAATCAAATCATCTCGAACTTGTTGGCAAAGGACGACTTGCAGGAGACCCTTATTTCACCGAAACTATCTATGAGCACACAGAATCCGCAGTACTAGGAGCCTTTATCCACATTCATATATATACCCCTTGTCCACACAAACTCATCGTTGATCGACGTTCAAAAGTTGTGTTATCTGAAAGCTGCTCTTCAAGGGGAAGCCAAAGCAGCGTTGGACAGCGTATCGCTTACTGACGCTAACTATCAAACGGCTTGGCGTCTTCTTTTGAGTCGTTACAACAATAAGCAAATCCTCTTTCAAGAAAACTTATTGACACTTCTTTCCATCAATGAGTTAAAAAAGGAGAGCGCGGCTGACCTCCAAACTCTGATTGACACAATCAATCAGAAGAGAGAATCATTACGACATCTCGACCGTCCTGTTGAGCATTGGAACGATTGGTTTGTTTTTCTTGCTGCTCGCGGTATGGACTCTCGAACTCGACGTGATTGGGAGCACGAACTTCGCAGTGAGTATAGGATTCCATCATTCAGTGATGTCCAATCATTCTTACAACGGAAGGTGTGGGTTCTCAAAGCAACAGAAACAAACAGCGCAGAAAAATCTCATACTTCGTCACAAAACTCTCGAACCCAAAAATCTTACTCTCGTGGAAGTACTCGACTGATGGCAGTGTCCACTTCTAAAGGATCATGCAGTCTTTGCAGCGAGCAACACTATGTGGGTTATTGTGGCGAGTTCAAGAAACAAAAACCTGAGCAGAGAATAAAAGCAGTTACCCAATTAAAACTTTGTTACAACTGCCTACGGAACGGGCATATGGCACAGCAATGCTCCTCTAAATCCAGGTGCCAAGAATTTAAGGCAGCTCACCATACACTCCTACACCGATCATCCAATCTTAAACGGCCCAATACTTACCAGACTCACTCCAATGAAAAGAAATCTAGAATGGGAGACTTCTCTTCTCCAAATCCTGAAGAAACTTCATCTACGGCATGACTAACATTGCTAACAAAGTTTTAATTTCTTTTTGTTTCTTGAACTCGCCACAATAACCCACATAGTGTTGCTCGATGCAAAGACTGCATGATCCTTGTTACATCCCGAGCGGAAGGCGAGTTTATTAGGTTAGGTTAAAGAATTTTGGAGGAATGGTAGGCTGATTATGGTCAAGTTGGTAAAGCTTGACCTTTATTTTTAAGTAGGATCGTTTGTACTTGTCAAAACTACGGGTTTTGCGTTAAAACAAAAGAATATTCCCTTTTAATACATTTATTAATTGATTCAATAATTATATTACAATTAGTTACATAAATGTTACTTACTTTTAGTTACAGATTAGTCGTAGATTTAAGGTTATAGCGCTGGTCGGTATAAGTTTGGTTTTTAAGATGTTGTTTCAATTGAATGAAACTAGAAAGTTTGTTTTGTTACACTTATGTAACGTTCACAACTTTGAGATTTTTGCGTTTTGTTTCAAGAGTTAATACCGCTTCTAAGTGTTACTTTTCGTCACTTGCACCTATTACGGAAAGAAACTTGTTTCTAAGTGTGAGAAAAGCAACTTGCACAATAATCGAGTACAATTCTATCTGCAATTGCCGATTAAAGAAAGAATTAGTGAAAAACTGCAATTAATGAGACTTGTCACGCAAAATACGACAGTTAATATATTGAAATTATATATTCTAAGTGTCAAATTGCCTTTCTTGCACCCCTTAGGGAAAGAAACTTGTTTCTAAATGAAAAACAAAGGAGACTTGCACAATAATCGAGTACAATTCTATCCGCAATTGCCGATTAAAGAAAGAATAATACAAATTCGTATAAAACTGAAGGGTCGCTCTACAATGACTATTGGTCTATAAAACCGCACCGGAACATTTGACAATTTTTGTTGAAAGTATTTGGCTTATATACTAATGAATTATTAAAAAGTGGGAGAATTTATAGACAATTATGGGGGTAAAAGGTGTCATTTCCTAAGAATAATGCTTATTCCTTATAAATCTATTTATAATCAAGCTTCGAAGAAAGAATCACATCCATCGACAGTGGGTCAGTACTTTTACCCCATATATGGAAAAGTGAAGCTCGAGTTACAGGCAGTGATTCCTAGAACTTGGGTTGCGCAAGTAGGTCACAGCATGCGAGTTCGAGCTTACATGACGCAATGTCGATGCAACGCATTCTTTCCTATTTTGGTCAAGTTTTACCTCTTATATGGAAAGAGTGATGCTCGGGTTACATGCCATGATTCCTGGAACTCGGATTGCGCAATTAGGTCATAGCGAGCGAGTTCGAGCTTACATGACGCAATGTCGATGTAACGCATTCTTCTCTATTTTTATCAATTCTTTTTACCTCTTGCTTTGTTTTTCTCTATTTTAAAATTGAGACAATACAGCGAGTATAATGTTTCAATTTTACTTATATCTCAAATTCGGATTCTCAAGTCTTTTAACACGCGTATTATGTATCAAAATAAGATAATTGCATTCCTTTAGCTTTTTGTTACATTGTAGATACACAAAACATATTCTTTACAATCTTATCAAAAACAAAAATGTATCTGGGATGTAACAGTCCTCCCTCCTTACTCTTTCATCGTCCCGATGAAATTTAACTCTTATCATTTAGATACTTATGTGGAGACTTGAAATTTCGAAATTGACACTATCTTTTATTGTCCTAATTATAAGATTCATACAGTGTTCTAGGTGATATTGATATCCTTGCGCTCATCTTACATTCGGCGGCGCCTAGATAAGAATGGTGAAGTGATATTTTGACGTGTTCGTTGTGTAGTGATATGTGTTGTTTATGTTTTTAATCATCTTCTTGAGGTAGGTGTGGATTTCTTCTTTCGCAGGACAGTCGTTGACCCTTTGTTTCTCATGCAATTTTGTTAACTTCAGCATTTTTGCATCCCTATAAATGATGGTGGCATTCTGGACGTCTTCAGTATTCTATTTGTCGAGATGGAGAACACGTTGAGTCAAAAAAGTGAGTGGTTAGATGCAATAGTGTTGAGTTTTTGTGAATTGTGTCTTTTATCCCTTTTAATATATTTTATTCTATGTTGACAGGCGAAAGGAAGTGCAACATTAACATTTTAATGTTCTTACAATCATTACACTCATTGGCAGCATCGGTGCATTATTCTATGCAGGAGATAGACTGCTATGAAAAAATGGGGCGTCCTGGCCGTCCCAAGCGAGATTGTTTTCCTGGATTTGTTGTTGATAGGAAAATTCGTCTTAAGGAGATACGGCGATTGAAAGGGGAAGTCTTGGCTGAATCGGCCCAAATGACTTCAATGATGAATCTCTTATTGTAAGTGTATTTGAAAATCTCCTTTTTATCTCTTTTCTTCCCTTTTTTTTGTCTGTCTCTTTATGCTATTTGTTTATCTATCTCTTTATTTTACTTGTTATAGTCGTCCAGATCGTCCTATCCATTGTTATTGTGGAGAGTGCCAGAACGACTCAACTTCGAATAAGAGGAAGGTGGAAAGCACAGGTAAATATTTACTTCAAAATTTTTTTTTTTTTTTTTTTTGTATTTTTGTGTTATGTTTTTGATGATGTATATATAGTATATATATATTTCTTATTATTGTTTCAGAGCAACCTGGACCGTCAAAGAGGATGAATACGATGGTGTGGATTGATGACACACCAAAATTCACCCCCTTACCTGCATCAATCCAGGATGTCGAGGAAAAATTCACCACTTCACCTGTGTTGGTTCAGGATGTTGAGGAACCTTTGGACTTGTCAATGAACAGTTCAATTGGCCGCACAAGTCTTCAGCCCCGTTTAATATTGAAAGACATTGGATCCCTGTTAGAGAGGAAAGAAACGCTGGAACCAATACCGGGTACGTTATTTCAAGAAGTGCCAAGTCCTTCCTGGTATATTAAACCAGAAGATGTAGAAGCCTTGATAGAAGAAGATCCTTTTAAATTGAAATTGTGTGCGTGTGGAGAGTGTTCTTAGTAATTTATACGTATATTTATGTGTGCTTAATTTTGATTTCATTTTGTCAAATTGTATTTGTCGATTAATTATAGTGTGATTGTGCGTGGTTTTATTGTAGTATGAATGTGAGTGTTTTTAATAAATAATTTTTACAATTTGTCTTAATTTATGGAGTTAATTTATTCATATTTTACCAGAGCCCTTTTTTGCAATTATAAATTTTGCCTCATTTTCATTCATTCTGTTTCTACTTTCATTTTTAATAATTGTCAATTAAAATGTAAAATTATGGTAAAATTAAACTTATAAAACATTATTGCTGTTCAAGTTACAATCTAAGGTAAGTAATTCGTTTGTACTATTTTCGAATTCTTATTTAACATAAATTATCGGCAAAATTAAATAAATTTTACTGCATTTGTTGACCATAAAATATTAAAATTCTCGTTTTACATAGTTTATAACATTTTAACAATAAATTTCGCAAAATCAGTTGTTTGTAGCTTCACTAGACTTTCTGAAATGGGCAATTAATCATTATAAAACAACAAATTTTAAATAAAATATTAAATACTAAGTAATAATCATTAATTAACTATTAAACAATAATTAATAGATAATAAATAATCATTGACAATAATTACAAATATCAATCAACAATTGAATACCAAATATCAAATAATTAGTAAATATCAATCAACAGATAATAATTAAATATTAGACAATAATCATCCAATTGAATAATTAATAACTATTAATTAATTAACAATTATTAAATAATAAATATTAAATACTAAACAATTAGTAAATAATAATAAATAGATAATAAACAAATATTAAACAATAACTGTCTAATAAATAATTAATAACCATTAAATAATAAACAAATATCAAATACCAATCGAATATTAACCAAATATTTTCTTTCTATTCTGTTATTACCCTTTTTTAATATCTCTATCAAAAACAATCTCCAATTGATTAAATTAATTTCATAACTATTCACATAAAAAAAAACAAATGTTAGTTGTTGTTAGTTGTTTTAATTTTAGTATAGAATGACACTTGTTTTTCCCTTTTGTGAATATTTATTCATTAATTATTCGATGATAATAATCTTAGAATGAATCTGCCCTGAAAAGAGTAAAAAAAACTGAAAATTTGTATTAGATTGTGTGGTAATGGGGCATTATAGAAGCATTCGTCTGGCCGACAATATGGCGGGTCGAGCGGTTCTCGCTTCGCTCTGTATAAGGGGAGAGGCATGAGACCGACAACATGGCTGACCAAGCGGTTCTCGCTTCGCTCGGCATGAGGGGAGAGGCCTTGGTCCCAGCGTGCGAGTATTGGCTAGTGGGCGTGAGGCCTTTCACTTCTCCGCATAGCCGGTCGACTCCTCCTCCCTTATACTTGCCTGACTCTAACGGCTCGATTCGAGTATTTCAAATGGCATTATTTATTAATAATAATTATTAACAATTAAAAATTATTGATATTCATAAATTCCAAGTTATTTTCTGTAAATTTATATAATTTTTGGTATGGGTTTATATAGTATAACAAATTTATTGATTAATGATAAAATTTTAATATCATTATGTAATTCATTTTTAATAATAATAATAGCAATTTTAATAAAATTGATTAAAATTGTTAATTTCAATAATAATTTATACTATTTGATTTTGTTAATTATTAATTAAAGCAATAATTATATTGTATGTTAGTAATTAATAATACCTTATTTATTTATAATAATAATAATTATTATTATTATTATTATATATATTTTTTGTATATAGCAACAACAACAATTGTTTACTTAATTTAATCCTTATATTATTATAGGTTATTAAATAAAAATTAATTTACTAATATATTTTAATTGTTAATTCGTTAAAGCTATGGTTAATTATTAATGATCACTAATTAATAATTAAATTCTTTACTTATTTGATATAATATAGTTTATAAATTATTAACAATATTATTATCATCAGTACTATTACTAATATTATTGAAAAATTTTTAATTTTAATTTATAAGATTAAAATTAAAGCAATATAAATAATTTATTAGTATTTTAAAGTGAATTAGTTTTTAAAGCTTATTGTGTATTGATTAGTAATCTATTGCTAATAGTGTTAAAATTATATATCGAAGGTAATTATATTACCTTCGATTTTTCATCATTCAAGAGCGAAATTAATTTGAATTTGAATTATTTGCCGCTCTTTCATGATGGAAGTCAGCAAGGCATGCGCATCTTACCATTAGACGGAGTTGCGTGCATCGGTTGAGTTGAATCACTGGTCGGCCATCGCATGTGCCATGCATAGTAAAAGAGGTGTGAGCAAGGTCGATATAAAATCGATGCGTGCTTAAAGCTGGCGCGCTCATTTGAACGATGCTGTCTTATGCTCTATTCATTTTTATTCTCTTTCTATTTTTGATGTTTTTAGGCTTAAAATTGTCAAAATTTTTGCAGATTTTTGAGACCTTTCCTCCCTCCTTAGACTTTACGTTGTCTTCAATGTAAGGAAATGGTAGGATGGTTGTTTTGTTCTGTTTTTGTTAATTTTTGTGACGTTTGTATTTGGTTTCTTCGCCTTTTCCATCTTGTAATCATTATTGAGTAGCAAAAATATAGTTTTCTTGCTATGATAATGATTATTATCAATAAAAGTAGCTGAAAGAAGAGTATGAAACCATCTTTAATTGTAGTAATATATATTTTTTTTTTTAGCGTTTAAAATCCAACTCAGAACAGGTATTTCCATCTGTAATCAGATATATTTTTAACTGGTGTTATTTTATTTATGTATTTTGATATGGAATTATTATTTATTTATTTATAAAGTTGAAATTTATTTAGCAGTTAATTATTAATAATTAGTATATTATATTTTGTTAATTAGGTTTAAATATGGGTTTATTTTCTTTTTATTATTATTATTGTATTTATTTAATTTTGTTTGATTAATTATGGATTTTTATAAAATAAAAGAGGAAAGAAGAAGGCAACCACCATTCCTCTTCCTTCTTTTCTTTCGTCTTTTATATGTAATTATTATTTATTTATTTATTTATTTTATATATAATTATATGTTTTTTGTTTAAAATAAAGAGGAAAGAAGAAGGCAACCACCATTCCTCTTCCTTCTTTTCTTTCGTCTTTTATGTATATTTATTTATTGTTTTGTTTATTGCTCAAGTATAATTTTATATATTTTATGTACATACATATAATATTATTATATTGTATAATTTATGTAATATAATTAATCATTTGTATGTATAATAGGTTTTTAAAATATTTTTAGTGGTTTATCGATTAATTATGAAATGATCTCTCATTAACAGTTTATGTGTTTTATTTATTTATTTATTTTTTTTAATTGTATAATGTGCATGTAATTATTATCTATTTATATTGTTTTTTAACTGTTAATGAGAATCATTTAGTGATTTAGTCCCATGGTATTGTGGGTGCTGGTAAATTCCAGAATTCGTCTAAATCGTCGGATGTATTTGTTATTAAATTGTCTCTTTTTATTATTTTTTTGTTTCCTATTACGCTAAAACAATGTTCTTTTGTGTGTCCCCTTTTATAACTATATTCACAGCAGTTTTCCCATTTGAAAAGTTTTAGTTTTAATGATAATGGTTCTTCTTGGGACATCACGTAAATTTTGTGTTTTAGATTTTTTTGGTCTTTCTTCTTCGCTCAAGAAGTATGTGTTATTTAATTCTTTTAGAATTATCTTGGCTGCGGAATGTTCTGATTCTCTGATTTTTCTGCACCTGTTTCCAGTTGCAATGAATACATTATTGTTCTTATTGCCTGTTACTGTACACTTCACTTGCCACAACCTATTTAAATCGGGGCCTGTGGTTTTGTCGATCATGTAAAGAGGTTTGTCTAGGTTATATTCTGCTGTTAGTTCTTCGAGTATTCCTTTTGGGTATGAAATTTCGTCTATGTTTCCTTTTGGAAACGTGAAAGCTGGTAGCAATTCTTCTTGTAGTGGTGGAAAGAAAATTATGGATTCTGACATCTAAAATTTAAAACTATGTTATTATTAAGATTTAAGAGTAGTTATGATTTTTTTAGCGCCCTAAGTCGATCACTGTTCTCCACTTTTTCTCACCAGTTTTATCAATCTTTTTTGGAATTATAAGCAATGGTGAATTATATGGAGAACAGGAAGGTCCTATGGCTCCTTCTGATTTCATTCTATCGATGACCTTATCAATTTCTTCTTTTTGGGAGGGTAAAAATCTGTATTGTTTAGTATGTATTGGTGTTTCGTCTTTTGGAAGAATTCTATGTTTGAAATGTCTTATTAATTGATCCACTGTTCTGAAAAACTTAACGTGAATATTCCCTCTGGCATTATCCTCTAGTTCAGCAAGAATAAATTTCAAATACTGATATTCGCAATGTTTCAGAACAATAGATTCGACATTCAAAACATCCTTAACAAAGTCATTCACTGATGTATTATGACAGTAATAAAAAGGAACACTTACTCTGTTTTGTTTTAACGCAAAACATTCTGTTACAGAATTTATCATAGTGTCATAAAGGGATCTATTTATGGTGATTGTGAAGGAAACTCTACTTGCTCCTTCCGTATCATCGTCATCATTACCCTTTTGATGTTTATCCTTACAAGTCATTTTGATGTTAATTTAAAATAGTTCGTTTATAATATCAAATGAAAAAGGGAGTCCTAAAACTCCAATAATATTTGAATTGTCGTTACAATTTATTGTTTGAAATTCTACTGCCGTATAATAATTAGGAACTGTTGTCTTTAATTATAAAAGTTTTGTATTGAATTGAAAATAGTGTAATTGTTTCTGTGAATTGTATTAAAGAATAAGACAATGATTTTCTTTAAAGTTAAAATTCGCCGATCAGCGTAAAAGTAACTCTAAAGTAAGCCTTAAACTTAATAAAATTTGCAAAGTTCTTAATTTTAACAAATTCGCCGATCAGCGTAAGATGATAAAATCAAGGACTTGAGTGATTAATAAAGATAATTGTCCTAATAACAAAATCGCCGATCAGCGTAAAATGCCATTAGTAAAATCGAAATTCGCCGAACAGCGTAAGAACGATTTTATACAATTTGTTCTTTATTAAGAGAAGTGTGTATTTGTTTATTAATAAAATATAATAATTTTCTTTGAAAAATGATTTTATATTAAAATGTTGTCAGAGTGTCAGTTAAGTTTTCTTTATTCTAAGTGTTGTAAGTCTTTAACTTGCACCCAGTGTAAGGAAAGAATAGTGTTTAGTACAACTCTAATCTGCGAGCAGACTATCAATTCTAAGTGTTAAAACTAACAACTTGCACAATAACCGAGTACAACGCGGACTGAATTGCCGGTTAGAGAAAGAATAATTTGAAAATTAACTGATTTATACTCCTAATAATCTGTAAGATTCAATAAAATAAAATTCTCTTTTTTTTTTTATTTAATACTTTATAATAGGAATTATTATGATTGTTTAACAAAAGTGACGAATCCCACCGCTGCCACCAAATCAGCTGTTACATCCCGAGCGGAAGGCGAGTTTATTAGGTTAGGTTAAAGAATTTTGGAGGAATGGTAGGTAGTTACAGATTAGTCGTAGATTTAAGGTTATAGCGCTGGTCGGTATAAGTTTGGTTTTTAAGATGTTGTTTCAATTGAATGAAACTAGAAAGTTTGTTTTGTTACACTTATGTAACGTTCACAACTTTGAGATTTTTGCGTTTTGTTTCAAGAGTTAATACCGCTTCTAAGTGTTACTTTTCGTCACTTGCACCTATTACGGAAAGAAACTTGTTTCTAAGTGTGAGAAAAGCAACTTGCACAATAATCGAGTACAATTCTATCTGCAATTGCCGATTAAAGAAAGAATTAGTGAAAAACTGCAATTAATGAGACTTGTCACGCAAAATACGACAGTTAATATATTGAAATTATATATTCTAAGTGTCAAATTGCCTTTCTTGCACCCCTTAGGGAAAGAAACTTGTTTCTAAGTGAAAAACAAAGGAGACTTGCACAATAATCGAGTACAATTCTATCCGCAATTGCCGATTAAAGAAAGAATAATACAAATTCGTATAAAACTGAAGGGTCGCTCTACAATGACTATTGGTCTATAAAACCGCACCGGAACATTTGACAATTTTTGTTGAAAGTATTTGGCTTATATACTAATGAATTATTAAAAAGTGGGAGAATTTATAGACAATTATGGGGGTAAAAGGTGTCATTTCCTAAGAATAATGCTTATTCCTTATAAATCTATTTATAATCAAGCTTCGAAGAAAGAATCACATCCATCGACAGTGGGTCAGTACTTTTACCCCATATATGGAAAAGTGAAGCTCGAGTTACAGGCAGTGATTCCTAGAACTTGGGTTGCGCAAGTAGGTCACAGCATGCGAGTTCGAGCTTACATGACGCAATGTCGATGCAACGCATTCTTTCCTATTTTGGTCAAGTTTTACCTCTTATATGGAAAGAGTGATGCTCGGGTTACATGCCATGATTCCTGGAACTCGGATTGCGCAATTAGGTCATAGCGAGCGAGTTCGAGCTTACATGACGCAATGTCGATGTAACGCATTCTTCTCTATTTTTATCAATTCTTTTTACCTCTTGCTTTGTTTTTCTCTATTTTAAAATTGAGACAATACAGCGAGTATAATGTTTCAATTTTACTTATATCTCAAATTCGGATTCTCAAGTCTTTTAACACGCGTATTATGTATCAAAATAAGATAATTGCATTCCTTTAGCTTTTTGTTACATTGCAGATACACAAAACATATTCTTTACAATCTTATCAAAAACAGAAATGTATCTGGGATGTAACATCCTTTAGAAGTGGACACTGCCATCAGCCGAGTACTTCCACGAGAGTAAGATTTTTGGGTTCGAGAGTTTTGTGACGAAGTATGAGATTTTTCTGCGCTGTTTGTTTCTGTTGCTTTGAGAACCCACACCTTCCGTTGTAAGAATGATTGGACATCACTGAATGATGGAATCCTATACTCACCGCGAAGTTCGTGCTCCCAATCACGTCGAGTTCGAGAGTCCATACCGCGAGCAGCAAGAAAAACAAACCAATCGTTCCAATGCTCAACAGGACGGTCGAGATGTCGTAATGATTCTCTCTTCTGATTGATTGTGTCAATCAGAGTTTGGAGGTCAGCCGCGCTCTCCTTTTTTAACTCATTGATGGAAAGAAGTGTCAATAAGTTTTCTTGAAAAAGGATTTGCATATAATCGGGCACGTTCGTCATGAATGTGGATAAAGGCTCCTAGTACTGCGGATTCTGTGTGCTCATAGATAGTTTCTGTGAAATAAGGGTCTCCTGCAAGTTGTAAGAATGATTGGACATCACTGAATGTTGGAATCCTATCCTCACCGCGAAGTTCGTGCTCCCAATCACGTCGAGTCCGAGAGTATTCTTTCAACTGTGAAAGTGAGTAGTGCGGTGACCCCCTCTCGGCGTTCTTGTGCTGTCGTCATTAAATTTATTGTTGTCGTTTCTTCATTACAAAATATGTAAGTGTTTAATCAGATAATAAAAGGTTAATTGTAATTTCCCGAGTTTTTTAGTTATTTATTAATCCTAGCCCACTTTCTTTAATAATTATTTATCGTTTGTTATATTATCAAACATTTTTGGTCCTTCGAGACGGATAAAGAAATTCGAGATCAGATCTACTTGTACCAGGAAATTTACATGTGAGTTTCTTTTCTCTCCTCTCAGAATAGCAAATTTAGTCGAACGTGAAATAGACAAATAACCCGTCGCGAACTTGAAATTTTGCGTCCGATCGCTTCTAATCAATATAGGAAATACGTGTCGATGCGATTGCTAATTTCTTCCTTTTAGTGTAAGCAATACTGAAATGTGGTTTGTTCAAGCGGAAGCTGTGTTTGATAGACATGGTATTGAAATGGAATTAGCAAGAGTTCAAATTATAGTTGCTCAAGTAGACTCGGAATCACTTCGTTGCGTGCGACACATCATCATGACAAATCCAAAACCAGAAAACGTGTAAACCCAAATAAAAAACGAATTAATATCTCATTTCGCAATTTCTAAAGAATTTCGAGCTTTGCAAATGATCCGAGGAGACGTTATAATTACTGGAAAACCGTCACAAATGCTAAGTAGATTTAGAAGTTTACATACAGGCGATCGATAAAGTTGAAGTTTTAGCGGCTAAGGTAGCTTCTATATAAGCAGAATTCGAAACATCAACAAACTGCAAATCTCGCGATTCTAAACGTAATGATAAAGAAAATATCAGCAATTATAATGATAATTCTAACAATAATTATATAAATCGTGTCAGAGGTTGCAATCGTCCATACATTCACGGATACAATAAGTATAGGGGACGTTCACGTGGCAGAGGTTATCGAGGTAACAATTACAGAAGAGGATTTAATCGACGTCACCGACACCGATCGATATCGGAATCTCGTTGTTCAAATTCAAACAAAAATTATTGTAATCATAATAGGTCGGGAAATTAATGTGCCGTCAATGCATTGGGACGAGCTTTGTCTCTAGACAGATTTCACCGGCACAAAAAAAAAATTCGAGTGCGAAGACTGACACATGGTAGGTTCTCTTCTATGGGGTGTATCTAAAGAGAAAAAGTAGTCGGACCAAAAGTTTAGTGCTGGTATTTTTTACACGCCTAGAAAGGTGAAGTCTATGAAAGTGATTTGCATGATTTGATATTTACCTAATACTTATGTTTTGTGACAATGTGGATTGCCACAAGAATCACAAGTTTATTTTGTTTATTAGTTATGGGGCAATTCTCTCCCTAATGACATCCCTGAGACAATTTAGTCCTAACCTCCGCGCAGGTCTAATGTTGATTTGAATTTCATTGAAATTGAAAAGTAATTAGTTAATTATTTATCGATATTCGAAAGAAATTTTATTTATGTTTTATTTGCAAAGTATTGAGGTTAAATTTTAGTTTAATAATTACTTTTCGTTTTTCGATACAAATACGGTTTAAATTAAAAGAGAGAGATGATTTCTAAAGTACTATTTTCTAGCGGCGTATTACGTAAAGGCGTGCAGCGCCTTACGCCACAAGAGCGACGAAGAGAGAGCGAGAAAAAGCATGAATGAGACAAAGACAGACGATCAAGCACATGTTCGTTGAACAAGAAAAAAGCCGGCGTCACTTAGAGAGTTAACGTTTGGGTCGTTGGATAGAGAACATTGTTTTAGTGAAAGAAATTGTGTAAAACCGAGAATTTGAGAGAGAATATAGTGTGAAAGATAGACTATTGTAGGAAATAAGTGTCGGGCGAAGAGCAACGTTCGATTAATGAGTTTAAGTTGAGTTAAAAATAATTATAGAGTGAATAAAATCAAGGACTGGTCGAGTGCGAGAAAATAAATTGTGATCATCGACGCCGTTCAACCAGCGTATTTTGGTGATTGACAACGAGGCATTGTACTTCGCCAGTCTCTGAGAAGAAGAGTGTGTCGAATTCATAATTTATAAAGATTTGAGAAATCGGTGAGTCGAATATTGTTCTTTAATAAATATTGTAAATCTTATATAAAAATTGCTGTCTCAGTGGAATCTTCCTATAACCCCCCCCCCTTCCTTGAATCAAGAGAGTCTCATGAGGGAATTATAATTGCTTGGGGTAAAATTTACTTTGTTATTTTTGTATTAAATTAAAATAACTGGCGCTCAACTGAGCAAATTTATTGGTATTCTATCGAGAAGTTTAGAGAGTTAGTCCGACTTTTAAATAAATTTAATAGTGTCCCTTTATTGTATTTGCTGACAACTTTGATTAGCTGGTTGAATCATAACCCTCGGTCAAATTGAAGCGATTCAGGCATTTTAAATATTGGAGTTAGCGTGTTTAATTTGAAGTGGTAATTATTCCAATTTATTGGGTCATAATAAATTGGCGCCCAACGTGGGGCCCACCAGCGTTCTACCACTGAGACATAATAGCAATTTATGTTATTTAATTGATTATTTCTTACACTGTGTACTATTTGAATTTTTTTTTGTGTAATATTGGTGTTATTATATTGTTGTTTTTGAACTAATAATTATTGTATAACTCTGAAACGTGCACGTTTTTCCCCACGTGCAAAAATTCTTGAAAATTTGATTTTTTTTACGTAAATTTATTAATGATCAAGGTTATTGAATTTAATTAATGTTATTATTAATGTGAATTATCAAAAATTTCGCATTTTATCAGAAATTTCTGAAAGAAAATTCAGTCACATGTTGAAATTTTTACCAGCGTATTTCCGGTAGACAATTTCTCTTCTGTGAAGACGATGACTAGTGCGCACGCGCAACGAGCAGTTCATCGTTCCTGAGTTTCTTAAAATTCAATTTCCGTTTCGAAATTGAAATTCGAATTATTATACTTGATTAAAAAAAAATTTTTTGTGAACAAATTTTCAATTAAATTTAAAAATGGAGAACTATACGGAACGTGTGTTGGATTTGTTTAGTTTTGATCAAGCTGAAGCAGCTTGGAGTGTAATTCGTGTTTTACCCCCGGGACAAGTTGTTAGAAGTTTAGATCGACACAAAGCCAGCGTCGACGGAACGCTTCAGGTTTTACGCGAACGTCTATTCCGCGCGGAAATGAAACTCGAATTACCCGAAGAAACAGATATTCCGTGGGACGCAGTAATTGATGCTGCTGATTCACAAACGACATTTGTTTGTGAAGCTTTTCCAGCGGTACACGAAGAAATGGTGTCTAACGTCACTTTGCGTAAAAACAATAAAGGGGGGCGGAATTTAAAAGGACAGGGAGAAAATCTCGAGCAATTTGACAATAGTGCGGGAATTGAAAGTGATATTACGGTAATACCGACTCACTCGAGTAACTTTGAAAACCCAAACACTAGTTCAAGTCGTTCAAACCTTCCCTCAGTGATAACCTCCACCCCAAATTTAACATCAGTGAGCGTTGTGACAACCTCGATCACTTCAACAACCTCCCACCTTACCAGCGCAACAGTTAATACAACTGCCTCATCGGTTTTCCAAATTTCCCCCATCGTGGCCCTTAAAATGGCTAAATTACAACAATTTAGTCAATGGCTCAACGATCCTGAGTATTATCGATATCTAGAATGGAAAAATGAACAGCGTTTAGCACAATCTAGTTTTGTCAACGATGTGCCTTCCAGACCCGTAGATATTCAACATCAAAATTTGTACGCAGACTCAGGACAGCGGAGAAGTGGGGAGAACCAGCGTCAAGTCAAGACGGAAAGTTCCGAGACAAGACGCACGTCAAAACATGATGGAAAGGCACCGGTAAGCGGGAGAGTAGGAACAAATGCGGTGACAAAGGAGAGGGGAAATTCCCCTTACGCATTTTCGTCTTCATCCGAACGAGACGTGGAATCAGACTCACATTACAGCAATAATCATCGAGATCGAACATTAGTATTAAATAGGCGGTCTAAAATTATTAAAAATTTAAAAGATTGGGAAATAAAATTTTCCGGAATTGGAAAACAAGATCCTGAAGAATTTTTAAATAGAATTGAAGACTGCCAGCTTTCTACAGATGTCACAGACGAAGAATTGCTAAAAGCAATACCTAGCGTATTGCACCAAAATGCAAGCAGCTGGTACCGCACCATTCGCGACGAAATTGTAACCTGGAAGGAATTTCGAGAAGCTTTTCAACACGAATTTTCCAGCGTGACGGATGATTTAGAGATTATGGAGGAATTGAGGAGTCGCACCCAAGCAAAAGGAGAGAAGATCACCACTTACTTGACAAATCTCAAAATAATAATGGGACATCTAAAGAAAAGTCTTCCTTGGGACTTGCAGTATAGGATTGCATACAATGGTTTAACCCCAGAGTACCGGCGTATGCTAGTAAATTCAAAAGCTAATTTCTTGTCAACCATGGAAAGAATTCTGCGAGAATTCGAACGAGCCAAGGATGCCGATCAACGTTACACCCCCCACCCTCGAGAGATAAGATGAAGTTTCCTGCAGCAGCAGCTACAGTAGAACGCAAAATTGTAAAAATTGAAGCCTTAAAGGCAAAAGAGGAAACTGATTCCAGCTCAAGTGAGTCTATCGGCAATCGGGGCAATAGGGAGGGTAAAACAAAGAAAAGGGGAAAAAGAAAGAACAAAGGAAAAAGCAAACAACTAGCGTCAATTAAAACATCTGCACCGGGCAACGATGGAAAACAAGTCAACGTAACACTGTTACCACCTGCAAGCCCAGCGCCTCAACCTCCGAAGTATGCATCGATGGTAGCAAGAGGGACGTCACCGCCCTTGAACAAAGGGCAAAGTCATTCACCAATTTCAAACCATTCTCAAGTGTCTCCAACCAATGGAGGTTTTGTCGGGGCATGTTTCCACTGCCAAGGAGTTGGACACAAAGCGTCAGAGTGTCAATTCCGTGTCTGTCATATGTGTCAAGGACAAGGACACTACGCTAATCGTTGTCCTTTAAAACAGAGGTGCCAAGTTTGCGGAACGCAAGGTGCGGTGTTCGCAAATTGTCCCAACTGTGTATTGATTAGACAATACCAATCGGCCCTGGGAAACGAACGAGCGGGGGGACAGAAAAGTTCTGCTCCCCCCTCCCCACCAACAACACCAACGTGGACACAACAAGCTTGAGAAAGTTTGAGAATTTATCGTTGAATATGTGTGTAAAATCCGTGTGTGACCAGAGTGAGGGGGACTCACTCCCAGCTGACGTTAGAGTAGGAGAATCAGTTACCACCACATGTGAATAGAGTGGAGGGGATCCACTCTTTGCCTCAAGAAAAGGGAAATTTTTCCAGGGCAAATCATCGAGTCAGTTAGGCTCACTACCAGCGAAAGAAGTTAGAAGAGAGAAAAGTAGAACCAGTGAGATAGACTTACTTGGTGTATACTTGGTGGTAAACCAGACGAGAAGCTGCAGACTAGTGGGGAACTAGTCAGAACAAATGATAGCAAGGGAGCTATCAAGAAATTGAAACAAGTGAAATTTTCAAGTGGTAGTAAAATTCATTGTGAAGAATTATCTGGTAAAACTCGCAATATTTTAGAAAATTCAGAAAATATTAACCAGCGATGGGGTGAAAAATTCTTTTTACCCGAACAAGTACCAGATAAGTTGTGTGATTCTGTTCCTTTGACTGACACATCCTTCATTTTGGAAAATGAATACGATGATGTAGCCAAAGAGGGGGGGGGGAAGTTGCAAAGGGTGCAGCTAACTCCACCGCCAATTTGAATAATGACGACGAAGTGATAGATGGCACACGCACTAAGAATAGATATTTTATTAAAATATTTGTTGCTGATCAACCTTACCTAGCGTTATTTGATCCTGGAGCAATGATTTCAGTAGTTGGGCCAAAACTTGCGGAAAAATTCAAATCGAGACTTGAATCAACAACAACAATGATCCAAAGTGCTATCGGCGGGTCAACAAATACTCTCGGGAAATTGAGATTATGGTTAACTGTGGATGATGTTTCCCAATCAATTGAATTAAGGGCCATCAGTTCCCTAACTCAAGACCTGATTTTAGGAGTTGATTTTTGCCGAGCCCTTGATATGGACGTGCAGTTAGGCAAAGGACTTTAGCGAATCAACGGCAAAGAATGGCACCGATTTGCCGAAAGTTTAAACGACAAGGATGAAGCTACGATCTTCGCGGAATGCGCAGGGATTTCAGTGATGACTGATGACCAGCGTGAAAAAGTTCAATCATTGGTGCAAGAGTGGGTACTTCAACCGACTGAAGAACATGGGATGACAACACTCTCGGAACATCACATATCAGTTATAGATTCAACACCAATCAAGCATCGTCCAAGAAGAATGGCTCCAGCGATTTTACTTTGGCTCGTCGAGGAGATAAAGAAACTTTTAAAAAAGGGTATTATAGAAAGATGTGCAAGCGACTATAGTAGTGCACCAGTTGTTGTGAAAAGTTCGAATGGAAAGTTGCGGTTATGCTTCGATTAAAGAGATGTGAATAAGATCACGATTGGTGATGCTTATCCAATACCTAGCGTAGACTCTATTTTGGATAAGCTTCGAAACGCGCGTTATATATCGAAAATAGATTTAAAATTGGCATACCATCAGATTCCGATGGCTCCTGAAATTAAAAAATATACTGCTTTCTCGATTCCGGGACTTGGATTGTTCCAATTCAAGAGGATGCCTTTTGGTCTTACCAACGCACCAAAAACTTTCCAGCGTTTGATCGATTCTATGTTTGGTCCTGAATACGAGCCGTACATCTTCGGATATTTAGATGACATTATTATCATCAGTGAAACGTTCGACGAACATATGAAATGGTTAAGATTAGTGTTGACCAAACTAGCGAGTGCAGGATTAGAAGTGAATCCGGACAAGTGCGAATTTGGATGCTCCAGCGTATCATACTTAGGATATGTCCTTGATCAGAACGGACTCAGGACTGATCCAGAGAAAATAGCACCAGTCCTTGAGTATCCAGAGCCTAAGAACATAAAACAATTACGCATTTTTTTTGGGATGGTCGGTTGGTACTCAAAATTCATCGAGAATGACAGCGAATTAAAAATTCCGTTGTTGAAGCTCCTGAAAAAGAACCAGCCGTGGCAGTGGAATAATGAGCAACAAGCATCATTTGAACAACTGAAGACTGCTCTGACGCAAGCACCCGTCTTGGCACGACCAGATTTCAACAAACCCTTCTCTGTGCAATGTGATGCTAGTAATGTAGCGATCGGTGCAGTGTTGACACAAAAGAACGAATCAGGTGAACATCCGATTGCATACATACGTTAGCAGAGTGCTGACCGACGCTGAGTAAAATTACAGCGTAACAGAAAAGGAATGCCTAGCGTTAATTTGGAGTGTAAAGGAAAAATTTCGACCGTATCTCGAGGGATCTCGCTTTATTGCTGTCACTGATCACAGTGCATTGCGGTGGCTTAATAATTTAAAAGTTCCCACAGGACGTCTTGCTCGTTGGCCCCTGGAGCTCCAACAATGGGATTTTGAGGTGATTCATAAGAAGGGTTCTCAACATCAAGTTCCAGATGCCTTGTCACGGATCCATGAATCAGAAGAGCCACAATTAGCGGCGTTTGAAAGTGTTGAAGATCAGTGGTATACCAAGCGCCGTGAGTTAGTTCGAAATTTTCCCCTGCGTTTTTCTGGTTGGAAAGTGGAAAATGAGTTATTGTATCGCTTCAGAAGTGATCCGCTCCTAATGCCAATTTTGAGTAACGAAGATGGCTGGAAACTTGTAGTTCCTTTAGAACACCGTGAGGATGTACTGAAAATCTCACATGCTGAAGTTTCTGCTGGTCATCTTGGAATGGAGAAGACCTACGATCGAATGGCTCGTGAATATTACTGGCCAGGAATTTGGCACGACGTTCATAATTACGTAACCGAATGTCCTGAGTGCCAATTCCATAAAGTATCACAGCAAGGGCCAACAGGATTAATGGGCGAGCGTATTGTTGAGAGGCCATGGTCTGTTGTAGCCGCCGATACGATGGAGTTCCCTGGAAGTAAATCTCAGAATAAACATCTTGTAGTGTTCCACGATTTATTTTCCCGTTGGGTCGAAATCAAGCCTCTGCGTTCGGCCAACGGGAAAGCAGTTGCAAAAGCGTTCGAGGAACTAGTGTTATTTCGCTGGGAAACACCAGAGTTTTTGCTTACAGACAATGGCAGAGAATTTGTGAATAAGGATTTAAAAGGAGTTCTGGATGAGTACGGAGTTAAACACATAACAACACCACCGTATCATCCACAGGCTAATCCGGTGGAAAGGTCAAATAGAACTCTCAAGACGATGATTTCAACATACCTTGGCGTGGATCACCGCAACTGGGACCAACACTTGCATGAATTGAGGCATGCGATGAACACAGCAACTCAATCAACAACCAAGATGTCCCCAGCGTTTTTGAATTACGGTCGCCACCCGAGACCTGTAAAAAGTTTAAGACGCACCGTAGAAAATCCGAAGGCCGTGAAGAGAATAGACCCTGAGATGTGGTCTGAGAGAATGAAGAGATTAGATGGACTTCGAGATATGGTAACAAGGATAATTGACCAGGAACGAAAGAAACAAGCGAAGTATTATAATCGAGGGCGTAAAACCGTCACGTTCAACATCGGAGACGAGGTACTCTGGAAAACTCATAAATTATCCAGCGGTGTCCGCAAATTTGCGACTAAATTAGCCCCAAAGTTTGAAGGTCCCTTTAAGATCGTGAAAATATTATCTCCTACGGTTTACGTGCTAAGTACGCCTGATAGTCGTCGTATCTCAAAGGTGCACGTTTCATAACTTAAACGTTATATTTCACCAAGAACATGTAATAATTAAATTTACTTTCTTGTGATTTGTTTCAGTTCCAGCGTTAAATTCCATTGTATACCAGCGTAATTATTTTGAGTTAACCAGCGTGAAATAGTTAGAGGAGTTTGTTTTAGAGTTCAATCAACGACTATGTCCGAGCCACAGAGAAAGACACCATTCTTGGGACGAGGTCGCGGATTTCGTGGACCAGCAGCAGATAACAGTGTCACCAAGAGGCCCGGCGATGATCACAGCACTGTTCCTGTGGATGAACCGGATGTTATTAGTTGAGAGGATATCCCAATTGCGGAACCGTCAACCCGCATCAAGGTCGGAAGGTACTCTCACGACACAGTGGCAGTATCTTCACGTGGCAGAGATGATAGGCACAAGGATCCGCAGATAGAACGTAAGTTAGGTGAGAGCGAGCAAGCATGGGAAAGCAGGTTGGCAGTTGAGGAACTCGAGAGATATTTTAAGGGTGAAATGCCAGTAACTTCTCGAGAAAAGGAGCGGTTGAAGGATGAACAGACCAAGGAGATACGGAAAATACGTAAAGATATTTTGTTCCTGGAGAACTACGTCACTCGAGAGAAAACTCCTTCACCAGAGCGTCCTATAACGCCACCAGGTCCGCCCACCGTACCTTCGCAGCCCACCACCGTCGAAATAGCTGGAATCGAAAGAGGCAGGAAGGCTCTGCCAATTATTCGCCGAGGAGTTATGTTCGGGGGGTTGAAGCCAATCCCCACGGACCCGAAAATCGACCCACCGCCTGGATCCTGCATAAGCTGTTGGAAAAAGGGACATGGCCACAACCAATGTCCTAACCCGCAATATGGATATTGCAGAAATTGCGGAAGAAGAGGAGTAACCATGACGGAATGCCCCCGCTGCGCTGAACGACACGCTCAGGACATGCTGAGGAAATATGGTCGAGAGAAATATCACGAGTATAGGTCAGAGAGAATAGAACGAGTCAGAGGAATCATGGCTAATTCTGGAAAGTTGCCTGTCAAGGAGAAGCTGAGAAGGGATGCAGGTGAATCGGCCAGCGTTCCTTCAACGTCAAACCAAGAGAAGGAAGTGGCCTTCCAACCAGCCGAGGTAGAGCCGATTCTTAAATCAAGTCCTATAAGTCGAGGTAGAGGAAGGGGCCGCCCTAAAGTCGAAGATAATAGGAAGCCAGGAGCGACCGGATTAAAAAAGACCAACAGGTCGAATGAAGAGGAACCAGTAGAAGTTATAGAGAATCCTGACATAGTATGGAACGCTCTACTACAAATGCCTACAGTGTCGATGAGTAGGCCTCAATATCCAATCGACTTCTCAGTTCCACCTCCGATGTGGATTGCCCCATCCTTCTCTACTCCACCACCGATGAGTGTACCAGCAGTACCACCAGCGACGAAATCCAATGATGAACCAATGACTGCAGCTGCCATGGACGAGACGGATAAATTCATTGAGCAAACAAGGGCAATGGCACAGGCTTTGGCTGGATTACCAGCAGAAGCCGTGACTCTTGCGATGAAGGAATTCTACGAGAATCGACGGAAGACAACCAGCGGTAAGAAACAGTAGAGACTATAAGTGAAGTGCAGTTTTGGGATAAAGACCCTATTAATATTAAGTTTAGTAAGATAAGAGACTTTTCTTTAGTTGTTTAGTTTAATTGTTTGGGTTATGGTTTGTTATAAGAATGTTGATGGGATTTTGATAATGAGTTTTCTTTTGTTTATTAATTTTTGTTTTTGGTTTTGCGTTAACATAAATGTCAACGAATAAAGAGGAAGGAATTGTGACAATGTGGATTGCCACAAGAATCACAAGTTTATTTTGTTTATTAGTTATGGGGCAATTCTTTCCCTAATGACATCCCTGAGACAATTTAGTCCTAACCTCCGCGCAGATCTAATGTTGATTTGAATTTCATTGAAATTGAAAAGTAATTAGTTAATTATTTATCGATATTCGAAAGAAATTTTATTTATGTTTTATTTGCAAAGTATTGAGGTTAAATTTTAGTTTAATAATTACTTTTCGTTTTTCGATACAAATACGGTTTAAATTAAAAGAGAGAGATGATTTCTAAAGTACTATTTTCTAGCGGCGTATTATGTAAAGGCGTGCAGCGCCTTACGCCACAAGAGCGACGAAGAGAGAGCGAGAAAAAGCATGACTGAGACAAAGACAGACGATCGAGCACATGTTCGTTGAACAAGAAAAAAGCCGGCGTCACTTAGAGAGTTAACGTTTGGGTCGTTGGATAGAAAACATTGTTTTAGTGAAAGAAATTGTGTAAAACCGAGAATTTGAGAGAGAATATAGTGTGAAAGATAGACTATTGTAGGAAATAAGTGTTGGACGAAGAGCAACGTTCGATTAATGAGTTTAAGTTGAGTTAAAAATAATTATAGAGTGAATAAAATCAAGGACTGGTCGAGTGCGAGAAAATAAATTGTGATCATCGACGCCGTTCAACCAGCGTATTTTGGTGATTGACAACGAGGCATTGTACTTCGCCAGTCTCTGAGAAGAAGAGTGTGTCGAATTCATAATTTAT
Organism: Leptopilina drosophilae; assembly: GCA_032873175.1. Taxonomy (NCBI): domain Eukaryota; kingdom Metazoa; phylum Arthropoda; class Insecta; order Hymenoptera; family Figitidae; genus Leptopilina; species Leptopilina drosophilae. The sequence goes on along the minus strand of CM065481.1, from coordinate 46,555,382 downwards.
AAAGATTTGAGAAATCGGTGAGTCGAATATTGTTCTTTAATAAATATTGTAAATCTTATATAAAAATTGCTGTCTCAGTGGAATCTTCCTATAACCCCCCCCCTTCCTTGAATCAAGAGAGTCTCATGAGGGAATTATAATTGCTTGGGGTAAAATTTACTTTGTTATTTTTGTATTAAATTAAAATAACTGGCGCTCAACTGAGCAAATTTATTGGTATTCTATCGAGAAGTTTAGAGAGTTAGTCCGACTTTTAAATAAATTTAATAGTGTCCCTTTATTGTATTTGCTGACAACTTTGATTAGCTGGTTGAATCATAACCCTCGGTCAAATTGAAGCGATTCAGGCCTTTTAAATATTGGAGTTAGCGTGTTTAATTTGAAGTGGTAATTATTCCAATTTATTGGGTCACAGTTTTAAGCAGACTTTTCGCATATTTTTATTATTGATTTCACTTCAGAGACTCTAATTACATAAAAATTGAATACATAAAGGATGTTTAAGATGGCGGACTTAAAATAGCGGGGTTAAAAGAAATTGCTCTTATTTCCTTGAAAATAATTGCTCTGGGGTTTTCGGGGTCGCTAATTATGAATTCGAAGTCGGTTATTAAAAAATCAAAATGGCGGATCCAATATGGCGGACAAAAAATTAATCAGATCCACTTGAAAATCGTTTCTTTTGGGTTTTCGGGGTAACTGAAAATGAATATGATGTCAGTTTTCAAAAATTCTAAATGTAAAATTTACATTACTGTTCACAAAAAAGGGCTCGTTCTTTCGAGGTACGGCCCTTGGCGTCCTTTTTTCTTGAGACGCGCTAGAGTGGGGGACGGTATGCTCGTCTCGTTCGATCTCAAGTTTTAGTATTGCTGCACCTTTGTAGAAGTAACAGCGTCGTAAGTACTACGAAGTTCATTTATGTTAATTGTTCCTCTTATTCTTAAGTATTGTTAATTTAAATAAAGTTGAGTCAATTACAAAGTGTTATTCAGTTTCCTTTCATCAAATTTCGAATTAATCAACAACATTTTGCTGAGCGACTCAGCATTGCCATACCCCCACTACAGAAGTTTTATCTCCTGTTTCTAGCCTTCTTGGTTACAATAATTTATTAATCCTGACATTAATTTTACATAATCTCTCCCTTTCAAAAGATCTAGTTTTAAATCAATTAGTTTTTCTCGAATTATGAACAATATATCATTCTGTAGTGACGTCATCTTCTTTAGCGTTAATACAATTTATTTCACGAATCACTTCACAAATTTGTTTTGATAAATGTCTCAAATTAAAAGTAATAATATCGACAAAGAAGATGTTTGTTTCAAAATGTGATGAATAAATTTTTTTGTTTTAAGTCTTAACAATAATTTTTTATAATTTTTCTTAACAAAAATTTCAACATCTTTTTCACTTGACACATTTGTATTATACAAAATTTCAGCAATACATTCTACAATTAAACGATACTTTCTTTTCAAACGTAAAGAAGATAATTTTCTTAATCGATAATCAACACAAAAAATAAGACTTTCCAAAATTTTAAAAGACTTTATGATGAATGGGTAGTAAGATTTTTACTTTCTATCCTCCAGTGATAATGCATCATCTTCATACAAAATTCCAAATCGTAGATTAAAATTTTTCCCCTTTTATTTCATGAGGAGTTTCTTTACCTTTAAAATATCATTCAATAATACTGATATATTTCTTAAAAAATTCCAATCCTGAATACCAAGTGAAATATTACATTTTTAGATGACTTGACACTAATTAAACAACACTGATGAACGTTCCTTTAGATGAAAATTCTGCTCCTATTGAAACTTGTTTTGTATAGGATGAATTTAAATTAAATAAACTTTATAAAATCAGATGATTGTTTGGCACATAAGTCATTTATCTTCTCCTTTTTTCACAGCTCGATGAATTTAATAAAATTATGCTGTCCTCTTAAATATTAAAGATCAAATTTTTTTTCGCAGATAATTCTTTTATATGCGGCAATAAAGTTTCGTCCTCATTTATTACATTCGTAATTCTTTTAGGCAAGAAAACTTAAAACTGTTTTTCAATTTCAGCAACAACCCTGAGTCCGAACCTGGTATTCACAGTCTTTATATGTGACACTTGAAGCAACTAATTTATATTTAATTCACTTAATCATTTGTTGAAAAAAAGTTGTTTCCTTTGCCCGCATTATTTAATTTAGCAAAACTTATTTTTCACTAATACTTAATTTTCCAAAATCTTTTATTAAATAATGGTCAGTTTTGCAGAAATTCAATGGATTCTTTTGCTTCTCGAATGTCTTTTAACAATTTGTTTAATCGACACTGCAACTCAATTCTCTTTGCACTTTCTAACATGTAGATTGTTTTTATAAAAAATTTAAAGTCTGATTAAACACCGAGGTAAAAATGCTTTCTTTTTTACCAAAAAAATTATTCATAAAAATTCTAATATAATGAGTAAATAAAAAAGAAATCTAATTATAATTAGATGTAGTTTTTTAGTTTCGACTTGTGGCTGAATATATCATATGTTAGGTGTAAGTAATAGTTTCCTATCAAGTCAATTTCATGAAAGTCATATTTATTATATAAGTTTTTCGATCCGCTCAACGCTGATCATCTTCAGTATTACTATGTTAATATGGTTATATATATATATATATATATATATATATATATATATATATATATATATATATATATATATATATATATATATATATATATATATGAGGCATTCCATGTCAAGTGATCCAGGTGGAGAAAAATTATTCTCCAATCGTAGCAAAACTTGGGGCTTTTGTAGTACTAATAGATAGAAATTTTTCGTGAAAATATTTTTTTACCTAGTCCAATATTTTCCGAGGGGGAGGGGGTTAAATTTTTGGGATTTTCAGTACAATGCTTATTTCAATAATTTTTTGCTCTTAAACTATTAAACATGAAAATTTGGAAAGGTACATTTTGGAAATGTTTTTTCATGCTCTTTCGATTGAACATAGGCATTTAAAAAAAAAATTTTTGGCCCAAAAAAACCAAAATTAAAAATAAATTTTATTTTTTTGGAAAAAGGGCAGCTTTTTTTTTTTTTAAACGAAAGCTGAGGTTTTTTCCTAAAAGGACATATAAATGAAAAAGTGGGACAAGAATGTTTAAACATTGAAAAAATGAATTTTCTCGTAAAAACCGGGTTTAGAGCGCTCCGATGAGTAGAAACCTCTGTTTTTCAATGTTTAAACATTCTTGTCCCACTTTTTCATTTATATGTCCTTTTAGGAAAAACATCAGCTTTCGTTTAAAAAAAAAAAAAAAAAAAGCTGCCCTTTTTCCAAAAAAATAAAATTTATTTTTAATTTTGGTTTTTTTTTGGGCCAAAAATTTTTATTTTTTTTAAATGCCTATTTTCAATCGAAAGAGCATGAAAAAACCTTTCCAAAATGTACCTTGCCAAATTTTCATGTTTAATAGTTTAAGAGTAAAAAATTATTGAAATTTGCATTACACCGTAAGACACCTGGGTCACTTGACATGGAATGCCTCTTATATATATATATATATATATATATATATATATATATATATATATATATATATATATATATATATATATATATATATATATATATATATATATATATATATATTACGATGATGACAAAACGAGGCTACAATGCAAAAAAAATCAAATATTTAAATAATCACCACAGGCATATTGCACGCTCAGACATTAAAAACATTAAAAACATTGAAAAGTCAGTCTTATTGTCAACATATAGACTGACTATATATATATAGACTGACTTTTCAATGGCGCACCCATTGCTGAGTGGGTTCTCTCAACTTCACACTATACCTCTTGTGGGCCCAGCGATCTATAACTATAATACTTGGTTGCTCATACAATTTCCTCAGTTCGCCGTCGAACGGACTCGGAGCATGCTCCGAGGCAGATCGACAGCAACTCTCTCTTCTATTTTCACCCTTTTACCTTTACGATCTAACGCGGAGGCTGAGGTACGACTCTCCCAAGGAATGAGATCTTCCTTTCTTACCTGGTGTAAGCCGGCGGTATCTGAGGTACAACTGAGGCTACTTGCTTGTACTTCCTAGACGGAGTTGTGCTCAAGACTCAGGTACAACTAGGCAGTAGTAACACCCTTCGCCTCTGCGTCTTTCCTTTGTCACCTATCATTGCTCTTGGTCTAAGCAAGGGTACATCCGTGTAAGACCAAGCTTGCATAAATACCGTGAGAATTTCAGTATATAGTCTCTTTCGATTTTGCCAAATCGACTTAGCATGCACGACCCTACTTATCATCCTTACTGTTGTTTAGAGGTAATTTCCAGAGTTTACCCCAGCGTTTAATGAGCGTCAGTCTCGGGTAGAAAATAATCATTTTGGGAAATGAACTTTATTTTCTTTTCATTCTATCTTAGGTAAGTTTAATATGATTTATACTGTTATTAGATAGATTAGGTGTTACTTGATTTCTGTTTGGTATTACTTTTGCATTATATCGAGTCATTTATTTTTCTACTTATATTGTTATTGTTCAGAATTTAAACAGTTTTTCTAAATTCCAAAAGATACATTCATCTAATTCAATATCCTTTTACGTTGATAACCCAATTTACACCAATTTTATCGTTCTCCAAAAATGTGGAGTTGCGCATATTCAAAAATTAGAAATCACTCACTTATTTCCGAGTTTTGCTCTCGAGAACATGTGCTGGCATAGTCTTTATACTTACGTTTTTCAATCCGAAATTAAATTAAAAGTCCTTCAATTTAACTTATTTAAAATTAAAATTATCTTTTCTAAAATTATAAATAATAATTAAAATATTGTATTTTTTGTTTAACAATTAAATAAATTACCAGTGTTTATTAATGTAGTGAAAACTTATTTAAGCAAAAAACCTACAAATCATTAAAATTAATTATGTTTAAAATTAAACTAAATCAACAACAATTACTAAGAAAATTCTTGAACATAATTAATGGTCCTTCGAACCGGATTTTTAAACGATTTTGTGCTTTTTACGATTTTACTTGAAAACGTGCTTCAATGAATGTAACCTGTGTTCAACAAATCTCAACACCAGTTCACTGTAAGGCAATTTAAATCATTCCAAGAAACTTAAGTATGATGCAATTATTATATTTTCCAAAGTATGAGTAAGTAATTACATCCTTTCTGTAATTCGCTATTTTGAACGAACAAATGCTTTATAATGTTTGCTTGCCTTGATTAGATTCGTTATTTTCAGATGCCATTTCAAACATTTGCAATTAATTTATTACGAGCATGAAAAATATCTTTACTCCTGCCTTTTTTCTGTCTTGCAAGTGTATCGCGCATCTTGGGGGGAATAGTAGAGTACCTTTAAGATGCGTGATGCACTCAAAGCTTTCAAGGCTTAGCTTAACTAAACTTCCTTTTTCAAATTCGTTATACTCGTTTTATTTTAATTTGTAAATTAAAACCGAAACTTAATAAAACTCTTTTTTTGGTACTACTTGACCTTGGAATCTGTTAACATAGACGATCTTGAGAAGCAAAAGGCTCTTGCAGTACGAATAAATAAGTGTTATAACGATATCTGACAATCTATTAGAGCAAAATAAAGTCCGGTTAATTATCTGCAAACTCGTCTTACCACTTTGGATGCATATTGGAGGGACTGCTATAATCTACATTGGAAAATCCTTGTTAACAATGAAACTGCGACATCTGAATATGTAACAAAATCACACTTTGAGATTATTGAGGAGGACTACACGGTAGCGAAAGCATCCATTTTGAGGGAAATTCAAAAATGAATAATACAACCTCCACCTGCTGCAGAAAATGTTGAAGTTTGAAATCAAGGTAATCACTCTTCTGATCATGTTTATAAACACTTACATGCTTTAACTTAACCCAAATTTTCAGGGAATCAATTAGAGTGGAAAATATTCAGAGATCTCTTTACTGCCATGGTAGATATACGGAAGCCTGGACAATGTTAGTAAAACTTTATGACAATAAAGGTATTCTTCTAGCAGCAAACATGCGAAAACTTCTTTCTTGCCGGCCAGCCTCCAAGAGATCCGTTGATGAGATTCTTCGTCTCTTGGATGCTACTAACGAATCAATTCGAGCTTTTACTAACATGGATCGCCCCGTTGAACTATGGGACGATTGGTTCGTTTATCTTCTAGTGCAAAAGCTTGATCCATGTACTAGAGAAGACTAGAAAACTTCTTTAAGGGACTCTGAAATATTTCGTGTTATGAAGAACTTTCCTCTTTTCTTGAAACTACTGTTAGAGCGTTAGAAGCCTCTTATCCGAGTCAAAATTCTTTCAGTAACACACCTAAACCTCAGGATGTGAAAGGCAAGAAATCAACTGTTTCAGTTAATGAGCAAGTTAAAAGCTTAAAACTTTGTTTCAATTGCCTCCGAGGCAATCATAAATTGGAAGAATGCCCTTCGCAGAAAAGATGCTTTGTCTGCAACTCACACCATCATACTTTCCTTCATGATGGTGTTCAAACGAAGCAATCTGCAAAAAATTCCAATCATGTACCAAGCACTTCTTTCTCGGAGCAGAGCAATAGTTATGCTTCATACCATTGCAATCATCTCTCTGAAAAACAAAACAGTCGTCCCAAGGGTATCTTTGCCACTACTTATGTTAAATTGAAATCTAACAAAGCGAATGGTCGCCTCTGAAATCGCAAAGCTCTTTGACCCATTAGGTTGCCTGTCACCGTTATTTCTCACAGCTAAAATACTTCTTCAAGATTGTTGGTTGGCTACGATTGATTGGGACGCAACTCTTCCTGAGAATCTTCAAATTAAGTGGAGTGATTTCCAAAACGAAATTCCTGAAAAAGGGGAGTTTACGTCGGACGGTTCCTTTCCGGTGAGGGATTCCCCGATTATTGTCCCCGCCGTCGATGAATTGTTAGTCGTTACACCCAAGGTGACAGTCGAGCCGGACCAAGGATTTTTTGGAAAAGACTCTCCGATCGTTCTCTCCGCCCTTGACGATTGTATTGATCTCACCACTTCCCCGTTACCCCCTAGTCCGCGGTCATCGTTCCACGTGCCGAAGCCGATTATAAAAATCCTTCCTGGACCCCCGCCAAAGAAGAGACGGGTACGGCGAGCGCTTTTCAAAACTCGTACACCGTCGCCTAGAAAGTTGATTGTTTGCGTGAGACAGCTCCTACGGAAAGGGAAAAAAATTCGCCCTCTCAAAAAGGCGAAGTGTAAAATCGCCTCCCAAGTTATTCTCACCCCAACCAAAGTCTATAACATGAAACTATTCAAGAAGGTGTAATGAAGAATTGGTTAAAGTGTCTAGTTGCTTTTGTCATACTCGTGCAGTTCTTATTTATTCGGTTTTTGTGGTTCCTAACAATTCGTGGTTGGTTGTGCTTCGTCGATGGCCAGTGTCGAAAAGTACGAGAATTGTCGAGACATTTAATTTAACAATATTAAAATAAATCTAAAACCACAATCTTTATTGTTAATGTATTATTGCTAAAATTTATTAAATTTAATTTTAACAACTAATTGTCTTAAAAGCTCATTCTGAGTCCTTACATGGAAGTCAGCAGCTCACCTTGAGTAGAGTCCTTCAAAATTTTTGGATCATCAGTGGAAAAACACTCATCAACAAAATCACTTGAGACTATGTTAAATGCGCTCGATTTCGTACCGTAACACCGACTAAACTCATGGGTCAGCTGCCAGTTAAAAGAATCACCGTAATGAAACATTTCACTTTTACTGGTCTCGACTATGCTGGTCCCATTAATGTCCTCCCCTTGAAAGGTCGAGGCATTAAATCAACTAAGGGTTATCTCTGCCTATTCGTCTGTCTTTCCACACGAGCAATTCAACTCGAATCAGTTTCTGATCTTGAAACAAAAACTTTCTTAGCTGCATTTAATCGATTCACTTCACGTCGTGGTCAGTGCGTCAAGGTCTTTAGTGATAATGCCCGAACTTTTGTTAGTGCTGAGAGAGAATTGAAGTCACTTTTCTCTGGTGCAAAAAGTATCTTTCTCAGAGTTGCCGAAGTACTCGCTACTCAAGAAACCACTTGGTCGTTTATTCCTCCACACTCCCCTCACTTCGGAGGAATTCGGGAGGCAGGAGTTAAGTCAGTTAAACACCTCCTGCGAAGAGTCATTGGTGAGACTCGACTTACCTTCGTACAATTGTCGACCGTTCTATGTCAAATTAAGGTGGTCTCAACTCTCGTCCCCTCTACCCTAACACTTCTGACGCTCAATCTGTTTCAGCAATTACGCCCGGACACATTTTAACAGGTGGACCTGTTGCTGCTATTAGTAATTATTACTCTCAATCAAGTGATGATTCAACCAAACCAACAATGGAAATTAGTAACAAAAATGAGAGATGAATTCTGGATGAGATGGTCACGAGAATATCTTCACCACCTGCAGCAAAGATCCAAATGGCTAGTGGAAACGAACGCAGTCAAAGTTGGAGATATAGTTTTAATCAAAGAAGACATCTTGCCACCTACTCAATGGTTGATAGGTCGAATCCATGAATTGCATCCAGGATCAAACGGGCTGGCGAGAGTTGCCTCCATCCACACAGCAAATTCATTTTACAAACTATCCTTTTCCAAATTAGCAATCCTTCCTGTACCAATTTCCAACGACGATGCTTAATGTAACAATATCTACGCCTTTTCTTTTGTTTTATTGTAAAATTTTCATTTTTTGGTACAATTCCCTTTTTATTTTTATTTTTGCGTTAATAAACGCAACCCGGGCAGAATGTTCAGAATTTAAACAGTTTTTCTTAATTCTAAAAGATACATTCATCCAATTCAATATCCCTTTACGTTGACAACCCAATTTATACTAATTTTATCGTTCTACAAAAAAGTGGAGTTGCGCATATTCAAAAATTAGAAATCACACTCACTTACTTTCGAGTTTTGCTCTCGAGAACATGTGCTCGCGTAGAGTTTTTATACTTACGTTTTTCAACCCAAAATTGAATTAAAAATCCTTCAATTTAACGTTATTTAAAAGTAAAATTATCTTTTCTAGAATTATAAATAATAATTAAAATATTGTATTTTTTGTTTACCAATTAAATAAATTACCAGTGTTTATTAAAGTGGTGAAAACTTATTTAAGCAAAAAACCTACAAATCATTAAAATTAATTAAGTTTAAAATTAAACTAAATCAACAACAATTACTAAGAAAATTCATTCATATTTCTTTGGTTCATTTTTAATTTATCTTCGCTAATTATTATTTTTGTATTAATTCTTTATTTGTTTTGAAAATATTTTCTTATGAAGGTTTAAAACTCAGCTTGGTTACTGACTTTACCTTTCCCATCGATATCACTAAATTGACTAACTAACTTACTTAAATTTTGTAATGTCGTTTTACAATTTTACTAATTTATTTGATAAAGATATTTTGAATTTAAACCTGGACTCCATCCGGCGAGCAAAACCTTTGGCATTAAAATACAAGATCATTACAAGCTAGCTGTGCCATTGGGACAATGTGTCACGGTTTGTCAGACCAAGGTCTGTGCGATATTAATTCCCGCCCAAATGTCCATACAAAGAGGAACGAAGGGCAAGAGAAGTAGTATGTTTGTGGTCAAACAGCCTTAGAGGCTCTGCAAAAGTATTGGGCGGACGTTGGGGTAGGAAGGCAAGCGAAGACTCTGTTGAGCTATCACTCAATAAGAGGCGAGCGAGCGATATTCTATAACTCGATAAGATCAGAGTTATAACCATGGTTCGTCTGCTTACTGGTCAAGGACTATTGAACTACAATCAGCATAAAATAGGTAGGCAAGTCTCACCTGTGTGCAGACTGTGTGGGGAGGGTGACGAAAATTCGACTCACATATTATCTGAATACCCAGCGTTAGCTAGGATCAGGTTATCTAGTTGGGGTCAGGTAATTATTGATCCTAAGTAGGTAAGCAACCTATTGACTGAAGCAGAGTCTACAATGAGACAAGGTGCGCATCGATGTTCATAGCTATAGATATACTAAAGTATGCTGTGGTATATCTATAGCTATGGACGTCGATGCGCACCTTCTCTCATTGGAGACTTTGCTTGAAGAGATACTGGACTTCTGGAGAAGAACAGGACTCTAAAGGGGTTGCTATTAACGACCGACCTGGAGTCTGGTAGAATGACTTCTCTAACCTAGGTGATTACTTTATTTTTTTTAGGTGAATACAGTTTGATCTCAGGTGTTTGGATTAGATAATACTTTTTGACATTTGTGCATACAAATTTCTATTAAAAAATTGAAAAAATCCATGCGTCACAAAATCAAGTCTTTGAGTCACGATGCTTAAATACGTGAAAATGCTACAAAATTTATTAAAAAATTGGACAAGTGCGGGGGGAAATAGTCACTTTTTGTTCATTTTTAGACAAAAATCTTGTTGTTTCCTTAACAACGCTATGACTATCACCTCCAATTACATTCTCTATATTTTTCCTGTAATCTACATGTGAAAATATGTATCTGTACCAAATTTGAGCTCTCTAGATCAAATAGTTTAGCCGCTAGGGGGGACACGATTTGGCTACACAAAAGTCTTACTAATAGGGTTCTGTCGGTACACCGAAGGTGTACGGAACCCTAAAAAACATAGAAAAATGCTTTAAAATGTAAAAAAGTTATTGATTCTTGTTTAAAATTACTTGATTAATTAATCCGTATTCAATAAACTAGTAAAAAAATTAAAATAATAGATAAAACATGTTTTTAAAGTTTGTCTGACAAATAACCTAATTTCGACGTTTTTATTAATTAATTACGAGAAGAGGGAATTATTGAATTAATTAAAAATCTCTCCGAATATAGAGTATTTCCGATAAAGTTTCAAATTTTCTTATCAGTTTTTCTGTTTTCACTTTAAATATATAAGAAATATTAAGTTGAAAGTACGCGATTTCCGAATTTTAGAAAACTATGCAACTTAATATCTCCGTTAAAAAAAATTTGGCACTTTCACAGTTATTAAATCGTACCAAAATCTACACACACCAACAAGTTTCGTTTTGGTCCCGAATCTAATTTAAGAGATACAAGTGTTTAAAAATTTCACTTTATTGCAGGTTAAAACTGTAAATTGTCTTCTAACTGAAGTTGGTTTTTTGAATTTGAACACCTTGATCGGTACATAATTACATAATTCTTATGAATATACAATTTTTAGAATTTATTTTTTAAAAGTTATGAACATTTTAAAAAGACTGTTACGTTACAAAAGTTTCATTTTCCGCGATGTTGACCATATATTAATTTACCAAAGTTAAAATTGGAAAAACTATACACAACAGAGAGCGTACAAATCTGCGGTAACATGTTTTAAGCGAATCTAATTATTTTTTTTTTAAAAATTGGCCGCCATGTTGAATCAGCCACGTTTAATTTTAAAAATTGGACTCCAGATTCATGACCCGCGACCCCAAAAAACCCCAAATAACAAGTTTCAAGCAAATTTAATGAGTTTATAAATAAATTTTCTGCTATATTGGATCCGCCATTTTGAATTTTGAAAATTGGATTCCATATTCGTTACCAGCGACCACAAAAACCCTCAAGTATCAAATTTCAAGCTTATCCAATGAGTTTTTGAAAATTTGTCGGCCATATTGGATCCGCCATTTTGAATTTTAAAAATTGGATTTTAGATTCATAATCAGCGACCCCAAAAACCCCCGAGCAACAAATTTCAAGCAAATTTAATGAGTTTAAAAAAAAAATGTCCGCCATATTGTATCCGCCATTTTGAAAAATGGACTTCAGATTCGTGATTAGCGACCCCTAAAACCCCAGAGTAACAAATTTCAAGCCGATTTAAAAACTTTTAACAATTTTGTACTTTCGAATCTAATTTTGAAAAAATTTTGAACTTCAAAGTCCATTTTTGAGCCGCCATTTTAATTTTTCAGTTTCTCTATAGTCCTATCTTCTAGGTTATATATCTATGTCACGTTATTTGTAACATTTGCAATGATTTTTACGCTATTTCATGGTAGAAAAAATTGATAATTAAACAAAAATAGGAAAAAAACAGACTTTTTTTATAAAAAAACATTAATAACTTTTTTGTTTATAAATTTTTAAAGTTTTTCTTAACGCCATTCGATAGAGCGTATATGAAAACATAAGAAATGTTGATTTGCTAATTTTTATATTGATTTTTAAGTAACGAAACAAGTCCTCAAACTTCATGGCAAAATTTTGTCCATTTGGGCGTTAAAGGGTTAACCCATTAACACAAAATCCAATATGAGGGCTATTCAATCGAATTTCAATTTTTGCTCTCTCTCTCTCTTTGTATATTATGTTCTATAATCAGCATTTGTAATTTTTTTTTACTTTTATGATAAAAACAACACGAGATTCCAATGCAATTTTTTCTATTTTTTGCATTTAATATAGTATTCTCTCCACAGTACAATTATTAATTTAACAATTAACCCTTTGACGTTTTTGCGATCATTAACATACGCATACACTTATATCAAGTTACTTCGTTTATCAATTGTTTTACATATTTTCATATGAAATTTCATTAAAATTTCCTAACGCATTTCACCTTTCTAATAAGTTTACGGGAGAAATGGATCTCTACGATATGCCATAATTATTAGATCTGTCATTTTGAATTTTAAAAAACTAACATCGGAATTGTCATCAGCAACCCCCAAAACCCCCGAGTGACAAGTGTCAAGCGAATCCAAAATTTTACAAAAAATGTCCGCCATATTGGATTCGCTATTTTAAATTTTGAATAATGACTGACATCGGAATTGTCATTAGCGACCCCGAAAACCCCCGAGTGACAAGTTTCAAGCGAATCAAATTTTTTTTAATGTTCGCCATACTGGATTCGCCCTAGTATACATTTAGAATCAAATTTGAAAATTTTTTGAATGTTAGTGTAAATTTTGATTTTTTTCTATAATACTTTTACTTTTGCAAAATTTTGATTTCGCCATCTTGAAATCAGAATTTCTCCATTTTATATTTTGAAAGTACAACTATTTTGCCCACCGATAACATACTTCAAAAAGGTTTAAAAAAATTTTAGATTGAAAACAATGTACTCATTTGGGCGTTAATGGGTTTAGTGTCCCAACTTAGAATTGAAAGTTTTTAAATCAGGATGATTTTTACAGTATCTTTAGTACTATGGTAGAGAACTTTACCTATAATATTTAAAGAAGTTTCATTAAAAATTGTAGAGGGGGAGAAGGTTAAAGTTTATGATTAGGTGTAAACAGTGGATTGTGTTATCAGCTGTAGCTAGAATACAGTAGAGTAAACAAAATTTTGACCTATATATGACGGTCCACGACAAAACGTGCCTTAGCTCCTTAATATGAATTCTACGGGAAACGTATTAGAAGCTAAACCTTTCTGATTGGTGCAAACTTTTAATTGCAATTTAGCCCCACCAATGTGTAATGACACATTGACATTCATTCGTGTAGCGCGAATCGTACGCATATGTATAACCAATGTAGTAGTAGAGGAAAGTGGAGGGGCTGCTTTTCTGATAAATAGGAGTAAACATACATCAAGTTCAAATTATGCTCATGTTTGAACATTAATAACAAAAAAATCTGTAAGTAAAAAACATTTTTAACTTTTGCACGTGAAAGAGGAACACAAAATCTAACGAGTGCTATTAATGACTCGAAATTAATTTTTTTGAGCTAACGCACGTTTTTTCGTGGGCCGTCGCATTTATGTTCTTTCAGTACCACAAAACAAAAGAATGCCGTTTTTGTTTTCGAGTTATTAAATAATTAAGTATTAAAAATTAGTAAAAAAATTAAATATTTTACAAACAAACTTTTCTTCCTTTTAGGCATATTATTGTAAAACTTATTAAATTCTGCATCCAACAAGTATAATATTAACTATTTTTATAAATAATTAATTTTTTTTGAAAGGGACATTTCTTCTACCTTTCTTTTAAACTTAATATTTACTTAATAGTTTTACATAAATAATGTGTAAATTTCATTAAAATCTAATAACAATTGTAATGCTTGTAATTTTCTAGCGCGTCGGCTTGGTCAGCTGACTGCTTGACCACGCCGAACTTGAGAATTTTCCAAGATACAACTTGGCGATTTTCCACCTCAAAGCAACCACTCACGATAATTTGCGGAATTCTCTTAGTTCCGCGATTTAACCACTTCGACGACGTTTCTTTCTGAATGCGAAATTCGCCTGGCGCCAGGTAGAAATAATTCTACCGGAACTTCGACGACCTCATAGCTTATGATTTGATATTATTTCTTAAATGCTCGGCCTCGTGTTTGACTCCTTTGTCAAGGCGTAGATTACAAGGGAAAAGGAGAAAGAGATTTTGCACTAAACTTTTCATTAAATAAATTCCGTCACTTCGAATATAATTTTACTTTATTCAAATTAATTAAAACTTTAACTAAACAAATTCTAATCTATTTTAACACTATTTAAATTCTTCAAAGTTTACAACGTTTTACACGACACGACAATGAGAGAAGGTGCGCATCGATGTTCATAGCTATAGATATACCACAGCATGATTTAGTATACCTATAGCTATGAACATCGATGCGCACCTTGTTTTATTGTAGACTCTACTTAAGTAGAGTCTACAAGTAGAGTCTACAATGAGACAAGGTGCGCATCGATGTTCATAGCTATAGATATACCACAGCATGCTTTAGTATACCTATAGCTATGAACATCGATGCGCACCTTGTCTTATTGTAGACTCTGCTTTATTTAACCAACGACCATCTTCTATCAACGCCAACTTCACTTCGCTTCAATCCAGCTTGTCGTCTGCTACTGCTGTTTGTTTTGACACTTCTCGGTTTTCGTATTTGATCCCCAGGAGATTCAAACAGATGTTCAGCTTTCTTGATTTATTCTATTGTCATTTTAAATACTGTGCCGTGCCTCATTTAAAGTTCTCGATTACTCAAATTACAAAAAACATAAATCACAGGAAATAAAATTATCAAAGAAACAAAACTCATCTTAACTTTTATCGCCGATGATGCTCAGCAAATAATAACAAAAATGAAAATACATTACAACATTAATTATAAGTTTTCGTTGTTGATACGAGACGAGAGCCTGGTGGAAATCATATTTATTGAAAATTCATTCGATTTGTGGAAATAGTTTCGGTGAGATTCCAGGTATTACTTTTAGGAACGTGATTTTATTAAAAACCACGTTACATAATATTCCGAGATATTAAAATTTTATAAAATTATTATTAAAATTAAAAATGGCGTATCTTCAACAATTTTGAATTTTTTTTAAATTTGGGGAAAAGAAGTCTCTTATATAGAATTTTGATCCCACGAAGTTTCGAAAAAATTGGGGTACCCTTTGTAAATCGTGATATTTCTGACGTGAAATGCATAAAAAATGATCATTTGTGGAGAAAAGCACGGTGATGTTTGTTTATATTTTTCAACTTTCTGGATGGAACATAACTTTTTAATTTTGCTTCCTCATACTGAGAAAGTATTGTAATACAAAAATTTTTCGACTTCGATTTTTTTGACATATCTTTATGTTATTTGACCTCAGGAGTTCAAAAATGACATTTTTACAAAATGTCATTCATATATGTGTTTGTGTAAACATCACATTTTTATAAATACTTATAAACTATGAAGAGCTTTTGGACTGAATTTTTTTTTAAATTGTAGGTCTCATTTGCGGACATAAAATGAGAGTACTTTGAGACAGATTAATAAAGTTTAACTATATATTTTTTTTATTTTTAATTTTTCAAAAAAACGTTTTTTGCCCATAACTTTAAAAAAATGTTAGGACACCTATGAATGTTTTTCTGTAATTTTGTAGAGTTTTTTTAGAAGCATCTTTTGAGCTCTCAATGAAAATTTTCCGTCCATATTCATCAGAGATATTAAACTTTTAAAAATCAAAAATTTTGGAAAATAAGACTTTTTTGAATATTTTGTTGAAAAATGTAGAAATAACTTTAAAACTATCATTATCATCTTGTAGATCATTAAAAAACGCTGCGATTGACCTATTTTTGAAGCTAATTCGATTAGAAATAAAGAAGTTATTCATATTTTAAAAAACAGAAATTGTGATGGAAACTTTAAAAAAATTTTAATGTGGAACTTGAATTTTGAATTAAATAAAAAGGAAGAATTATTACAGCAATTGAGAAAAATTGTTCAAAATTTATATTTTAGTATTATTAACATCTCTATGAGGAAGCAAAGTGTTCATGAAATGATCACCAAAATTATAACAAAAATATATAACTTGGCAGCGGTTTTTTACATTTGTGACGCGATCTGAAGAAAAGGACCTTAGAAGCAAATCACTTTTAGGTTATGTTAGAGTTTCTTTTTTGTTGTTTGGAAGTTTCTTTTTAATTATTCCAAATTAAAATCAGTATTGATTAAATATTTTAGTTGTAATGAAGACTTAAAAATAAATAATTCACATTGACAGTGGATATTTTTTCTTTGCATTTTCATTTATAAAATTGCAAATATAACCTATAATTTTTTGCTTCTAAGGTCCCTTTTTCCAGATCGCGTCACATTTATTATATCATTTTTAATTAGGATAATCTGGGGTAAATGTAAACAGTAGATGTTTCAGCTACATTTACAAATTTAAAAATATGTTCGACGTCAATATTTTTACCTCAGTTCACCTACAAGATGTTCTGACTGTTGTGTATATTTTATTTTGACAATAGGCAATGCCATAGTGTAAGTTATCTTTTAATGCAAAAAAATTGAAAATCAAATTTTTACTATTTCAGTATATTGTCTCGCATTTGCATAAAAATAAATTAAAAAATCAAACTAAAATTTTTCATTTTTCCTTATTAATGCCTTAACAAAACTTCAACTACATTAAAAAAATAATTTAATAAATTATTGTATCAATAGATTCGTAATAAAAAACTGCATCTAACTATCGTAATTAAAATAAGAAACTTTAATTATTTACAATAAAAAATTAACAATGCAAATATTTCAATTCACGAAAAATGAGGAAATGCAACTGAAAAAGTACATGAAATACTTTGCGTAGCCCAGAATTTGCAAAAGGCATGAAAAACGTCACAAAATCTAATGGAAGAATATACATGAAGTCGTTTGCGTTCTTTTTCCGTGGTAAATGCGGCCGAGCTCGGCGTCATTTGCGAAACCACATTTGCAAGGCTGCTTCTGTGTATTTTTTGGTTGTAAATTCAGTGAGAAAAGCAAATATGTCCAGCGGAGACTATACGCAAGGGACATCGGTTTAACTCAGAACTGTTTGCGTATGTTTCTTCGCTGGAAATCTTTGCTCCGCTCGATGACTTTACTACGAAAATCTCCGCAAGCGACTTTGTGTTCTTTTTACGTTGGATTTACTGAATCTATTTCAAATCAGGCAGGTCGACTAACTTCAAGTTATAGATTTAGCTGTCGCTAAAATATGTTATTGTACATGAGAAATAAAGAGACACGTATTTTTTTATTTTTCAAAAAAGTTAAATTTAAAGAAGTTATGCACATTTGAACATTGAGTGGTAAAACTCGAATGAATAGTGAAAAAAAATTGTTTTGCTTGGCATTTTTTTCCTTTTGAGTATAATTTAAATTTCTTTTTTGGGTCTTGTAGATGGGCTTGTTCTTTTCAAAATCCAGTTTAAAATTTGAAAAAATATTCAAAATTATAAAAATAGGAGATGATTTTCTGAAAATAAATAAAAAACTCCACCTTTTTTTTCTATCCAAATTTTTACTACAAGTTGTTAAAATAATTATGAACATTTCCTATGAATTTCAAGCGGGCTAAACCATTCTGGCAATCAGGAGAATTTTTTTTTTTGAAATATTTATTTTCGCAAATTTTCAAATTGTTAACTTGCATTTTTAAAAACAAATGAATCGCTATAACATTGTTGGCATGAACGTTAACAATTTGAAAATTTGCAAAAATGAATATTTCAAAAGAAAATTCTCCTGATTGACAGAATGGTTTAGCCCGGTTGAAATTCATAGGAAATGTTCATAATTATTTTAAAAACTTGTAGTAAAAATTTGGATAGAAAAAAGGTGGTGTTTTTTAATTATTTTCAGAAAATCATCTCCTATTTTTAAAATTTTAAATATTTTTTCAAATTTCAAACTGGATTTTGAAAAGAACAAGCCCATCTACAAGACCCAAGAAAGAAAATTAAATTATACTCAAAAGAAAAAAAATGACAAGCAAAACAATTTTTTTCACTATTCATTCGAGTTTTACCACTCAAAGTTCAGATGTGCATAACTTCATTAAATTTAATTTTTTTGAAAAATAAAAAAATAGGTGTCTCTTTTTTCATGTACAATAACATATTTTAGCGACAGCTAAATCTATAACTTGAAGTTAGTCGACCTGCCTAATTTAAAATGGATTCAGTCAGTAAAAAAATTCAAAAGTGCATTTTTTAATAGAGATTGTTTAAATAATAAATTTTTTATTGTAAAATTAGAAAAAGCACATGTTATTTACCCTAATAAGGATATTTTTATTTATGAAAAATGAGCTTTAAATGAAGTTTTTGATGCAAATGGTTTTCCTCAAATATCTCTGTTCGATCTATTTGTCGTTTACTTATCTTTTTCCGTTGTAGGGCAGAGTATTGAACTGTAAAAAGAAAGGTACTAATTTAAAACCAATTTTGGTACTAAATCCAAATTTTATTCTATTTTGGTGATAATAATAATTTGCAGTCTTGCTTCGCATTTTTCACGGTTGAATAAATGTTTATTATTGTACGTTCAGAAAGCTTTCTATGGTATATATATATATATATATATATATATAAGAGGCATTCCATGTCAAGTGACCCAGGTGTCTTACGGTGTAATCCTTATTTCAATAACTTTTTACTCTTAAACTATTAAACATGAAAATTTGGCAAGGTACATTTTGGAAAGGTTTTTTCATGCACTTTTGATTGAAAATAGGCATTTAAAAAAAATTTTTTGGCCCAAAAAAAACCAAAACTAAAAATAAATTTTAATTTTTTGGAAAAAGGGCAGCTTTTTTTCTTCTTTTTTTTTAAACGAAAGCAGAGGTTTTTTCCTAAAAGGACATATAAATGAAAAAGTGGGATTGGATTAGAGAAAAATTTTTCTCCACCTGGATCACTTGACATGGAATGCCTCATATATATATATATATATATATATATATATAAAATCAGACTTTTGTCTGTACATTGCACGAAATTAATTTTTTCTAACATAATTTATTTATTTGAACAACGGAGATTCCAAAAATGGTAATAGAAAATTACCTGTCCGTATTCTGCCGTCCTTTTTAAAAAAGGCACTATACCCAGTGAGAAATTGCCAATAGACTTTGAACGGTCCAATATTGGTTGCCGTGCTGGGTGCCGATTGACTCCCAATATTGGACCAATATGGGCTGATGCTTGGGATGTAACGGCATCGCCAATCATCGGTTGTTAATATTGGTCCAATATTGGCCGAATATTGGCAACCAAGAGAAAAAAAAATTTTTAAATAAATTTTTTTAATTAAATAATAATAATAATAAATTAATGTTTATCATTTTTGTTTATTATATTTATTTAATTAATTATTTAATTATTTATTTTTAATAATTTATATAAATAATATATTATTTATAAATTATAATTATTTAAAAATGCAGCAGCTATTAGGAAACAGCATTCTGCAAAAAAATCCTATCATTGAAAAATCAATGATAGGCGAGAGCGAGAGATATCCGCGTCATTAAATAGATTCGCAGATATACTCTGGTCTCGCGATGAATCTCTCGATACTTATATACACTGGAGTCGCCGTGTCAGTTGCGAGAACGGTTACAGCGTCCCTCTTGCGGCAGAGATTGGATTTTTCGTGTGGTAAAGTGAAGTGTGAAAAGTGTGTATGAGCCGTCGGTAACATTGATTTCTCTTCTCCCTAAAGTTCATTTGAACGTTCAGAACTTTAGAAAAACCCACATTTAATCTAAGCTATAGGTACTTGTAGAAAAATCGAAATTTAAGAAAAGGAAACTAAAGCGATTCTTATTATTTATAATAAAAAATATTAAGTTTTAAATAATTTCAGTTTTGAAAATAAACTTTTTATTTAAACTGTAGGAGAGAATGGGGAGTTATGAAGCACGCTTTGTTTATGAGTTGTAACTTCAAAAAAAAATTTTTATTTCAAATTTTCTCCACTTGAATCTCTAGACGGTCTTCAAATATGCTTACTGGTTGAAGAATTTGCATGAAATAAAATAAAATCGACAATTTTTTTCAGTTGGACTAAAAAGCTGCTTTTTCAAGTTTTTAAAAATCATGGGGAGTTGTGAAGCACTACTAAAAATCGCTAAAAATTATATTTTTTGGTAAATATTCTTTATTGTGATTTTGCATAAATCGTTTTAAATTTCGAGAACCTAATCATTGCTGGGTATTATATGGGTGAACTTATCTTTTTGATTTGTTCGCGAATTTTGTAAGAATTCTGTAAAATGGAGCACACAAAAAAACTTTATAAACGAAAAATTGAACACATTGTCTTGAAAGATATGCAAAATATCTTCTATCGGAATCAATCCAATTACAAAACGAAGATATTAGGTGAAAAAATATTCAGAGTAAGTGACATCTATCAAAACAATTACTATGCGAGATCTATGGCCGTGCTTCACAACTCCCCATGCTTCATAACTCCCCATTCTCCCCTATATTTATTAGTAGAATTATTCACTAACTAGAATTCATTATTTATAAAAATTATTAAGTTAATGTATTAAATATCCTACCTGTCTTTCTTTAAAATACATAATTCTAAAGTTCTGAACGTTCAAATGAACTTTACCCAGCGGGCACAAAGACAAAAAACGTTCTTTGAACGTCTGTAGAACGTTTAATGTCTGCCAATTTAAGTTTTAAGAACGTCCGAACGTGGGTTTTTCTGAAGTTCTGAACGTTCAAATGAACTTTAGGGAGAAGAGAAATCAATGTTACCGACGGCTCATACACACTTTTCACACTTCACTTTACCACACGAAAAATCCAATCTCTGCCGCAAGAGGGACGCTGTAACCGTTCTCGCAACTGACACGGCGACTCCAGTGTATATAAGTATCGAGAGATTCATCGCGAGACCAGAGTATATCTGCGAATCTATTTAATGACGCGGATATCTCTCGCTCTCGCCTATCATTGATTTTTCAATGATAGGATTTTTTTTGCAGAATGCTGTTTCCTAATAGCTGCTGCATTTTTAAATAATTATAATTTATAAATAATATATTATTTATATAAATTATTAAAAATAAATAATTAAATAATTAATTAAATAAATATAATAAACAAAAATGATAAACATTAATTTATTATTATTATTATTTAATTAAAAAAATTTATTTAAAAATTTTTTTTTCTCTTGGTTGCCAATATTCGGCCAATATTGGACCAATATTAACAACCGATGATTGGCGATGCCGTTACATCCCAAGCATCAGCCCAAATTGGTCCAATATTGGGTGCCTTTATTGGACCGATGATCGGTCTCTTGGCTGCCAATATTGGACCGGTGAGAAATTTCTCACTGGGTATCTACATTTTTTAAGAAAAATGAGTTTTTTATATGGCTGGATTCGTTACAAAATTCAAAAATTATCTGTGCAATCGAAAATTATAAATTTTAATTAGTTAAAATGTTAATTAGATTTTAATTGTAAAAATTAGCTAATTATCCATTTTTGTTGTAGATAGTGACGCTTTTAAAAGGAAAACATCTCTATCTGATTGTAAAATACTGATTTTTTAGCCGCCAAAAATGTGCACTATGTACATAGGCCGCCGCCATATGTATTTCCTTCAATTTTTAGTTGAAAATTTTGCACTTTCTACTGTTTTGCATATTATTATTTAAAATTATAAATTTATTTTTGCACCAATGAAAAGAGCGGGTCCGATTTAGTTAAGAACAATAGATTGATTTACAAAATTTTATTTTTGTTAAGAGATATAAATGCAAACGCGTTTAGTTAAATATCTCGGTTCGAGTTAAAATATAGATAGTGCCTTTTTTTAAAAAGGACGGCAGTATTAATGTTTGTATGTATGTATGTGTGTATGTATGTATGTCTGCAAAATTTTGTTCGCTTATAACTTGAAAACATTTTGACCGAATAAAGTAAAATTTGGCAATATTTTAGGTATTGGTCTAACTTAAAATATTAGCTATATTTGATGAAAAAATATTGAGCTGAACAAAAGTTATGAATTTTTTCAAAAAGTTAAAAAAAATTTTTTTTTTCAATTTTATATATATATATATATATATAAACAATAAATTTACAGTTTTTTAGCATATTAATTAGAACGGGAGATATAAATTTTTTCAAAAAATTTAAAACAGAAAATTTCCAGACTTTTATATTCTTGAATGCATAACTTTTAAACTTTCTGTAATTAAATATAACATGTTATTTAGTCATATTTTAGCATAATTTTGAAAAAATACTGTCCTGTAACTATATCTATAAGATGGAATTAAGTATAAAAATGTTTTTAATATCAAAAAATTAAAAAATTACAATTGACAGACCAATTACTATCAAGCTTAATTCAGTAGTATTTTTGGGGTCTCTGATAAACTTTTGACGTGAAAATAATGGAATCTAGAATTATTTGTTTATCTAATTAATCAAAAAATTTTTTATTGCAAAACTTCGAAAATATTAAAAATGGTAAATGATATTAAAAAATATTAATTCACAGCATTAAAATTATTTTTCAATTATTATAAATGGAGACCTGTGTGATACGATACTTGCATTATGCTACTGGGAAGAAACTTTGGTACACTGTTAAAAAAAATTGTAAATTTACAACACTTTCATACAAAAAGTGTTTGAAAATTTACAAATATTATTTTTTCCAAGTGGAAATAAATGGCTACAAAAATTAACTTATTTTATGAAAATACTCTTCGACGGTTTTTATTCTTACCAATACCCTCAACAGGGGTTCCTCCAACTGGAAAAACGGTAAATATGCAGGAATTTAATTTAATCGGGAAAACTGTGAATTCAGCTTGCAATATAGGTCTTATTTTAAATTTCAGCAATTATGATACAATTAGTTCGAATTCGACTTTACTATAAATCCAAAAATTAGTGTAAATTTTGGATTAACTTATAATACTATAATTAAATTTCTACAAATAATTGACAAATATTGTTTTCTGCATTTTAATTAATTAAAAAAAATTATTTGATGATAAAAGTCAATCAATGATTTAAAATAGTAATATTTTTTTTAATGAAATAGTTAAAGGTAGCTAATTATTATTTTTTTTCGGTCAAATTAAATTCCTCACCATTTCCCATTCTTCGAGACTGGTAGACACACTACTGAATGCATTTAAAGAAACTAAAACCCGTCGAAGACGGGTACGACAGCTAGTATATATATATATATATATATATATATATATATATATATATATATATATATATATATATATATATATATATATATATATATATATATATATATATATATATATATATATATATATATATATATGGGCACGTGAGATTTTAGTCGACCTCTTAAAATCGGCCAAAAATATTTTTGTTCTATTCTGTATCGAAAATAAACAGATACGTATTTTTTTATTTTTGTTTAATTGTCAAAATTTTCGAGTAATGAATTTTCGAAATTTTGCACTTTTAACCGTAGACCTATATTCAGTACCTTATAAGTCCGAAAATATTGAGTTTAGAAAAAAGTTATCAAAGAACGAAAGTTTTAGTTCTCTTTCGACTTTTAGGAAATGAAAATAAAAAGTTTTTTTTGTCATTTTTTATAAAAAAATAAAAAAAATTTGTAAACAAATTAATTTTTTTTAACTTTGGGTATTGTATAACTGTTTATAAATTTATTGTTTAGTTTGTAAAAGTTTGTATTTTGTTTTAATTAGGTATCACTTGGGGAACTAAAAACGTGCTTTAAATTAATTCACTTTAGTTTTTATTAAACTTTAATTTTATTTCTCCTATAATAAAATATATTGATCACACTATTTTAGTAATACTTATAAAATTGTAAAGTAAGTTTAGTTGAAATTTAACAGAAGATTTAATTTAAATCGATGGATATAAATTTAATTTAGAGAGCACATTTTTTGTCGTAAGAAGGTTAGTCACAAGAGAACACACTTTTTTTTCCTCCAAAAAAAAGAGACACTGCGCATAGTCAAGTTGAGAGGAATTTAAAAACATGTGAGTACAACTGAGAGCTATTTCACAGGCGAAATCGAATATATTTTGAAAATTTCAAACATTCTGCCCGGGTGCATTCATACCTGAATGCAAAACTTATTTTATTTTAATTTGATTTTACGTTACATTTGTTTAATGGGAAGAACAGCTAATTTAGAAAAGGATCTTTTTAAAATGGAATTTTGAACTTTAATAGTAGCGACTCTAGATAGTCCATCTTTTCCGGGGTGCAGTTGTAAAATTTTTCCAAGACTCCATCTTGTAGGTGGAAGATTATCCTCTTTGATCAGCACCACATCTCCGATTTTCACTGCGTTTGTTTCAAACAACCATTTCGATCGTTGTTGAAGATGAGAAAGATATTCACAAGACCAACGGTTCCAAAAATCGTCCCTCATTTTGGTAATTAGCTTCCAGCGATCAACGGGATGGTTATTTAAATCGGATAGTGTAGGCTCAGGAACAGCAACTATGGGTCCACCAGTTAGAATGTGACCTGGAGTGATAGCAGAAATAGAGATAGCATCGGCAGTGTTGGGATATAAGGGCCTGGAGTTTAAGCAGGCTTCAATTTGGCACAAAACTGTAGAGAGTTCCTCAAAAGTCATTCGTGTTTCTCCTACAACACGGCGAAGGTGGTGCTTCACAGATTTATTTCCTGCTTCCCATATTCCCCCGAAGTGTGGAGAGTGCGGTGGTATGAATGACCAAGTTGTTTCTTGTTTGGCTAATTCTTCAGCCACGGTGGTGAATATTTCAGTGGCTCCAATGAATAGTTGTCGAAGTTCTCGTGCGGCTCCAATAAAGTTGCGGGCGTTGTCACTCCATAATTTTGTACAAACACCTCTGCGTGAGGTGAATCTTTTGAAGGCAGCAAGAAAGCTTTTTGTCTCGTAATCGGAAACCAATTCCAGGTGAATAGCTCTGGAACTTAAACAAACAAACAGACAAACATACCCTTTAAAGGCTTTAATCCCTCTACCTTTCGATGGCAAGATGTAAAATGGCCCAGCGTAGTCAAGGCCAGTAAACGAGAATGGTTTCGAAACATTAATCCTTTCGTTTGGCAATTGGCCCATCAGTTGTGTTTGAAAATTAGCGCGGAAACGGAAACATTTGACACAACTTCTAATAATTTTATTAATTAGTGTTTTAGAACTAATGATCCAAAATTTCCTAAGAACTTTACTCAAAGTAAGTTGTTGACCTCCATGAAGAGTGTCATGATGTGCTTGAATAACAATCAATTCAGAAAGTTTGTTGCCCTTTGGCAAAATAACAGGGTGTTTTTCGTCATAAGTGAGAAAAGAGTTTTGAATACGACCTCCTACCCTCATTATATTTTGATTATCTAGAAATGGGGTTAATTTTACCAAACTTGAGTTCCTTTTTGTGAGAAATTTACTTTCACTAAGTAAGTCTATTACTTCTTGAAAATGCTGTTTTTGAACTATTTTAATCCAAATTGAAAAACTGTCTCGCAATTCGTCAGCGGTAAGATAAGGTTCAAAATTACAATTTCGATTTTTACATCTTGATATGAATCGACGACAATAGGATGTAACTCTGAGTAATTTAGCCAGAGAAGAAAATCTAGATAGCAGATCTACATTTTCTCTATTTTGAATGATGTTAACATCGATTTCATCAATTTTTACAAGAAATTTGGAGCGCACTTCAAGTTGAGTATTAGAATTGTCAGCTTGAACATGAATCGGCCAATTTTATGAGTCTCTAAGCAACCAGTCTGAACCGTTCCACCACAATGATGAACTAAGAAGTTCTTTAACTGAATAACCTCGCGTAGCACAGTCTGCTGGATTATCCTTGAAAGGTACATGCTTCCATTGTGTATTTTCCGACAAAGAGTGAATTTCACTCACTCTATTGGCAACAAATGGTTTCCACCTTGAAGGGTGACCTTGAAGCCATGAGAGCACGATCTGAGAGTCTGACCAGTAAAAGATTTGTCTTGACGACAACATTAAATTTTCTTTCACAATTGATACTAATTTAGCTAGAAGGGTGGCAACGCTTAATTCTAATTTAGGTAGACTAATGACTTTAACAGGGGCTAGCTTGGTTTTGGCCATAAGTAGGCTAGATTTAGTAGGTCTATTGGCAGTACGGTTTACGAGGTAGAGTGCAGCAGAGTAAGCTCTCTCCGATGCATCTGAAAATCCATGTAACTCCCACCCTAAACTGTTAGAGTGAGTGCAAACCCACCTAGGAATTTTAATAAGATTTAGTTGTTGGAATTGATCTTTAAATAAGTTCCATTCCATTTGAAGATGATTAGGTAATATCTCATCCCAATTCGATCCTGCTAACCAACAGTCCTGCAATAATAGTTTAGATTTTAGAAGAAAGGGTGCTAACCAACCTAGGGGATCAAACAGTTTTGCGATCTCTGAGGCTACAACACGTTTTGTTGGTTTGGATTGAGAGAAAGAGGTCACTTTATAATGAAATTCATCAGAAGCAGGATTCCAGTGCAATCCTAAGGTCGTAACTGAGTTTTCAAGATTAAACTGCTTACTATTTTCTTCCGCTTCTTTGTGATTGTCAGGAATTAATTCGTCAATGTTTGCAGCCCACTTACTTAGAGTGATGCCTGCCGAAGCTAAAATGTTGATCAGTTCATTTCTAACTTGGATTGCAGCTTCAACAGAATCTCCTCCAGAAAATATGTCATCCACGTAAGTGTTATTTAGAAGAGTGTCAGAACCTAACGGAAAATGATCTTTTTTATCAGATGCTAGTTGGTTGAGAACTCTTATGGCTAGAAATGGAGCTGATCTTGTCCCATAAGTTACTGTTGTTAAACAGTAGTCCATGATGGGTTGACTTGGATCAGGTCTCCAAACAATTCTTTGAAGGTTACAATCTGGAGAATCAATTTTAATTTGTCGAAACATCTTTACAATGTCAGCGGTGAAGACAAATTTCCAAAGCCTCCATTTTGTAATAATTAACCAAATGTCGGCTTGTAATTTCTGCCCGGGGTAGAGGATATCATTTAGAGATAGTCCTGAGATAGTGAGAAAAGAACCATTGAATACGACCCTGATGGCAGAAGATGGATCAGCGGATTTTGTGATGACATGATGTGGTAAGTAGTTCTGATTCGGAAGAGATTGATCTTCATCTGATACAGGTCTCATATGATTGAGATCAATGTATTCTTGCATAAAAGAGTTGTATTTGGACTTGGTGGTTGGATTTTTAGATTGTTGATTTTCTGTTCTTAAAAACATGGAGACTACTTGCTCTCTCGATTGACCTAAATGATCAGCTGATTTTTGTAAAGGTAGTCTGACTACGTAACGACCAGATTGGTCTCTGTAATGAGAATTTTTAAAGATTTCTTCACATTTCATCTCCTCGTTAGTAAGAAAAGTTTGTTTCGGAAGCTCTTCAACTTCCCAGAATCTGCGAAGTTGAAGGTTTAAGGAATCTGTTTCTTCAATATGGAAGGTAGAAGCACAAGTTTGAGAAATAATTTGCTGTGATGAGGAATTACCGAATATGATCCAACCAAAGGTCGTTAGAACACCTGTGGGGCTATTAAGAGGACCTTGTCTTAATCCCGGTCGTAGCGTATGTCCAAGTAAATCAACACCAATCACACAGTCAACTATTTCACTAGTGGAATAATTAGGATCTGCAAGATCCAAATCTTTAAGATGGGACCATTCTTTATGCTCAGGTTTGTCTTTAGGTATGATTTGTACAAGAGATTTCATAACGAGAGCATTTAAGGGTAATTGAAAAGTAGAATCTTTAGGTGATTTTAACCACAGATTAACATTATAATTCGATGAACCTAACGAAGAATTTCCAATACCTTTCAAAGTAACATCACATTTATTTTTTTGAAGTTTCAGCAATTGTACTACACGTTCTGTTATCAGTGAGCGTTCTGAACCAGAATCAAGAAAACCTTTCACGATTATGGATTTTTCATTTGGCGAAGTGAGTTTTATGTAGGCTGTAGCAAAGATACCTCTCGGCTGTCGGTCACTGGGGTTAGAGAGATGATTAGTTAGATAGGATGTATGACATCCCATTTGATCGGTGATTGT
Organism: Leptopilina drosophilae; assembly: GCA_032873175.1. Taxonomy (NCBI): domain Eukaryota; kingdom Metazoa; phylum Arthropoda; class Insecta; order Hymenoptera; family Figitidae; genus Leptopilina; species Leptopilina drosophilae. The sequence goes on along the minus strand of CM065481.1, from coordinate 46,526,908 downwards.
TGATGATGTAGGGTTAGATGATTGCACACTCGGTGATGAATTGTGCTGCTGAACATCATGAAGGAATGTATGGTGTTTGCCTGAGCACACAAAACATCTTTTTGTTGAAGGGCAATCATTAAGTTTGTGGTTATCTCTTAGACAGTTATAGCAGAGTCCTAAGGATTGGATCTGACTACTTCGTTCAGCAACTTTTAACTTTTTGAATTGAGAACAATAGGAAATAAAGTGATGACCATGGCAAAGTGTACAGCATTTAGAGTTTGATTGAGGTTCACTTTGAGATACATTTACTGACACCTGTGAAGGTTTTCCTTTAAAGGAAGAGCGTGACTTTGATTTTGATTTTGTATTATTATTTGTAGTACTTGGGGTATCAATTGGATTTGACGCTTCCAAGGCTCTAACTGTGTGCTCAAGGAAGGAAGAAAGATCGTCATAAAGAGGAAATTCTTCAGAATCCTTTTGGGATGATTCCCATTCTTCACGGGTGGTAGGATCTAATTTGTTGACAAGGATGTGAACAAACCAATCGTCCCACAAATCGACAGGTCTACCGATATTTGTAAAGGCTCGAATTGACTCATTGGTTGCATCCAAGAGTCGTAGTATCTCATCAACCGACCTCGAAGATGCAACTGGACAAGATAGTAATTTACGCATATGTGCAGCTAAAAGAATCCGATTATTATCAAACCTTCTGACTAACATCGACTATGCTTCATTATAATTCGCATTATTTACTGGAAGATTCTTAATACGTTCCGCCGCTTTACCGGTTAAGGATGATTTCAAGTAGTAAAACTTTTGAACGTCCGTAAGATTAGTTTGATCAACCATGGCAATAAATAAATCTCGAAAAGTTTCCCATTCAAGTTGATTACCTGAAAATTTGGGAAGAGATAAATTTGAAAGATGTTTGAAATTAGAATCAGAAAATTTATTATCTCGTGTGTCTGTAATGTGAATTGTTTGTGTTGAAAGCTTAGTGATCTCTCGCATGATGACTGCTTTAGTTGAGGCATAATCTTCTTCTAGTTCATCGAATTTTGAGTCTTTCACGTAGACCGTGTCAGCATAAGTGGGGTCGTCAACTATTTTCCAATGATTCTCGTAAAAGTCTTTCCAATAGGTATTCAGGAGATCCAGCTTAGATTCCAGATAAGATAAAGGACATTCCTTCGCTCGAGAAGATTGTGCTATTTTTTTATGATGTTGTTTAATGAGGTTTGAAAGTCGTTCCTGTTTTTTCATTTCCATTGTTTTGAAAGAGCGGTTAAGATGATAAGCTTAAAAAAATTAAAATAGTAAGTAATTTGATTGATAGGTGAAATTAGTATTAGTTTCGTTAAACTAAATTTAACATTTGAACATTAGTTTGTTGGGAAAATCTAAACCTTGGAAGCTTTGGTAGTGTCACGTTGCATGAGAGTACTCTACTATTCCCCTCAAACAATAGGACACACTTACAAGGTGATAGTTAAAGGTATACTCAGGCTAAGTTGAATTAAGGCAGAAAATAAGCATTCTATAAAATCAAGTATTTTTTAAGTATCAAGCAATTCAAATTAGGAAATGTTTATTTAGCTTTGCATTAGCTATGTAAATATAAATAAATTTACTTACGTCATAATACTGAAATTATTTATTTTATACTTATAAATTAAATCAGCTGATGAAAACACCGGAACACAAACTTGAAGACACTAGTTGTAGTCGTTATCATACTTTTTTTTGAGTGAATTCACGTTATGTTGTAAGAGGTTCCATAAGGTAGAAAAATTCCAGAAAAATAATCCGGCTCGAAGGACCAAATAATGTATAACTGTTTATAAATTTATTGTTTAGTTTGTAAAAGTTTGTATTTTGTTTTAATTAGGTATCACTTGGGGAACTAAAAACGTGCTTTAAATTAATTCACTTTAGTTTTTATTAAACTTTAATTTTATTTCTCCTATAATAAAATATATTGATCACACTATTTTAGTAATACTTATAAAATTGTAAAGTAAGTTTAGTTGAAATTTAACAGAAGATTTAATTTAAATCGATGGATATAAATTTAATTTAGAGAGCACATTTTTCGTCGTAAGAAGGTTAGTCACAAGAGAACACACTTTTTTTTCCTCCAAAAAAAAAAGAGAAACTGCGCATAGTCAAGTTGAGAGGAATTTAAAAACATGTGAGTACAACTTAGAGCTATTTCACAGGCGAAATCGAATATATTTTGAAAATTTCAAACAGGTATGATAAATTTTTAATTTTCTTTTTTCAAAACATACCTGTACATGATAAGAAGGTTTTGCAAAAAGTTTCAGAGTGGGCCTGACAAGTTTAATGGGTTAAAAAAGATAATTAAGCTGCCCGTGCAGGTCGCACGTCCGCGGCGCAATATGATTTTTTTACAATTTACTATTAAAAATTGTCTAGAGCCTGCAAATTTAATAATAATCAAAATCCGATAAAATTTGTAGGGTCTAGACAATTTTTAATAGTAAATTGTAAAAAAATCATATTGCGCCGCGGGCGTGCGACCTGCACGGGCAGCTTAATTATCTTTTTTAACCCATTAAACTTGTCAGGCCCACACTGAAACTTTTTGCAAAACCTTCTTATCATGTACAGGTATGTTTTGAAAAAAGAAAATTAAAAATTTATCATACCCAAAGTTAAAAAAAATTAATTTGTTTACAAATTTTTTTTTATTTTTTTTACAAAAAATGAAAAAAAAAATTTTTTGTTTTCATTTCCAAAAAGCCGAAAAAGAACTAAAACTTTCGTTCTTTGACACTTTTTTCTAAACTCAATATTTTCGGACATATAAGCTACTGAATATAGGTCTACGGTTAAAAGTGCAAAATTTCGAAAATTCATTACTCGAAAATTTTGACAATTAAACAAAAATAAAAAAATACGTATCTGTTTATTTTCGATACAGAATAGAACAAAAATATTTTTGGCCGATTTTAAGAGGTCGACTAAAATCTCACGTGCCCATATATATATTTATTTATTTGGGTAGTTCTTATTTAGAAAAAATCTCAATAATTTTACTTGGTTCTAATTTCCGTAGTCTTTTGTACGCTGAACACTAATATGATGTCAAAAATAACTTTTGACAGCTACCGGTTGTCAAAAAAGCTGTCAGAATTCTGTCAAATTTTGAATATTAAAAATTGGACAAGTGCGAGTTGAACTCGCACTACAATGGCGGGTTTCGTTTACAAATATTAAAACAATACTTGCAACATTCATCGGTAAATAGTAGAATTAAAAGAAACAATTAAAAAAATATATTAGAATCATTTGATAAAAAAAATACTTAAAAAAATTAAAGTATTGTATATCTAATATTGTAAACAGTACTAAGTAGAGGAACAAAATTCGCACAATTAGTTCCTCTACTTATTACTGTTTACAATATTAGATATAAAATACTTTAATTAATTAAATTAATACTTTAATTTTTTTAAGTATTTTTTTATCAAATGATTTTAAGTGCGAGTTTAAATCGCCCTTGTCCAATTTTTTTTAATTTTATTATAAAAAAATTTTATAAAGTTTTTTAAATATATTTTTTGTGATCAGATTTTAAAAATATACTAATAAATCCATTTTTAGTTAATCAGATCAAATAATGTAGAAATTAGAAAAAAAAATTTTTTTTAATTTTTTTTTGATTTTTTAATATATGTTTGTGATCAGGCTGTAAAAATATACTAATGAACCTATTTTCAGTGAATTAGATCAAATAATGTAAAAATTAGAAAAAAAAATTTTATTTTTTAAAATTTTTTAGTTTTTCCTTGACAACGCTATGGCCATTATGATATAGGAAGTTCTCTATATTTTTCCTGTAATATTCGCGTTAAAATACACCAGTATGCCAAATTTTAGCCCTTCATTATTATATGATATTATCACTCGGTTGTTTTAAATATTAAACATTGAATTCAACGATCAATTCGTTGAATTCAATGTTTAATATTTAGCCTTTCTTGTTGAATAGTTTAGAAGTTAGGGGGGGTGGTCACTTTTTGTGCATTTTTGGCCAAAAATTTTGTTATTTCCTTGACAACGCTATGGCCATCACCTCCAATCACATTCTCTATATTTTTCCTGTAATCTACACTGAAAAAATTTAAAGCGCACTGCTGACTTCAATGCTAGACAGCAGCGAGCTTTGTCATAAGGGATAGCAGTTAACCTCAAAAAGCGAGCATCTCTCTTTTTCGTGGGCAGCAGTTACCCCTGAAAGAGTAACTGCTCGCTTTTTGCTGTTAACTGCGTTCTTTTCTGATAGAGTGTGCTGCTGTCCTGCAAAAAAGAAAGTATCTATCTCTACAAAGACAGCAGCGTGCTTTTAATTTTTTCAGTGTACATGTGAAAATACGTATCTGAACCAAATTTGAGCTTTCTAGGTCAAATAGTTTAGCCGCTAGGGGGGGACACGATTTAGCTACGGACACAAGAGTCTCTCCAATACCCAGGCAGAAATCAACGACCGATTTGGTACCGGGCCGGTACCAAGGGCGGACTTGCCGGTGCCGGCGTGAGACCGGCATTACCGCCGGCCCGGAACCGGTCCAGTCAACAATGATAACCCGGGAAATATCCGCCCCGGTTCCGGTAAACCATCGGCCCGGTACCGGGCCGGTTCTTGTTTTCAGTGTTTTCGTACCGGTTTATTGCCGGTACACCCGGTATTTCTGCTGGCTTGGAGCCGGCGCGGTCAACAATGATAACCCGGGAAATATCCGCCCCGGTGCCGGTAAACCACCGGCTCGATACCGGGCCGGTAGTAAAAAAAAAATTATTTTGTTACTTTTTTGCCGGCTTTATACTGGCACGGTGTCAGATTAGTATATTTTATTAACAACACATTTTTACATATTTTTAACGTTAAACAATATTATTTATTAATTAATTTAATTGTAAACACTAAATAGAATGCTAAAACATATGAATTATTATTAATTGTTAACGAAAAATCTGAAGACATGAGGAATTGAACTCCGGACTCTCAGGCTGCAAAGTCAACGCCGCATCCGCTAACCTAAACCTGCTTATGAAAAGTGAATGGAAAGTTTATATATGAAGTGTGACACCAGGACTAATTACAAAATGTTCTAAATTAATAGAAAAAACCTTTTCTAAAAGACAGTTTGAATAATGTAATGTCAAAGTTAATAATTATAATAACATTTGTTAATGTCATTATACGTTGGGACTAAGGCTAAAGAAAAACCGTTGGCATGGTACCGGCCCGGTACCGGCTTTATAGAAACATCTTGCAGAAACTTAGTATAATGAAATTAATACAATACCTTGATAGATTATCAAAATTTTATAACAATAAATCAGATAAAACCTGACCAAAATTATTTTAAATGAACAAAGTTATTATAGGGTGTCTAGTAATTCGGCAGTAACAAATTCCCGGATTTTTTAGTGATATTCCCAGACAAATTAAAGCTGAATTAATAGAGTTTAATGAAATGTAATTTTTCCAAATATATAAAAAAAGATTTTAAAAAACATTTGATTTCGAGAGATTTGATTTTCTTATTCTTCCGAATGGTGTAAAAAAAATTTCAAAAAATCAAAAATTTAGACTTTTTAAGACACAAAAATATTATGCCGGCAAAGGTCCGTCGACGGTGTAAAAACTGCATCGAATACCAGAACCGGGCCGGTACTAATTTTGATGCCGGCAAATCTCCGTTGCCGGTGTAAAAACGGTATCAAGTAGTGGTACCGAGCCGGTGCAGGGCCGGTACTAATTTTTATGCCGGCAAAACTACGTTTTTGGTGTAAAAACGGTATCGAATGCCGGAACCGGGCCGGTTGTCTTTTATTAACCGGCTCGGTACCACAGTGCCGGTACCGGTTATTGTTCGACGTTATTACCGGGCCGGTGCCGGGCCGGTTGTCTTTTAGAAACCGGCCCGGTACCACAGTGTCGGCACCGGTGATGTTTTTCAATTGTTAAGTGAAGTTAAGTAACCATCAACGGAAAAAGAGTCCCGTCTCAAAGTAATATACTAATCCATTAATGGTTGATGGACTTTTTTTTTCCGTGTATAGCCAATACTAAAAATTATGAGTGAGTCGAAAAGGATAGAAAATAAAAAGACGTAAGAAGGAGAAGGATATAATTAGCGTTTCAAGAGTATTTCACACACACATACACACAAATGAGTCAACGCAAGCATTATACTATATATACATATAAACACAAACTATATACAATTTCGGAGATATATGTTAAAACTAGTCAATACGCATACATATAAACTTAACCGATACAAATAAACGCAATGTCGCACGCACGCTGTACATTGGGAGATACAGTTCTCAACTTCCTTATATACTAAACTCGAGAAATTTTCTGAACTTGCGAGAAAGTAATATTTTCTCAATATTTTGTTAAACAAAGTTCTTAATTTATTTTAAGTTATAAATAAATAATTTTGTATGCTGGGTCAAAATTTTATTGAGAAATGTTTCTCATAATACTGTTTTTAAAATTGTTTGTTATGGAAACTGATTTCTATTAAAGTTATATCCAATTTAAAGTAATTTGAAAAAACTCATCATTTAATTTATTGGCATAAGCATTTTTATGCATTTTATATAAAATGCAGCATTTCTTAAATCATTTTTTAATATCTTCTAATGAACTAGTTTATTTAAAAACTCTAAAAGAAATTGAATTTTGAAGAAGTTACAAATGATTGCAAAAATTAAATTATTTTCAAGGCAGTAAAACCATTTTTATAAATAATAAAACTCAACACAGAATTTCAATTATTTTTTACACAATTTTAAAAAAATTCTTCGTACAACTTTAATTAATTTCAATAATTTATCAAAATTCAATTATTTTCAATATCTACTATTTCAATAAAATTTCACAAAAAAATCCAATTATTTAAAAAGAAATATATTATTAAAATTCGTCTTAAGAATTTAATATTATTTTTCAAAGTAATAGATCGATTCCTTCGCAGAAATTCAGTTATACAGTCAAAAAATTAAAAAACATCCCATCAAAATTTCATTTATTATTATAAATAATAACATTTTTCTCCAAAATTCAATTATTTTCAAAAACTGTTCTGAAATAAAGAATTTTTAATATCCAGTTCTTTAATAAAATTTCCCGAAGAATTCAATGATTAACAAATTTTTTTTTAACAATTCTACGCAAATATTTAATTGTTTTCATAAATAATAAAAATTTAATAAGAATTCAATAATTTTTTACAAAGATTCAATTATTTTGTATATAATTTTCATCAAAATTTCTCTAAAAATGAAATTATTCTTAAAAATTTTATTAAAATTCGTCAAAATAATTCTTTAAAAGTTCAACAACTTTAAGAAACATTCAACTATTCAATAAATTATTTATTTTTGTATTTAAATAATTGAATTTTCGTAAAATTTTTTAATAAAAATTAATTTAAATATGAATATTTTAGTTAAAATTTTAAATAATAATTGAAAACTCTCTATATTAATTAGTAAAAATATTTACTAATTTGAATTGGCAACTGACTTTTTGCCTTTGAATTAGCAGATTTTACTAATAAATAGACGTTTCCACTAATTCAATCGTAAATTTCTACTTATTTATATTTAAAGAGAAATTAAACTTAAATGTCCGAAATGCCATGAAATTTGGCTCGGATAATTTCGGAACTGCTCGACTAAAATGTTCGGCTAATCTCGGACAGTTTCTTAACCACTCTTCGACAGCCGAAAGCCTGCTACTAGGCTGGTCATATTTTTTAATATAGTCGATAACACTATTCGTTACTAAATTTACAATTTATGCAATACTTCGATAGTATTTAGTATAATTCTCTAGTAATATTTTTTACTATTGTATTCCAATTTCTGTTACTTCAGAATAATACAAAGTAATAATTTGATAATAAATTTTCTTAAAAATGGTAATAATAATTAATAAAAGTGCACGATTTCCCCAAATTGCAATCGGTTTTACTAAATACTAATATAATAATACGAAATATTAAAACGAAATTTCTCTCTGTGTAAAAATTCGGAAATCGCGTACTTTCAACTTAATATTTCTTGTATATTTAAAGTAAAAACGGAAAAACTGATAAGAAAATCTGAAGCTTTATCGGAAATACTCTATATTCGGAGAGATTTTTAATTAATTCAATAATTCCCACTTCTCGTAATTAATTAATTAAAACGT